>CAJQUW010005863.1:0-247781 GCA_907163375.1 Prostheceraeus crozeri | reverse complement strand
CACGAAACTGCACTCAAATGCAGTTTCTGGTGTCTAGATCGACAACTCTACACGATCGGAGAATATTAATGTGTATCGGAGTGACTTAGACATGTGATAATACTACTATCTCAGTGAAAAAGTAGTCTGCGAGATCAAATCGACCAATCTGATGAGTTTCTCAAGAGTTTCCCAAGAGTTTCCAACCACGAAACTGCACTCAAATGCAGTTTCTGGTGTCTAGATCGACAACTGCACACGATCGGAGAATAATAATGTGCATCGGAGTGACTTAGACATGTGATAATACTACTATCTCAGTGAAAAAGTAGTCTGCGAGATCAAATCGACCAATTTGATGAGTTTCTCAAGAGTTTCCAACCACGAAACTGCACTCAAATGCAGTTTCTGGTGTCTAGATCGACAACTCTACCAGCCCTGTGATTAGCCTATGAGAAAAATTGAGGATTTTTTTGCAAAAATTTGAGGAATAGAAACGGAGCCTAATATGATAATTGCAAGAAAAACTCCTAATTTTAGCACGGATTTTGGGCCAAACTTCAAGTCATGAAAGTCCCAACGAAGAAGGCAACCCCAGGGTTGACCACAACACACTCCACTACACTTTTTGAAGTTGTGTATATTACAAAGGGATATTGACTTGGTCATAATCAATTCCCGCGTTATTACGAAATTAATTTGTTGCCTCAAGTATTATCTGCTTAGAATGTGACGAATAGAGGATGTCAGATCAAGCTGTGATATCGCCTGTTCTTCACGTTATCGTCTCCAATTCAATGATGCGTGTCAGTTTGGATTATTGCCAATTTTTTGGACTATAGGATTAATATCTCAACTACATGGCATCAGGAGCTTTGCAACGATTAATTTTTACGAACTTTAGACAAATTTGGGATGGAGATTAACCATAACTATATAAGCTTTAAATCGTGACGAAATAGCTTGTGAACTTAAAAAAGTCAGTAATTATATGAAGGATACGCACATTGCACATTAATTTTACTTTTTATGCTAATAAGTTTTGGTGGTTTTTGGTTTACTGGTTTAGCGTTTGATCATATCGCTGCGATCTACATTCAAGTGAACATGAATTCTCTCCATACAAACACAAAACAAGTGTCGGGAACAGGCTTGCCGTTTAAGTTGTTGGTCTCCTTCTAGGGAAAAAGTGAAAGATTATCACCTCTATTCTTGGAAGTTGCGCAGAGATATTGAATCCACATCTTGCAAGTGGACAGGTTGAAAATCTTACCAACCCAGTACTATGTAGTTCAATGTCTTAATTAATCTGAGTTCACATACAACGATAAGCAATGTGATGCACTAGTTTCACACCACGCTGTTGTTCTGCAAATTATGAAAAACGAATCTATACGTGATTAATTCATCCAGGAGAAATGTTCGGCAGCAGTCCCTGGAAAACGTAGCTGCAAAAGACTCATGAGATTAGTAGAGCTTCTTACGCTTCAACCGGCACGCTATTGACCAGGAGGCATGTAGACCACTAAATTTAGGGACCATCCGCTTTACCCCGTCGGATGTGTTCATGTTCAGCGGGAAATAAAATGGAGGAGAGTGAGTGTAACAAACGCTTCTGTTGATAAGAGCATGAAATCCAAGTGAGCTGGGCTACCTATATGCTATCACATAATGGATATAGAAGATCGATATCCATAAGTTCTTAAAGAAGTGCAGGCATGCATTTGGCAACCCTATAGTCGCAGAAACATATAAAGAAGGTTGTGAAACAGGTCAAGATAATTAATGAAAATAATTTGATAAGCATTTTATTGTTGGAATTCTAAGCATTATTATGAAGTTAGAAGTAAAAAATTGCTGACAGTTTTCAAATATACAATTTCTGTAGGTTGATCGAAGTGCTTCACTCATTAAATACGTGGAAGTATTGCACTAAGGAGTTCGACAGACAATAACTTCGGACAACTTCTCTGCTTAGCAAAATAAGTCCGGACGAAACGGAACATCTACAGCCCTGTAGTTTGCAGAAATGGAAACGACGTGAAACAAGATCAAAATTCAACGTAGCAAAGTGCGTCAAGGTAACAAAATCAATAAAACAAGTTAACGACTGGTTAATTTTTGATATGCTAAATATGATTTGAAAGAAAATCAATATATCCGAAAATGTCTAAAAATTTGAAAATGCTCACTAGAAGGATAAACAACGGTTCTCCTTTCCTCATGTGTAATGAATTGGCGAGTAAGTCGTTCTTTTCAAAATTATGTTTATCACTTCTATATTGAAAAGATTCTATTTAACAGTCTGCCCATCTAGATACTAAGAGGACAGGTCTGTGTCCAATCAAAATATTATATCTAGCTAGCACAGCGGGATTACGCTATCTAAAATCTACCAGGTGGGTAAGAGAAAATTATAAAGTTATAAATCATGAGTGATTCATGACTAGCAGTATGGATGTAGGATACATATTATAGGATTCTATCTTATCTTCTTGATTGGAAGTTTACACATCATCGCCATTCGCCAAAAAACAATGCACTATCCTACATTTTGTCATGTTTGAGGAATTTCTCATAGCTTAGCTATATTTGAGGAATTTTTGAGGATTTGAGGAATAATTAACAAATTTGAGGAATCTGAGGAATTTGAGGAGTAATCACAGGCCTGCTCTACTCGATCGGAGAATAATAATGTGCATCGGAGTGACTTAGACATGTGATAATACTACTATCTCAGTGAAAAAGTAGTCTGCGAGATCAAATCGACCAATCTGATGAGTTTCTCAAGAGTTTCCCAAGAGTTTCCAACCACGAAACTGCACTCAAATGCAGTTTCTGGTGTCTAGATCGACAACTCCACACGATCAGAGAATAATAATGTGCATCGGAGTGACTTAGACATGTGATAATACTACTATCTCAGTGAAAAAGTAGTCTGCGAGATCAAATCGACCAATCTGATGAGTTTCTCAAGAGTTTCCCAAGAGTTTCCAACCACGAAACTGCACTCAAATGCAGTTTCTGGTGTCTAGATCGACAACTCTACACGATCGGAGAATAATAATGTGCATCGGAGTGACTTAGACATGTGATAATACTACTATCTCAGTGAAAAAGTAGTCTGCGAGATCAAATCGACCAATCTGATGAGTTTCTCAAGAGTTTCCCAAGAGTTTCCAACCACGAAACTGCACTCAAATGCAGTTTCTGGTGTCTAGATCGACAACTCTACACGATCGGAGAATAATAATGTGCATCGGAGTGACTTAGACATGTGATAATACTACTATCTGAGTGAAAAGTAGTCTGCGAGATCAAATCGACCAATCTGATGAGTTTCTCAAGAGTTTCCCAAGAGTTTCCAACCACGAAACTGCACTCAAATGCAGTTTCTGGTGTCTAGATCGACAACTCTACATGATCAGAGAATATTAATGTGCATCGGAGTGACTTAGACATGTGATAATACTACTATCTCAGTGAAAAAGTAGTCTGCGAGATCAAATCGACCAATCTGATGAGTTTCTCAAGAGTTTCCCAAGAGTTTCCAACCACGAAACTGCACTCAAATGCAGTTTCTGGTGTCTAGATCGACAACTCTACACGATCGGAGAATAATAATGTGCATCGGAGTGACTTAGACATGTGATAATACTACTATCTCAGTGAAAAAGTAGTCTGCGAGATCAAATCGACCAATCTGATGAGTTTCTCAAGAGTTTCCCAAGAGTTTCCAACCACGAAACTGCACTCAAATGCAGTTTCTGGTGTCTAGATCGACAACTCTACATGATCAGAGAATATTAATGTGCATCGGAGTGACTTAGACATGTGATAATACTACTATCTCAGTGAAAAAGTAGTCTGCGAGATCAAATCGACCAATCTGATGAGTTTCTCAAGAGTTTCCCAAGAGTTTCCAACCACGAAACTGCACTGAAATGCAGTTTCTGGTGTCTAGATCGACAACTCTACACGATCGGAGAATAATAATGTGCATCGGAGTGACTTAGACATGTGATAATACTACTATCTCAGTGAAAAAGTAGTCTGCGAGATCAAATCGACCAATCTGATGAGTTTCTCAAGAGTTTCCCAAGAGTTTCCAACCACGAAACTGCACTCAAATGCAGTTTCTGGTGTCTAGATCGACAACTCTACATGATCAGAGAATATTAATGTGCATCGGAGTGACTTAGACATGTGATAATACTACTATCTCAGTGAAAAAGTAGTCTGCGAGATCAAATCGACCAATCTGATGAGTTTCTCAAGAGTTTCCCAAGAGTTTCCAACCACGAAACTGCACTGAAATGCAGTTTCTGGTGTCTAGATCGACAACTCCACACGATCGGAGAATAATAATGTGCATCGGAGTGACTTAGACATGTGATAATACTACTATCTCAGTGAAAAAGTAGTCTGCGAGATCAAATCGACCAATCTGATGAGTTTCTCAAGAGTTTCCCAAGAGTTTCCAACCACGAAACTGCACTCAAATGCAGTTTCTGGTGTCTAGATCGACAACTCTACACGATCGGAGAATAATAATGTGCATCGGAGTGACTTAGACATGTGATAATACTACTATCTGAGTGGAGTCGTGTACGAGATCAAACAAACCCATTTGTTTGATTCTAGTTTCAAACTACGGATATGCACTGAAATGTACTAACATCATCTGCAGAAGAATCTTGTGTTTTGCGGAACACTGGAATCAACTATTTATGTAATTTTTCGATATCTTTCCTGTAGGATTTGAAATATATTTCTCGACGCTTGTGTTTGAATCAATAAAGTGATTCTATATGAGTATCGGTGCAAAAATGTGGACTCGTAATCATTGAATTTTCAGATAAATCTGATTGATCGGTGATTCCAGTGTTGTCGTTATTAATAAAAGTTTCCATCTTCAGATTGGAAATAGAATATATCTAAAGATCGTCGCTAAGTGATTGGTCAATTTTAAATTTACCGGTTATTTTTGTCGCGTTTAAACTTTTTTCTAATGCTGCATTATACGCCTTGAAACTTTGCCATATGCTAGAACGGTAGACAAAGATTCTTCTTTGAAAAGGAAGTCAATGAACATGAAGTATTTCCGGTGATCAATCGGTTTCTGCTAACAGTTTCTGTGCGGTTTCTCTTAACGGTTTCGAAAGTTCCTCACGTTAAAATATTGGGAAATATACATACTGGTTGCGTTCCGGCACGTGACTTGCTGCTGCAATAACAATGTAATTAATGTGTGGCAGTATCAATGTGACTGTATTAATAAAATTAAATTTTGAATGCGATTATGGCTCTGTTCATTGGGACTTCTCATGAACTAAAATACTGCCGGCAGAAAATCAAGCCGACTTCATATTCATCAGATTTGATAAGCAATGGCATCACACTAAAACTGGAAGAGTACGCAATCAGTTTGGGTGACATGCCGTTGTTCATTCACGCAGACGAAGACTAAATGGGTCCGATTTTCTGCTTGAAATATTGAATTGATGAAGAGCCAACAAATAATAAATATTAAAATATCAAAACCATTTAATTGCCAGCAGACTATCCAGGTGAGTTAATCTGAGGCGATATAACACGTAAGTCTACCGGCAGAGTTTCATTCGATTTGATATTTAGCCGGCTAAAATTCAGTAAGCCCCTATCGAAATTGTAGGCTTGCTGTACATGATCAAAAGGATTGAAAATAAAGTTTCCCTTTGTCTAATTATCTACATGAATTTCTTGTGGCTTCAATCATTATCAACCATGACTGTTTACTGATTGTACATCTCACGGAGATTAACTAAACATACGCGGATATCCGCGATAATATTTTGACTATCATCATCAGATATCTTTGGTATGTATAACTGTCAATTATCCGTGCATTAACCTTGGATATCGACTATCCTTCCTATTATCTGCTGCAGAAAATAGAGGATATCTCCCTCACATCCGTGGATATCTGATATCTCTTTATCACCGCATCGAGTTTTCAAAAGTTATCCACAGATTTTTTGCGGCTACCTACCTTGTATCCGTTTTATCCGCGGATTTTTCTTGCTGGGTGGGAAAATAGATTTTCTCTTTATACCATTAGTTTTAAATCCAACCTTTTCTTAATCATTTCCCAGTATATATTTGCCAAGGTTTTCCGAATATCCGAAGCAATGTCACCAACCCATGATGTCCAAACTGGGACGTTACGGCATCTTTTTACTGAGATATCACATGAGCCACATGGAAAAATCATAGCAACATCAGATCATTCGAATCGAGCTCGGAGCAGAAACCGAGTGAGAATCTGTTACAGCGGACATTTATGAATCAGATCTATAAATAGGACACATCACCGCCATTGTACTGATGCTTGTAGTCGGTATTCAAGAATGGGAGTATAGCCGACCTAACGCTGGGTTGCTATTGGATTTTGGGGATGGAACACATTACGACTCGTTATCTACAATATAGAACGTCGAGATGAGATATTTGCTTCAAAACTAAATTCTAGGGCAATTTGCAGACTAGGTTCTATGGCATCCAACAAACGTTAAGGCAAGCGATCATTGACATAGGTTACAATGTGCAATTTACCCCGGAACAAGATGTCAGTGCTGAGAATTATATAATTTACCTAAAGTATAATAATGATCTAGTGTCTCTTGCAATTATTGTGAGTTTAATATCTTACACCAAAAACGGAATAATTGCAATTAATACAGATGTTTTAATTGCAATAACCGTTAGTCTGCCTTGTGTAAATTGTAATTTTTACAATTTTTGTGTTTTTCCTGCAAGATTTTTGCAAGATTATCTACTAGTGAGCTGAAATCGGCCAAGAAGCCAGAGTGGTCATGCAAATGACAGAACACTTGAAGAATTCCGGACGCAATGTCACAGGAGATAACTTTTTCTCTAGCATTTTTTTCAGCAATGCTCTGTTATCAAATAACCTGACCTACGTTGGTACAGTCCGACAAAATAAACGGTTTTTACCTCCAGTGATAACATCAAAGTGTGGTCGAGAAGAATTATCATCGAAATTTGTATTTCAATCGAATACAACTCTTGTTTCATACACTCCAAAAAAAGGAAGACTGGTTGTCCTGATGTCGACACAACATCACAGCGCAGAAGTATCCGATCGTGTCGACAAGAAACCTGATATGATTTTATAATACAATCGAACGAAAGGTAAGCATAAATAAATTATTTTCATTGTTCAGTTGTTGTACATTGTCTGGAGGTAACCCTACTTTTGGACTTTTGGCCTATTAGGCAATCATGAATCCAAGCCACTTCCTACTGACAGCACGTCTGGTTTTGATTAGATGCCGGACTTTCATTCACCTGCACGTCATGTATAGTCTATGCACTGCATGCTTGAAAACAACAGACCAATTGAAATTATAGGATATTTCCTCAGACGTTTTACATATAGAAACATGTTCTCACTTCGAAACCAGCTTTAGTGACACAAAATTAAGTTTATCAAAACATACATGTGCTAACAAAGCGGGATACTGTCTTTTTGCAACAAATTTATATCAAAATTTATATACTCCTTTGAATACATTCTCAGATGCATCTACATGTAAAATGCATCTAGAGCTAAAATAATATTTCTCAGATGCACAATACAGGCCTACATTTGCTTCTAGTTTCATATAGACCATAGAATAAAATGAAAGCATAAGACCAATATGCTGATTACATAACGGCAGTTGGTCGACCTCATACAATCCACTTTTTCTTTTATTTCCAGGAGCTGTTGATACTATCGACAAGCTGACTCGAACATATTCTTGTAAAAGGAAGAAGGCGATGGACAATAGCATTGTTTAGCAATTTCGTCGATATTGCCTGTTACAACGCCTATGTAGTCTTCTTATCCACTCATTCTAGTTATCACGTTGGAAAGTCACACAGAAGAAGACTTTTCTTAGAAGAATTGTCTCGCATGATGATTTTGGATGCAATCACTGATCGAGAAAGCCGCGCAATTTCGAATGCTTCTTTTGATCGCATCCTAATCAAGCGCAAGAGATGCAGCCTATGTCCTCGCGAGGATGACAGGAAAAGCAGTGACGAGTGTTGTAAGTGTGGTGTCACAATCTGCAGAAGTCATACGAAAATGAAGAAGAAATCTTTCACATGCGTTTGTACTCACTGCCCAACAAATTAGCAATAACTACTCCTCTTTCTTATGTAGGCCTACTTAAGTCTGAAATTATACAAATTACTGTCATGTATAACTCGTATTGGTTTTAATATTCACTTTTGTATTCCATACACAAATCGGTATGCCAAAATTTACAAAAACTATGATTGTCTTATGAAAATAATATTGGGGTCAAAAAATGACCCCATGGTAGTTAATGATGGTTTTATCCCTGGTAGTTAGAGGGTTAAGTTAGCGAGACTGAAAGTGACAACAGCTGTTTGATGATGGAAATTTTCAGACTTCTGCTAGGCGCATATTGCTAGATCCAAAGAAGAATCAAGTCACTGAAAATATGCAAAAGTTGTAGATTCTTGGCCGTAAGGCGATCAAATCGCTTCTTGTATGTAATAGATTCATAGATAATCGTGAATCTGTACCAACGTGCACAGCGTCAGCTGGCGTCATTTTGGATTGTTAACCGGTAACACTGGAGTCACCATTGCATAGACAGCGTTGTCATGAAACGCAGGTCCCTCGTCGTTTTATTGTTTTTATTGTCCATGGCCGCTATAGTCGTTTTTTCAGTGTCGGTCTTATGGTTCTATCAAGAGTGATTGATCTGCCACGCAAGGGGGAGAAGTTGAGAAATGACGATTCCTTCAAACCAGCGCTGATTGGATGATAGTGAACGAACACAGTCCTGATAGCAGTGCAGTTGTGGCTTGCAAATAATCATAATGGATGGATGGTAAATTGTATCAGATTCATAAAGTACAAACTTGAATGCGCCAATCAATGGTCAGTATACCGGAGTCAGATATTAGCATTAGAATTTATTGATGGCGGTTCTCATCTTGAAAGAAAGCGGGTCTTAATTGCACTTATTGTAACCTTGGTCAGTAACACTTGTAAGATCGTTGCAAGGAGTCAGGACATTTTACGATGTTATATGATTAGTTTTGATTGCTTGTACAAAATTTGTCGACTGCTTTCCGTCATTCCATCTTAGGTACAAACAGAACTATGATTCTTTTGTACCTGAAGATGATTGCCGGATAAGCAGTCAAGAGATTAAATGGCTGCATGCAGTGTAATTGGCCATGTATCTTGTTGATCTTAACTTTCCGTCGTCTCGAACTCTTTGTACGAGCAGCGTGTCCAAACTAGACATATGAAGTAATCAAGCCCACATTCAATCATGGACCGAGTATTAGTTTACGTAGAAGTGCCTAGCGCCCCATTATTTTCGTGATATTACAAGTTCCATAGCAAAATACTGCCCTTCTTGAAGTTGAGATCAACGAGTTGATGCTGTAAACTTGGACAATCATTCACTAAACAGTGAACAAATCATGGTTCAAAAGAAAGCAAACAGTTCAAAAGGTTTGTCTTCAATTCCAAAAATGATAATAACAGTTCTAAATTTTGTTTGAAACGCAACCACGTCGACAGACTGGACCAAATCTTTCAAAAGCTGTGATCTCTTCCTCCAGGAAATCGTCCCCACTGCAAATATAAGAATGGATGAGGTATTCTGAGTACTGTGTTGGCATATTACCAGATTTGGGGCATGGTTCTCTTGATTAACTCCGCCAAAAATGTGTTTCTATGTAAGGCGCACGAGTCATTAACAGAATTTTAAAAATATAGTGCTTAATTAAGAATTATGCTGATAGACTAAAGAATTATGAAATAAGTAAGCATTTTTTTACTTCTTATTGACAGTATTTTTAAATTGAAGTGAAAAGAATTTTCAAAACGTTTTGCACATTCATTGCGCGTATCACATGTGACTAGAAACTGACTTCAACAATAGTGGCTACATGAGCTAATTGTTAAAAAACTGCACAGAACCCTAGAGTCTCGATAGTTCAGAACATTGAAAATAACATCAATGAAATCACAGTACAAATAGATTCGGTTGGACAGAATGCTTCTGGCCGTTCAGGGATAGATGGCCCTTGCTTTTGTATTGGAAGCATCGAATATATTTTGGGTTAATATGCAGATACTTTTTTCCTTTGTTTACGAAAGTAACTGCAACTGTGGTCGCCAATGGATGACATTTTGTACTTGAAAGTTCATGCACTTGGTGCGTGGTCGTTGCTATCTCGTGCTCTTAATTTTTGTTCCTTTCAACGCGTTTTTGGAAATCATTATATTATTGGATACCTCTTGCGGTCATGTCGACTCATCACCTCGCTGCCGTTGGGTAGGCGGGACCAGTCGGTCGTCAGATAGTGGGGTCAACCGCTCGCTCTACACATCTGACAGGGGCAACACATTGGTCCAATGGTGTTAGAGTTGTGCTTGTGTGCAAGAGATGTTTTGCATTGTGGCGAGGGTGCTATTATGTGCCGAAGAGGTGGCGTTGGTGACTGTGTGAAGGACTGACGGTGGATTTTTGTGGTCGTTGCGTGAAGGGATTAAGCGGAATGATTGACTTTAGATTTGTTTGGAAGCCTGTTTTGCATGTAGTGGAGATGTCAGTATATGGGGAGGACATATACTTCGTCATCACTGTAGTTTTTTTTTTGGCGATTTAGCCTCAAGTTTTTCATGCCACTCTAGAAACAGAATGGAGATTGTTTCACATGTCCATATGGGAAGTGAAAATCTGTCGAGCCCTTTTCTTTCTAAAACTTTTTTGCATTTTCATTGCAATTTATTTTCCTCAAAATTATGTGCCCTATCTAAAAATTAATTGGAGATTGCTTCATATGTCCTAGGAAATACAAAAATGCAACTTTGAAAGCCAAGTTGTTGAGTCCTTTAATTTTGAGCTAATTGCTTTGCACTTTTCTTGCTTTTTCGCATATTTGTACCCATGTTTTTGTGACCTGCATAACCATATCCATGCCAACATTAAAAATGGCTACTAAAATATCAAATATGTCGCTAGCTAGTGATCATCTTGTAATTGAAGGTGATCCATAGTTGCCAGTTATAATTGATGTTTGTTAATTGCTATGATATCTGCTTTAGTTTCGTTTCGTGATCATACACACAATAACAAGATTCTTCATGATGCTTAATATTAGGCCCGCTTCAGTGCATTAGGCTGAAGCCGGCAACTTACAACAACTGAAGCTGAGACACGATCGATTTGCTGTGCTCCGCGCACAACTCGTAACATTAAGTTGTTTTATCATACTGTTCCATTCTTAATTTTGATTATTCAGTGCAAATGGTCAATTTATATTTAAATTTTGCAATTGCTGCGTTATACAGAAATGTTGGAGGATGTAAAAGGAGTATTGTTTTCGACAATCGTGTGTTTTCAGAGCTTGAACGATATCATAGGAATAAATAGCCCCTACTTAGCCTATAGCAGCGAAATACAATGATGAATTCTTAGAGGTTGTTAATGTGTTCTTGTTATTAAAATAGAAACATGCAAATTTACAGAGTAATTCAGAATGGAAAAGAAGTGCTACTAGCATGCTTTGATCAAATTAGTGTTTTCAAACACCTAGGCTTTCCCGCATCAAAACGACTTTTAAGCTCAGTTGTTTTTTGTAGAGTAGTTTCGTAGCCAAGTGTTAATAGTCCTATAGACATGATTACGGCTTGCATGCGAGAAAGGAGCAAAAACAAATTTCTGTACGGTATTTCATAAGAAGTGCTGTAGCCTTCTCTGATTTATACTTTATGATCATGTAAAAGAGGCCAAATTTTCACCGGTCTCCCTTGCTGTGCAAGCCTCCTAACGGGGTGATGCTTTCAGAGGGTGATCTTGGAATAGTATAAAAAAATCATGAGCGAACAACACGTAGCTAGTCTACACGTCAAGTTTAATTACACTCATTGACTGGGGGAAGGCGGTATGATTAGAAAGTATTATATAAATCATTAAAATAATTCAGAGGATGATTTAATGACATAATTAGAAAATTTAGTGTTAATTCAGTATGGTAAGGCATTTCCCCCTGATGCTTTTACAAATTATTTGCGATGACATTTCGCGGATTTTCTCACTTTTTTGCGAATTTGCGGCATATTTTCAAAAATATTATTATTTTTTTGCGCATTTGCAGCAGAATTACACTATTTGCGAGGTGTGGCCATCCCTGCTATTAGTCAGCGGTTACATACCTTGTCATCTTCGACGACGCAGGTGATTTGAATGTTTCTTGATGCTGTACCCAACAAGGAACCAAATTGGCTGAAAAGAAAACAATGGATTTCAAGTTGTGTTGTGACGGTGTAACGGGTGGTGTTTTCAGGTTATTTATCTCTCCGTTGGTTATTTTCATTTAACTTCTCTATAAAGGAAATACATTTTTTTGATTTTTAATGCATGAACACTTAAGACTACTCTTGAATTACAGGGCTTACACTTAGGTTAATTAAATTTCATTGTTGCCACACAAACTTATGGTTTAACTTTTAAGTTTCTCTATCCTTTTGAATTCTTTTAAAATCCTTGCAGAATTTTAAACCTGACAAATTAGAATCTTATTTCCCCAAAGTCAGTCAGTCCAGGCTGACCAAATGATTTCGCCAAAAAGCAGACCTGTATTTGGGATGGAAAAATGACTTGATTTACAAATTACGTATACACAATTCGGGACATTTTTAGCAAAATCATTAATAATCATATGAATGAAACCAAGCCATCGACTGCGTGCATTATGACTGAAATCACGAGAAAGATTTTTTACAGAGTTGCAGGGACACTTTTCGCTGAATTGTTATTGAAATGTATGCCAACATTCCACTGACTGCAACTAAGTTCATTCATATATTGACCCATCATGAGAAAAAATACTGAGGTAAAGAAATTCTACATGCATGTGTGCCTTTATATATTCAAAAACATATTTATATTTATTGATAGAAAAACGAACAACAACTGACATTTACTGATAGAAAAACAAGCATCAAAAACGCACATATATATACGTGGTGCGCCCAAAAAGTTTCCGGCCTTAGCATTTTATAAAGTGAAAAGATTTAATCCAATGACGTTTTTATTTAGTACATTATAGCTATTTCTCAAACCAATTGCCGTTCGCGGCCAAACACTTTCCCAGCGAACTGGAGTGCCCGTGAAAGCATCAGGAAAAAAAGCGGAGGTAATAGGCCAAAACATTTCTTACAGTCTCTTCCAAAGCTGCGGCACTTTCAAAATGAGTCCCGCGGAGATGGCGTTTCAACCCGTTGAAAAGGCAATAGTCTGATGGAGCCAAATCCGGGCTATAAGGGTGGATGCTTCACGAGTTCGAAGCCCGCGCTGCTGCGATCTTCTCCAAGGCAGCTCGACAAGTGTGCATGGAGCGTTGTCCTGAAGGAACCAATGAGGCAGGCCTCTTGGCTTGCGAACCTTGCTGCGGACCTGCTGAATCAGCTCGCCGTAATATTCACCGGTCACTGTCTCCTGTCTTTTGTAGGAAATCCAGGAAGATGATTTCTCCTGCATTCCAGAGGGCAGTCAGCATCATTTCTCTTCGGATCGCTCCAGATCGTTGCTTCCAGACTTTGCCTTCATCAGGCCTGCGCCATTCCAGAGATTCTCGCCTGGATTCAGGTGCGTACAGGCTCAGTGGCGTTTCATCAACAGTGATGATGTTCCTCAAGAAATTATCGCCATGGCGGCGATAAATTTCAAGATTCACTAGGCAGGCTTCACGGCGTCGGGTGCACATCTCGGTGGTCAAGAAGCGCGGCACAAAGCGAGACGAAACCTTGTTGAAGCGCATTTCGTGCAGCATCTCGCCAACAGATCCTTTCGACAGTTTCAGAGACTCAGCAAGCTGTCTTGTTGTCACCTTCCTGTCTTCAGTCTCTCTAATTTGGCGCGGTTTTCTTCGTTGTCAGAAGTCTTTGAGCGGCGCCTTCTCTTTCTTCGTCAGCCACAAGTTGACGTCCTCTCTTGAACTCGGCAATCCAAAACTTGATCGTCGATTCTGACGGACACTTGTCTGCGTAAGCAAGAAGCAAGTTCGCTTTAATGTCTGCACTTGACTGACCAAGCAGAAGACAAAAACGAATCGAGCTGCGATACTCCACTTTATCCAAGTGATCAAGTCGCAATGAAGTCATCCTTTCAGTGCGCTTTCACGAGTGAAAATGATTTTTGACTAAGTGCGTTCGCTGGTTGAAATCAGATGTCTATGAACAGATGTCAGATCAGATATCTATGATCCTGACCGTTTCTAGCTCTCAAAGAACCAATGTATTGATTTCAGATATTTACTTTAGAAATTGAAAGGAATTTCTGTCATTGGCCGGAAACTTTTTGGGCGCACCACGTATATACATGTATATATATAAAAAATAATTACTATTTGATCTGACCACCTCGATTACATAAAGGAAACATAATAGCAAACAACAGTATGTCTGGTTGTTCAACAATTACTGACGTCAACAGTAAGATAGATATTAACAGCTAGAAAAACATGCATTTAAAGTTTTAGAAAATAAAACAAATCTTTACATCAAACTATTTGGTTGGACGGTCACGATTACAAAATGAAACTTGCAATAGTATCAATAATACAATACAATAAAGCTAGTAATAATATATGTCCAAGTATTAATTCCCTCAATTTCAACAGAAAAATACGTATGGGTTGAAGTCTTCAAGAATAAGCACCACTAGATCAGCAGAAAACATTATTTCAATTTTTCAAAAATTCCTTTCATTCTTCATCTTTACCTTATACTCATTAGCTCCCCGACGTAATGTGTTTGACTACATTAGAAGATGCATACTTCGCTGGGCTTCAGCATTCATCACTTTGCTGTCTGTCATTGACCGCAACAGTTCAATATTGTTGGTAACGTGCGAGCATGTGCCAGATAGTTCAAATAGTAAGGCAAAGCAAATGCATTTTCGGATCAGTATTTGGAAACTTACATGTTATGTTAGCACAAACTATGCAAGGATCAATTAAATGTCAGCAGAAAACTGTCCCTAGCCTTCTAGATCTTGAAGTGCTCGAGTACTGGCATCTTTTTCTGTTCGATAACCAACTAAGTAGACTCTTTACTTTCCACAACTTCGTTCGAGAATACTTACTTGAAGTTCTGAATTCGCATTATGAATTTTCTCCTGAGCAGTTACTACACGTAGATGGCCATTTTCCATCCCCCCCGTGAACATGCACGATGGTTTTATTCAGAGAAAAACCTGATTCACGGATTGCATTACCGTGACTAAGATGCATTACACATCCTGCTAGATTTGATAAACACCCGTACTTTGGTTTGAGAGAACAGTTGTCTTCACGCCCTCGTGTATTTTAAGGAGTGTAATTGCACAAAGGAGTGGATCGGCCATGAATAGCTCGACGCCCAATTCATCAAATGTTTTACCACTTTTCTTGAAACAGTTATGCATTTTGTGCAATGGACATGATTCCAGCTTCCACAAATAGATTCCAAAATTGGATTTTAATTACTTCCACAATCCTTATTCAAAGGACGTGTTATCGTTTGGCCCGCCCAACCCCAATTCACTTGATTAATTCTTTCGTGAATTTCGTAACAATTTTCGCAATATCATATTTCATGATTTTTTGATGATTTTGTGACAGTAATCTTTATGACATTGGGAGGCATGACTTCGTGATGTTTAAAATCGTAAAGACAAATCACCAGCAGAAGTTTAACTTTGTTATTCAAAAATTCACAAACTTTCAAAGGCTTGAACTTTTTTTCCAAATTCACTAACTTTCACAAACCGTGTGAACCCTGTTTTCAGTACCGGTACAACAAAAAAGCTAGAGGTGTGGGAGGATGATTGAATAAGCAGAATAAACAAGTCTCGCATTATCGACAAAAAAGTAATTATACTTCATGACAAAAACCTAAAAAGTTTCTAAAAATCCTTTAAATGACTTTCTTCAATTAAAATGGTGAGATTGCTTAGATTATTAGACGCATCATGATTGTGAAACAATGAAAACATAATTATTGTGAAGATATTGCACATTCACTGTACGTGCTTAATCACATTTGAAACTGATTTTTATCAACTATCAAAACTAATGGTTGACATTGGTGCATACAGTAACGTGATAAGCAGTAATGCAGTAATCCATGATGTCCGTACAAAACATATGGGTCATTCCACATCAAAACGTCAAATTTCGGAAAGTGAGTGGCGAAGGTTCTCAGATTTTCTTGAAATTCACATATTTCATCATTTGGGTCCATCTAGATGAAATCCAAAATATTTCGGAAAAACTCTATCGGGAAGGTCACTTGCGTGACCTTGACTTATTCGAATTTTTCAATTTTTAGAGAATTTATGAAAAATCATACGAAGGTCATCCTAACAGTTCTCTGTTTTGTTGTTTTATTCATAAAGTACGTCAGATATTACAACGTATTGATTCTGGCATGTCAGACTGTGCATATTGATTGAAATTGGAACTGTTAATTGTTGTGACTCGCGACATTGCTTAGAATTTAGTGGTTCACAAGAACATCGTTCATTGTCTGACTGGACTGTCATTTGATCATTGAAATGAATAGAAGAGAGATGCGAGAAAGCCTTTGTAAAAATCAAATTTCATGTTCTTTTGAATAAGTCGCCAGTAGAAACGCATGGTATCCTACAAGAAGGTTTGCAAGAACATTGTCCTTCGTATGAGACTGTGAGGAAGTGGCACAAGAGTTTCTGTGGTGGAACTGTGGACGTTCAAGATGGAGTCAGATCTGGTCGACCGAGTACCGTTTGTGACGATGTTCATGTTGACCATGTGAGCTCACTACTCGAAGAAGACAACCGTTTGACATGTGAGGAGTTAGCGAACCAGGTGGCCATCAGTTCTTCTTCCATCCACCTCATCCTTACTGAGAAGTTGAAGAAACGGAAAGTGGCTGCCAAGTGGATTCCCATCTGCTCAACGATCATCAATTGAATGAACGTTTACGGATTTGCTCGGCTCATCGACGTTTTCGACGGAAAGGGAAAAGCTTCTTGCATCGTATCATTATTGCTGGTGTTGAAACATGGGCCAGAAGTTTTGAGCCTGAGCTCAAGCGCCAGTCAGCTCAATGGATTGGCCATGACGACCCACGTCCAACAAAGGCAATCAGAAGTCCGTCCCGCATCAAGTCAATGCACATTCTTTTTTTTCGACGTTCATGGGCTCCTTATTGACCATGCTGTACCAACTGACACAATTGTGAACGGAGAATATTACAAATACTTTATCCGCAATCATCTTCGACCGGCCATCCGCAGAAAAAGCCCAGGTTTACTGGAAGAAGGTCCGATAATCCTCCATGACAATGCACCATCTCACACGAAAAGAGACGTGGTGCAACTTCTCAATGATAAGTACGACTGGGAGATCCTTCAGCATCCACCATACTCGCCAGATTTATCACCGTGTGACTTCTACTTCTTCCCGTTGGTGAAGAACGAACTTCGTGGTCGTCGATTTTCCACCGTGGAAGAAGTCAATCATGAATTTCACCGTGAATGTGTTGCCCGGGCATCTGGTGGTTGCAGTGATGGTATTGACGGGCTGGTGAAACGCTGGAAGAAGTGTGTGGACCTGGAAGGACATTATACTGAGTAATGATACCCATGAGTGCTAAATAAAAGTAATTTTGGATTACAGATGCGTATTTTTGTAATTAGCAGATTGTTAACCTGAATGGAAGGATATACTCGATGACTGAAGGAAGTAAGCTTATTGATTGTTGTGACTCATATTTTTAAAGCAAACCATTTAAACTTAGCTAATTCTAGCACCTATTTCAAATCTAGGAATCTTTTCACCAATCGAAATTCTTTGTACAGGATATTGATCGCTTAAGTAAACAAATGACTCGCTCGACAAATGATTGTGAAATATGTGAATTTCAAGAAAATCTGAGAACCTTCGCCACTCACATTTTCCGAAATTTGACGTTTTAATGTGGAATGACCCATATGGCATATATCGGAGATGCAATGTACTTTGTGAAAAACGTCTAGAAAATACAATTAATCGAGGAAACTACGAGAAACTTGACAAAAATGTATATCAGCTTCGTCTCAGATTAAATAAACACAAAAATCATGAACAATTTAATCAACATGTACAGAAGAAAAAAATAAATGATCTCTGAAAGTGAGATCGCTACAGTAGTTTTGAAACTGATTTAGATCAATAGTAGAACTATACATTTCAGTCGCATACATTGAGTGAGGTCAAATATCGAGTGTTGGGGTGTCACTGTTGAGGTGAATACCGGCGTTTGACACCTAACACTTGTTCTGACGCTGGTGTTGACACTGAGGACGAGTGGTGGTGCAGAGCACTGGTGCTATTGTAGGTGGAGTCAAAAATTGTGGCATTTGATTCAACTGAAATCAATAATTGTGGCAAAAGTACCAATTCATCTGATTTGACAAATGTGCAAACGCATTGCAGTAGCCTACATGTATTGACAAACATTTGGCATGGCTACATTAAGCTTTAACATGTCGGGATGATAATTACAAGATGCATCGTACTTATTGCAAACTAAGAATGCGCAAATTTGGAAGATGGCACCTACACGAAAGAAGCTCAGCGATGTGGTGGTGAAGTACCTACTCCACAGGATACTACAGCGCAAATCATTTTATGAGACCTGCACGAGCGCTGAACCCCCAGGGGTTGAGTGACCAATTACAGAAATCAATTACGATTCAGTGTTGAAATTCGCTATGCTAGTGTCTTGAACAGTCTTGGCAGTAAGATTGACTGACCAGCGCTGAACGGCAGCGTTCTGCACCAGCATTCAACGTTGACAGTTGATTTCACGGACACACAACACTGAATATGATAGTACAGCGCATGTGCTGATCGGCAGCACTCGACGAATGCAGGCACTTAACGTTGGATTTCAGAACTGAGCACCAGTGCTCAGCCCAACACTGATATTGGCGATCAGCACTGGTGCTGACACTTGAAGCTCAACAGCAACACTCAGAATTTGACTCATACATTGTGGATAGAAATTTACAAGCCCAAAATGCACATCTGCATGCACAATGAGTTCGCAAAAATTAGTTAATCAATGAATTGAAAAAATTGAGAAGATGAAGATAAAAATATGAATAAGCAAATACATGGAAGATGAAGAATTTTCACTTTGAAATGTATGTAGGTAATGTAACGGCTAACGGGATATACAACATCTGTGTACGTCTATGGTACAAGATCAATTCTTAGCAGTAACAATTTCAAACTCACAAATAACAAATCACGGCTAAACTTCGTCTTTGTAAAAAGCAAAATATACAGCTTAAAATTCTCCAACATATTCGATGCGTTACTTTCTACTTGTGAAAACTATCAATCACAGGTGGCTGGCAGTGTCTCTCCGCATCTTTGAGGCCTCATTATCCTCCTCCAAACGTCCTTTTCTGACCCGAGCTTCCGCTAACTTCTGTTCCACTGCTTCTATCTCACTTCGTGTTTCCTGAAGTACTTTGATCTAAGTTTTGTCTTGTTTCCTCTAGTAAATAGCGATCTTTCTCTTGATTCTCTGGTTTTATGCTTTTTTTGACTGGACAAACTCATGCTTTTCAATAGTTCATCAGGAACTTCAAAGTCCTCAAGGGATTTGTGATCGAGCAAATCGGATGCTAGTTGTGTTCAATCAGAGAAGGCATTTCAGTAATCACTTTCGTGGAACTTCATTTTCGAAATTCCACTTTCAGTTGTCATGTTGTGAGGAACAAATAAAGTCAAATGTGCTCACTAACTACAGCAGAGTCGGTGAATTGGAAAGTTCATTTGTCTCGAACAATGTCTTATGACTGCGCCCTGGTACTGTCCACGCAAAACCGCAGCTTCGTCTGATGCAGTAAGACGATTTAAATTGAGGGCCACGCACAATCGAGCCAAGTGTTTCAGATATCTATCGTTCACCATTAGCTCTTTCACAAAGTAGTAATGACGAGCAATTTTCGATTGCAACATTTTTAAAAATCTGGCAAGAAGACGATTCAATTGCTTTCATTAAAAAAACATATTTGACATATCTTTTTTGATTTCCTGTGTATGCAACTTATAGGCCCTACGTAATAGCCTACATTAAAGTCCTCCATTGATATGCGGAGAATTGAGATTCATTATCGAAACATAGCTCCTACATATTTGACTGAAAGTTCCTGTCAGTTCTATCTTTATGATACAAAAATCGAAATGTATTTCTGCGGTGTCACTTCCAATCTATTGCCGAATTGCTGCAGAAGTATGTGGAGTCTGTTCTAATTTTCTGATGAGGATGCAACTCAATATTTAATTATTCTATTTATTTTCCGAGTAATTCTAACAACCTTTTCAGATAATTGAGTATAGATTTGGAAAGACTGCATGGTTTCTGTGAATTCATTAATCGGTTCTACATGAATCAGGGACTGGTCTAACTCGATTACGAATGGCGTATGATCGAAATACGCCTGCAAAGTCGAGTCTTTAGACAGCTGAACGATTTTGGATCAGAGGGAATTTGTAGCACAACCCCACTAACATATTGTAGAGCGACAATAATCGCGTGGGACCATAATCAGTAATATTGCAGAGACCCAAGTATTTCTCCGCTTGTCGCAAAATTGAATGTACTTTTGCCCTATTCTCCACGAAGTTCGAGAGACTCTCGGAAAGAGATAAAATTGCGAATATCCTTTATTTTAATTCATCATTTTTAAGAAAATTCATGTTGTGAAATACCACATCCGTTTGTTTCAATCAGATTCGCACAAACTTCTGAGAGCCTAGCCAATGATCCTGATCTCTCTCCTCGCAGAATATGACAATTACAGTCACAAGAAATTTCAATCAAGATTAAAATTGTCCATCAATGATATAGCGACAGAGTTGAATGTACCATTTATTGTTTCTTGTTGATACTTTCGGAATGCACCATTTTGATATCTGCTATAGACTTCGGGGGCTGGTCAACTCAGTCAATGAAGATTTATACTCCTTTTGAAATGTGGCATGTGTGACACCTCGGTGGACTCTTCAATGAGACAGAAAAGAAATTTAAGAAATTCATTTCTCTCCAATCTGTAAACATTAAACTGCTCGGTAAAGGAATTTCGAAAAGGTAACATCACTTTTACATGTATATTGTATATGTCTCATAACATGCGGTTCCTTTGATGCGCATCTTAAAAAACGACAGTATTTTGAGGTAAATCTTTTGATTATATAGGAAGCTTTTGAGTGACAACAAAAGCATGATGAATTTGGTAACGGAATTTCAACTTCATCTAATCGATTCACTCAGAAAAATGCGTTTCAAATATTTTATGACTGTCACATGTCATATGGTTACCAATTGATTATATATCCACAGAGAAACAGATTGACACAAAACATTTTGAAAATCAAGAGCTTGAGAATAAGGCTTGATAAATGACAAACACGAAGTCAAAAACTTTTTTTTTCGCCAACTGTTAAACCTCGACTACTATTGAACCTTTGAAGATATGACAAAAGTGACACGTGCTCTAGGAACTAGAGAATTATACATTTTTCAAGCATGAAGGAGAAACATTAACTGAATTTCATTTCTCACTCGTCATGTTAACTATCGCGTAGCCAAGCCCTTCGATTGATCAGTCAAAAGAAAAATCTTTCACGTCGAAATCAACATGAAGTGAAGTTGTCTATAGCAGAGATAAGCGTTCTTTCGAACACACTGTTAGCTGTTAAAAGTGATCCAAAATTCAAGACGAACTTTGCCGTAATGGGTGCTTTCGTCTATTTGAAGAGCACAAACTTTACCATTTAGTTCTTGTTGAACCTCGGCACGTACAAAACGGACGATTGCGCACAAAAATATGTACATAGCTTTAGTTCATCCACAATTCAATCTAGTGAATTTCGAATAAGGAAACATAACTTTATACACCGATTAAGCAAATTTCAAGCTGTGTAGCCTATTGTGATCACGGTTTTGCCCATGTGTTCACTACGGATCAACCATCCGTAGGACCTTTAGTCCATTTAATCGCTAGCATTATTCAAGGCAGCGGAATCACTTCAAATTTTGATATATGTTACCACAGATGATGATATATGACGAGAATAAATTTTAGCATGTTCGCCCAACAGCTAGCTCTCTCCAAACATATCTTTTTATAGGACGATTCACTTCTGTTGGTACAATTTATTCAAAGATCTGTAAGGAGTATATACCAAAATACTTTTTCTGAATTCATACGAATGTTGTAATAACAAAGCATGCATTTATAGACTTTCATGCAGACTGCATACTAATTTCTAAAACGCAGACTTGTGTCAACTGCTTATGAAATGTAATTGATTGATGATGCCATTGAACACTTCGTTTTTCTTCCATTTTTTTCTCCACGAATAAGCGAAGGTCAATCACCGTTGATCCCTGGATAACAGACCACGCTTGTAGTTTTGATATCAAATTGCCACCTTTTTAGCCCCTTCCCCAAAGTGCTTTCGCCTCACATCCCTGCTAAGGTTCAAACTGAAGCTGAACTGTGAAACTGAAACTGAAGTGTTGTGATATCGAGACCTGCGACTTCTAAGAAACCTTATTACGATTCCAATTACATCTTCGTTAAGCCTCAAATTGATTTAAAGATTTTAACTATGGCTTATTGAAGAATTTATGTACCTCTCATTTTCCGAGGGGAAATTAATAGTTCTGGTTTTCTGATTTACAGTCAGTTTTCTGAACTTCAGTTACAATGGCTCGAAAGAGATTTGTTTGCTTGCTCTATCAGTCAATCTCCTGTCTCGTGTGCGATGTTCTGCTTCTCAGTAACAGTGATCGTAAATTGGCAGCTGTGACATTATCATGAATCTTTGATATGAATTTGCTGACAAGTTAACGAACAGGCAAGTATGAAAGTGACAGGAAATCTTCGAAGTGGTTGAATACTTGTACTCTAGTTTTCAGAGATAAAATTCGCTTCTGAAATTGACCGAACTGTATGATTAACCTTAGAAAGAAGATGCTCTATTTACGACCATTTTTACTGTAGGTAGGCCTAAGAATCAGAAAATGAAATTTCGATTTAGCCACAAGCTCTTACACTAAGTGGTCTTTGAGACAACTTTTCCTGTAATCAATGTTTCCAATTGCAGAGCGAAAAATTTCCGCGCAGTACACAGATTTCCGCGCCGGGATCTAGATTCACCTCTACGGATACGGGCTGTTGATAAGCATGCAGACCTAATTTTGAAAAATCAAAATATTTCGAGGAATTTTCCACGGATGCTGTTATTTCACAACTGCGCGATGCTTCGGAAAGCACTTTTTCATGTGTCAAACAAATGAATGTTAAGTGAAGACTGAACATGCAGATAGGTGGTGGGTATTCATCAATTGGAGGACCCTGCTGCATCACATAAGAGACAAATGAAATTCACGGACCTTCGAAAGAAAATCTTACCCTCATAACGTCATCATCAAAAAAACTTTCTCGATGGTGAGTTGAGACTTGCGGAATTGCCCAGTAATGGCATTATTCCTCAATAGCTTTCTTGCAACATCATCAACAAGCAACTAAGTTGTTCATCAAAGGAAGCCTCCTTCAAAAGCGAAACGTTTTCACATGCATTCAAAAAATAGTTCATAACACCAAAATTCTCCATTGAAATATTTGAGGAGAGCGTACAAATGAGAACGCAGAATATCAGCAAGCAGATCACTCATCGAAGAATATAAAATATGAATGATAGGAGTAGGACCTTGAAATAACGCTTCGAATTGACGAAATGATGAGATGGTACAGCTGATGGGATCTAGATAAGTGAGAGTATCTGATTGTTGGTAATCAGTCATCGTCTCACCGAGGTTTGATAAGAAAATTAAAAAATAGCCATTCATTGAAAGTAATTTATTAGTTGAATGCTCCACAATTTTTTAGCCTAAGCCATCTTCGGGTGCAATGATGCGTCAAACGCACTCAATGTTTTCATCAGAATATCTGATACCTTCAGTTCTGCCAAAAAATTTGCTTCACTGTCAGTTTTGACTAGGCTCGCTAATCAAGAAAGCATCCAAGAATGATTGCTAACGAACTACTACGATTTCCATGAATTCGACGTCAATTGCTTACTTGAAAACAGTGAAACACTTCCTTCGAAGAAACAAGCTTTTTGGGAGAATAGCCGCCCTAAATCAATTCAATGAGCGTCAGATTGATGCAGAAAGAAAAATGGAATAAAATAGTTTGTACCAGGTCTGTGGTAAAAGTAGGACCGAGTCCTGGATAAATTCTGAGGTCTGACTAAAAACCAAGGAGTACGAGTTCGCTGCATCCACGAAAGGGACAACGCTCAGAGTGGTTCTGGTCATTTATTGTGAGGGGAACAGTCCGCTTTGATGGAGTGCATAAACTTGTGCGATACGACGCAAATGTCGATTTTTGAGAGTTGCAGAGGATGCCTGATGTTGCAAATCCCCGCTTGATGACCGGTTGACATATTTTGCAGTACGACGATACCCAATGCCACACATCTGCTTCGAATTGACACTACGTTGAAATGAAATTAACGGACAGGCTAGCACAAAGACTTCGTCTTAACTTAATTGGGCACCTGTGAAATGATTTGGAAAGATATGTGAAACAATGCAATTCAACGACCCTTGATGATAACCATTTGGACAGCGGCTGCGCGATGGGCAGCAAAATCGACGAAAAAATTTAGGTGTATGTGTGACTATATGAAAGCATGAACAGACGAATTCAAGCTGTAGCTTCTGCTTAAGGTGGAAAACACCAGATGCTGACTTTCCTTGTTAAAAAACTTCTCTCTCCTTATTGAAATAGCGACTTAAATTTGCGGACGATTCCTGAATTCCACGCATCCGTGCAGCATTGGAATCGATGTCTGTGATACAACGCTTGTCAGCTCACGATTTAATACACAATAAAACAAAATAATAAAAAATGACCGTTGTTTGGTAACTTCGCATCCCGAGTCTCACGTTATCAACATAATTATCTAGAAAACACTGGTGCATAGTAGGACTACAGAATGCATAAAATGCTAAGCAGAATTAAGTCGCCTCACTAAGAATATAAAACATCATAGAGAACGCCTAACAAATGGCTTTATAGAAAAACTATGCACTTAACTAGGACGAAAATCGGATACCGATAAGTCGAAGCATCCTTTTTTCTTGGTCGTTGACAATTGAGCGTCGTACATGCCTAGTCTATTGTCTATGTTTCTGACTTGCTAGAATGGAAATGAATGAATTGCTATTCACCTGTGCCCCACACCAAGCCATCCGTTTTAATGGAGCGCACATTCTTCTCCCATCTGGCTCATATCGGTCTCATCATCCCAAGGCTTCACATCAAGGACGATGCTAGACTTAGCGATAAGGACTGGCTTCTTAGCTTTCTTTGCAGCGTATTCGGCCAAGCGTTGTTGCTTGATTCTCTCTCGTTCGGCAATATCCTCTTCGGTATCTGATCCAAAGAGATCGAAATCATCGTCATCGTCATCACCGGCCGCAGGAGCGGCAGCTACAAAAAGAAAATGTAGGCACATGAAAATGCGACACTGAAGCACACGATATGGTACGAATTTCTGTTAATATCATGTTTGCAAAATATATAATCCTTATAATAAGGGAGACCATAAGGTCTTTGCACATTCAAACATAATTTTTACCGGCGACTTTGAGCACTGAAAGCTAAGGGAGCCCTCTGATTTCCCACATAAATTCTTACGCACTTAGCAGATCCTCTTACGAATAATGGCATCAGTTTTACCAAGTCAGCCATCTTGTTGCAAATTAATGATAGATGACTGATAAACGATGTGTTTTTATCAGTTATCGCATGAAAGCGTCTGATGACAAACTTGGGTGTACAAGTCGTATTGAAAGCAGTTCAAAGCCTTTTGAAAATTTATGTCAATTCATGGCCAATTACGAACAGGTCTACTACTATCCCAGTTAGGCATTGTGCAGACACAACACAGCACAATAGCATACAATAACTACACAATGCACATCTACGGAAATAAATACATCCAAAATATTGCGAGGCATGGCAATCTGTCTATTTTATGTTGTGATCCACTATTTGTAGCATCCAAGAGTAAAACTTCTAAATCTATCATGAAGCATGTTCATATGTTATGGGCCATATAACAACTGCATGGATGCACTCGTGAATGAATGTGCACTATCAATGATCTACTAGTGATCTGAATTGATGAAGGAAGATGCATAATGCCAGAAAGTGACAGATGTTCGATTTTCAAAAGGCAATAAGAAAGGTATGATTTTTTATGTTCCCATGAACAAAATGTAGTAAATTTTGGCTTGCTTATCAGAATATCGTAAAATCTAGAAATCACAAAAAGTTGAGTGGCAGGTTAACTTTTGAGCAATGTAAAAAATGCATAGGTGTTCCAGGAGCGCCCCCGGGATGAAAAAGGGGTTAACAAAAATAATTCGATTGAAAGGTCTAGTTCTTATAACATAACTGAAGCAATCTCAATCACCTAAAAATACATCGTCATTTCGTAATCTACATCCCTACACTAGACAAATGCATCAACGAAATTCTACCGCGTAAAATGGCGTCGAACGCGTGACCGCTAGCAGCCTACAGTGAATTCAGTCATTGTACAACGATGGTCGCACCTTGCTCCTAAATCATCATGGTTTCAGGACCAGCAGAGAAAAATTGTACTCCTTGTACTCTCAACACCCGGGTAAACCAACCTGAAGTCTTTTTATTCACATGAGGTTCATCACCACTAGCAGCATCATACCTGCTGGTTGAGAGTCACCATATTGGTCAGCTGATTTCTTCTGACCTGGAAAGCCAGCTCGCTCATTGGATGAGTAGGAGGAAACATGGTTGAACCATCGCAAGACATTGGTAAATTTAGCACCATCTGGGGCAAGATTTTACGGCCTCGTGTATCGCAACATCCGCCTGAGACGGCTGGTATCTGTGGAAATAAGAAATTGACATCAATGACTATAAACAACGGAAATAAATTGGCATTGAAATGACGGAAGAGCATGCAAAAACACTCCCGCAAAAATCTAGAAAGAAATTTGAGTTCAGTAGGACCCTTTGCGGGATAAAAAGCCTATTGAAATCGATTTCCGGTACCGATGACTAAAGCACCGTGGTATAACTGCCTAGCCTAGAAAAAGCAACGTGGTACGCACGAACTTCTGAAACCTTGCAGTTGTAAGAACATGCGATCAAGGCTAAAATGCAGCTCAAAATAGCAAATGGAAATATTGCAGTCTTCTTCAAATCTTGCTTTCAAATAGGGTGTCCACTAGAAATTAGAGATGGTGTTAGAGCACTATAGATCACAACTCTAGGCAAAATGGAGCACAAGCATGATCAAAATTCTGCCGTAAGATGAACATAATTCGGCTATCGAGCATTTGACCTTGCCTACGGCATTTAGTAGGCCTATACATTATTTAATTGATGTCGCTCTTGTAAAACTGACAGAATATCAAAACTGGCCAAGGGTCCAACACATGAGACAAACTGTAGAAACAAGTACAAGAAGCAATGCGCAGCAAAAATTCAGCCTTTTATAACAGCGATGTCCAAGATAATAAGAATATTCAATATAAAGTCTGACTTCGGAAAACCTAGTAGCCATGGTCCAAAAGTCGATAGTAAGTTGAATGATTAAGATTACACAGAATTGAATCTCGAAATAGTGCAAATAACAAAAATGTACCTCCAAAAAAACAATTCGATGTGCGCACAGAGTTAAGTGAATGATGTGATTGATATTCTTATACAAATTCACATCTCATGTCGCCTGACCTGTTTAATGTATATAGCGAAATGATTATGAGAGAACTGAAAGGAGTGCCTGAAGGTGTGAAAGTAAGCGGGAAAATGATAAACAATCTTCGGTATGCAGACGATACCATTCATTCCTGCATTTATTGATGTTGTAAATTCTTGCTTCGGCAGTACTTAGCGACCAGATAATAACAATTTCATGGCGTTATTCAAGATAAATTACTTGAGCTTGAACATTCCCGTTACTCCAAAAGTACATGCAATATTTTATGCTGTATGTTATTTATTTCTGTCAGAAGTGGGTAACGTTGGGTCTTTATTCAGAATAGACGTCTGAATCGCTGCATTCAAATTTCATTCCAATCTGGCAGAAATGTGAAGTTCCTGAAAATCATCCAGTGTGCTCTAAAGCTACTGAGGGCAGTGGGTGAGTATAATGCTCGACATGTCTTGGATTTTAATGGTATCTGCTTTTGTATAGAACATCTTCGCAGAGTTCTCTAACTACATTTCTTCTATTGAATCGCCATTGTGATTGTTAATTGGTTGATAGCGCACGTTTGTTCAGTTAAGTATACATGATGCGTGAAGTTTATGCTCGGTGCTGAATTACAGGATCACCAATCAGTGAGTTGTAGTGTTTCCTGGAGATTTACTTTGTATCATATGCTGACTGTAATGTACTAAGTATGAAGTCTAAATGACCCATCCGCGTTCAAGATAGCAAAACTCACGATTTTCTTGAAATCATTGAAAATTGCATTAATAAGTGGCATGACAGGTACTAATCATTATCAATCAAGTAAGAAAGCAAAGTTATTTATTCTTTATAACAAATTATAGTCCCTGTTATCTTACTACTTCGTATTGAAGGGTTTGCGCATTGATTTTGCATAATAAAAAGAAATGAGCAGAAATTTGTAAAAGAAACAGCTTTATAACTCGGAAAGATGACTGTGGATTTTTTCGCTTTACTCTCTCTCCGATAAGCTACCTGTAAGGAATGATTTTTTCAAGATTTGGAGATGGTGAGTTTTTTAAGGGATAAAATATTAAAAACCTACCGTGAGTGCTTGCTTACAAAACTTTAGCGGGATGAGTTATGACATGACTCGGTCCTCGACAGTAAGGCAAAGCAATGACCTCTGACAGTCACCATTAGGTGACACCTTGTAAGCCGGGCTTTTTTTTAGAAAAGGTCGAACGTGAAGCTCTTTTCATGTGACTCATTCCACCATAATATATACTGCAGCACCAGACAATATCATTATGCATTCAGTGCCCTTTGATATAAGAAGGCGTCGCTTATAAGAAATGTGGTATGTCTAAATTCGTCACGTCACGCAAGGGAAGGACTGCAAATGACTGAGCATTTAAAATGTAGATTAGCCCGACCTTGAAAATGAAAAGTCATGGAAGCTCAGGTTTCTCATTCCGGCTTAAGTTGAAACTTTTCTGGAACCCGGGCTTATCATCACGAGACATCTGAACAACATGCACCATGTATTTTAGTTGCTCCTACTAACTCGTATGCATCAACCCACGTCTTCGATCGCTTCAAGTCAGAAGACGGTCTATCTGATCACTCGAGAAAGTGGTCATGAATATAGCGAGGCGATTGTTTGTTGTTGCGAATTATGAGAGCCTACCACAAATTCGTGCAGAAAGTCGGGCACACAAACTGCAGGTCTTAACCAAATAGTTCACTGATTTATCGCAAGATTGGGCTATCGTACTCGCACGCCATTGGGACAAGTTTGAAGTCCAGGACAATTCCTCTGTTGAAAGCCCAAATGTGTACCTGTCTGGTCGTTTTAACCCAGATTGACAAACATGTCATCAGAAGATCGATAAATTTGTGTAATTCTCGGTAGACAACAAATATCCACAAAGCATGTGTAATTCCAAGCATGATGATGTAAAATACTCCATAAATGTGACAAAATATTGATGATTTCTTGCAATACTACTTTCATTATTTGTATGTAGACACAATTTGACACTCAATTCAAAATAAGCCTTTTCCCAGATCTAATAAGATAGATATTCCTATGGATTTAGATTGCCAATACCAAGACATTCAACCCTAAATGATCAGTTTACTTGCTGCGATTGCGAGACATGGCGTGGACTGTGACGAAAAGTACAATTTTTCGAAAGTCACTGACTTAGAACTAAATCAAAACAGCCTATAAAAATTTGAAATATTTTTCAAAGATTCTTCATATGTGCATCCACACATCAGAAGTTGCCACTTACTTGAATGTGTCTTTTATTTTTCTAGAAAAATAATCAAATGATCGAGATTTTTTCTCAGTAATAGTTGAAAGACCGCAATAGAACAGACATCACAAGTAGTAAAATGTCTAAATAATCACCAAAAATCAGGTTCATATTTATAACGAGACTGGAGATACACGTGGTGAAAGAAGCACTACCATTCGCAGAAATTTATAAAAATCAGTCTCGAATAGTGAAGAGTGGAAGTACTTCGAATTTTTCGGAAATATTTTAGATTTCCTCGATACAGTGATGGTAAAAAACATTCCTCTTTAAAAACCCATGGGTTTCTTTAAAATGCATCAATTGATAGACGTGATATCGAATTTGAGACATATTGATATTACGTCATGTCCGATGTCAAAACCCAAGCTCAACGGTGTGTTATAATATAAGCATCAAAAAAATCAAGACATAATATTTCTTCATTATCTGAAATACACGTCTTTTTCTTTTCGTACCACCGAGACAGTTCTTTCGGTGTGAGATAAGAAGACATAATTCAGGCTTACAGGACAAATGGGTTAGTAATTATGTATCCACATGAAATTGTAAGTAACTAAGTTTGTTTCATTGGAATAAATACTAAACTAGTTGATCAACTAGTTTAGTATTTATTTCCAATGAAAACAAACTTAGTGATACAACAAAGTATAATATCACGTGTATGATTTCGTCAAACTAATATCAATGATCCAAAGATGTTCATAACAAAAAGTGTGGCTATTACTAAAATCTAGTGCACTTGTCAAAATAATTATTCAAAGTATTGTAAAATGCCTGTCCATAGTCACGCCACCGATATTGGGCAAAATGGGGTGACCTTGGACAGTAGATAAGCCGACATAACTGTACTCTACTACAGTAACTAAAACCATGAGCATCCATTTTGTCTTCTATCAAGACATCAGGCATTCACATGTGCATTCACACACACAGGCATTCCTTGCCCCAGTAAAATGATAAAACATACTTGACATCCCAGGCTTTCTACAACTGTTTGTTACGTAGTCAATCATACCAACAAATTGCTCCTCTCGGATTTCTTACCGATAAGTACGACGAGATCGCAAGAAAATATGATGTTATGTATGACTGAACATTCTTGAGACTCCCTTTTGTACTACACGATAAATTGCAAGTGTTTCATGTTGATATTTTCATAATTGTTTGCTCTAAATCATCAAGCGTCAAAAGTCAACCCATCCAGGGGTGACTTAGGACACTGAAGTTTAAAGATTAATATACTGTAAGAAATGTATGATGGTAGGAACTTTTCATAAACATATTGTACTAACACAGATGCAACTTTTGATATCAATTGTTTATATTTTTCTATTTTAAAGCAATATAAAATTTGAGGTTGACTTCAAAACTGTACAAAGTCACACCACTTCATAGTATCTTATTCGGCGATATTCTGTATATTCTGTAGATATTTCCTGATGCAAAGAAATGGGATCAAGATAAAGTTCTAATTTGACATTCGATATTCCATAAGCATTGATCCCGAAATTCCAATCAAAGAAGCAAGTCCTGAAGCTGGACAAGCTCAGCGAGTTCGAAGATTGCGAGATGTCACATTCAAAGACTAGTCATCCTGAACAAAAGACACGAATTTTCCATTAAAATCTTCCTTCTCCTCCTGGTGAATTGTGAAGATTGCAACTATTCAAATTATGTCTGACAGGTGTAGACTATTATAATGGCTGACCAATTAGAGAAGCCGTTCGTGGCACGCATGATGCAACATTTTGTTCATCAAATGTTTTTGGTACTTACATTGCAAGCTCATGGGCCTATTGATATAAATGGCCATATAACTGTCCGAGCATGAGCGAGTTTTTGAATACTTTCTTCAAATACTTAAATTTCACATTTCTTTTATATTTTCGAAATATCGTTTTTCACCGTTGAATCTCGCTTTCATGCCAATATCAAAATCCGCGCTATTTAGCGACATACTGATCTCCGAAAAGGCCTTGAGCGGTTGGATTCCATTCAAATCTCCGAATTCATTGATGAGACATGAGGATCCCTGATGTTGATTTTCATCATGGTTGCGCGACATATGGGCATTCGAAAACCTATATATTGATAATTCCACCTAAACAAAAATGCTCACCCTTCAATATAGCTTCTACTCAGTAAGTAATCATTGAGGGCTTTTAGTCCAGCATCTGAAGATAGATCACCAAAACCCATGACGTCTGCACAACTACGAAACGTTTTTGCCAAAAGTGACCTTCGTTTATTTGAAGCGCTACTTTAAATAAACAACTGCTGGTTTCTGCCAATTCATCATTTCGTTTCTTGGAAATTCGCTTCATTTGAAGATGCACATTTGTCTTGGTCAGTTCTTTAATGTGATCGTTAGGCACTGCTCAAAAGTGCATTATTAACATCATAGAGTAGTCAACATAATGTAATTTTTGCTTTAAAATTGAGCATGCAGTGCGATAGCTCTGTTCATTTCAGCAACAGTTCTAAATCATTGAAAAAGCAATGCAACCTCTTTGAATAGATACATTTGTCATTTATAGGATACGTAAATCGCATGATCTGGCAGTCATATTGCTCACAAAGTCTAGCATCGATGGCATGGATCGGTGTCAACATGACAATTGAAACTTAGCTCAATTCCCTCCAACCAACTAAACTAAATCATTTCCTCTGATTTCCTTAATCACATTTGAGTTGGCGTCAGAAATTTGACCAATCCACAATATATTTCATGTATGAGGAGAAGTGTCTCACGACATGACTAGCCACGATAGTCACTCAATGCCTTTTTGGAAAAAGGAACATTTGAGAGATGCAAGAGTTCGACCATCAAAGGAAAACTCACAAATAATTTTCTTGGTTGCGTCATTGTTTTGATTGAATGCTTTCCATTTCTGATGTTCACATTACAACAATTCTCTCGCTGAAGGTAGCTTTGAGACAAGACATAGGAAACTGAGTTAAAAATACCTGTTTATCCATCCTTGTTTGAATCTGTATAATTGAAACGCAGTATTTCTTGGAAATTCCTCGTGATTTTAGTGTTCTCATCATTTGCGAATTTCGCAAGTACACAGTTCATAGTTTATGGTGCTCAGGTATCCACATTTTTTTGCGGTTTTAGCGTATTCTGCAAAACATGGTATCGGAGTTTGCTGATGTACTAAGGATATCTGTTTAACATCGACGTCCCCTCGAAACATCTCTAGTAGTACATGCCACGGCATGTGGAAAAGCTCATGCATTTTTGCCTAACTTTGCCGTATGTTTGATATCAAAATACTAGAATATTTATGGAGAAATCAAATTTCAATTTTTGAGTTGCATATTCAAAAATGATTAATAATGGTGCTGTTCATTAACTAAAATTCTGTCGACAAAGTTAAGCCAATTTAATGTTCTGCCGGAAGAAAATTAAATCGGTTTAATTTTATGTCGGCAAAATTTTAGTCAAGGAAGAGTCCCATTACTAAAGTGACAAAACTACAACAAAACCCAAGTGCATCTGCAACACATCAATACAATGCAACTTTTACTTGTCTTGTTTTTACTTTCAACTTTTCACCGGCCGATCAATCTGAAAGAGCTGGTGACAGTAGTAAAGGGCCACGTAAAATCACTGAACTCCATAAATTTCTTTAGAACGCAGTTTATTGAAACCCACTGCCGCGACTGGCCAGTAAAGCGAAATGGGGAACTGCATCTGTTAGGCAACCATATGCAAATTCATGTTAGGACTGAGCAGTGCCATCTGGTGGCTACAGAAGGTCCTCACTACCGAACATAGTGCTCTTAGTAGTGCGGCAAACACATTTTAGCCGCTCGTTTTTGGATATATACAACCGACTTCCAGTATATCAAATCTACTGAGGTCGCTTACCTCTGTTGCCAAGGAGGAAAAGAGCACTTACCACCCTAAGTAGGTGCTAGGTGACATTAAGTAAGTGACATTGACATAGTGTGGTATCTACCTCATGTGAAAGCGCGTCTACCACGATAAGTCGCCTGCTGCGACACGGCCTTTCACTAAATGAAACTCTAAGGCAGTTTACCTAAGTCTTTCATAACCGTAGATGGGAGGTCCTTCATCTAGCATTTTTTACTGTGACCGCTTTCTGGCTCTGATTGAATATTTTGCGTATTCTCAGATGTCATCAATCTTTTATAGGCAATGTAATACGCGGTGAAATATTGCTCAATCAAAAAGGAATTAGTACAGTCACCCGGAGTTAACACTTAAAGGCACAGGATAAAGATTGAACGCCACCGGTTCAAGGGGACAATAGCGAGTAGGACATTGATTACAAAAAAAAAGCAAAGATGGCTCTCCGTCTTGCAAACCTACAATATAAGTTTCATCTTATAAATCTTCCTTACTTTGATGTAAGAAAAAAATACAAAACGTTAAGAAAATGCTGACAATTATCTTACCACAAAGGACGGGGAAAATATGGAACACATTTTGTCGACTCCAGCGTCTAAACTAATGACATGATCAAATTCAAAGCTCTACCAGTAATGGGTTCTGACGGGCTAACATGTGCATGCGAAGCCGGCAGATTTAGATATTTCAAAAAAGATATAGCAAGGTTTGTAAATTTTGCTCCATTTTGATAATACACAAGCGTGGCCATCATTTTCATACATTTCCAGAAGTTGCATCCGGTCACATTAGCGGTTGACTGGTTCATTTCCTTTCGGTTAAACGGTTGATTAGACATTAAACGTTTGACTCCCTTATTGCCTCCCTTGATGACGCAGAACACCTGCTTTCACTCTCTGCTTGAGTGATGGAGTAACGCCTTCAATGCAGCCCTCCAGTGTTAGCAATCAATACTCAAGTCATCAGTAAGATAAAACTTCTGCTTTCACCTTCACAACCATAAATGATTTATTCACCTTTTTCTTCTACTTGATATTTCCATCTTCAGTCATGGTATTTTTCACAGGTTTTCACTTTATGCATGTATGTGAAGTTGGCGGAACCACCCAGCGGAACCATTATTTAATGCAGCGAGAGTCTATTCGAAACAACTTCCACTTTATTAATTTCATCCTACTGAACACAAATCTGGGCCCAGATTCCACAAATCCGCAGCCGTTTCTGAGAAATTCAAGTTCACATAAAAGTGGCTCCGCTGTGAAGTTAGCTGAACCAACTTCTTAGTTTCGCCGATAGGCGCAGTAAATCGCCTATAGTAACAGTAATATTTTGTCACTACCTGATCTAATTTGTTGCACTGATCACAACAAACATCCTTTTAAGTCTTCTCATGAAACTTGAATTTCCTTCTTATAATTTTCGCATGCCTTAAACCCATTCACTATGATTCCTTCCCTGTTTATCATTCATCTTAACGTAGCTGGGGCTGGTCAAGCGCCAACGGAATTTCATTTTCAAGCATGACTTCTACTCAGTCAATGAAAATATATTTTCCTTTTGAAATGTGTTATTTGTGACACCACTTCGGTAGGCTCTTCATTGACACAGAAAAGAAATTTAAGAAATTCATTTCTCTTTAATCTGCAGACATAAAGCAGCTCGGTAAAGGAAATTCAAAAAGTTAACATCACTTTTACAGCTATATATCATTTGTTTCATAACATGCGGTTCCATTGTGAAAATGTGCATATGGTGAATGCTACATCGCTTTAGGGTTAGTATGCAATGTTATCACCAAATATTGTCCTACTTGTCAACATTATTGCATTAATTAGTATGGAAACGTTTAAGATCGCAACTTAGAAAATTCCGTACCGGATTTTTAACAGCTGATTTAGCCGGAGCCGGAGTTTGAAAATTTCCTTTAGCACGTAGCCGCAGCTGGAGCTTGAAAATTTCCATTAGCCCGGAGCCGGAGTCGGAGCTCAAGAAGTAGGCCGGAGGTCCGGATTTCCGGAGTGCCGTCACATTCCTATTGGAGACGATAAATATCTAGTGTATTGTATCGCGAATCTATCTAGGTGTCAAGGATATCCTTGTTTGCATTTACGGAATAATAGAATTATAATATCAAATTTGCTCTGTTTCATGTATACATGTACCCCACAGATTATAGTGCATCCAATCGATGTAATTTCTTTGCGTCGTTCAGTTTCTCGTTCACTTGACGTTTTCTTCGTTCACTCATTTCAGTCATCATTACTTTATTTTGTTTATGTATTATACTTGATCAACCTGTCAATTTCAAAACAACTTGTGAATAGAACAATTTCATAAATATTTTGCTGCATCCTCCCTCAGTTGAAGAATTGGAACTGAGTTTTTGTCACTCAGACGAAATGTCAGTAGCGTGTTAAAGGTAGCATTTGCTCGACTTAAGAAAATTATAGGAATATGCTGAGTGTATATCTAAAAGCGATCTGTTTTTCTCTCATTTAATAATTTGATTTTTCATGTTTACATTCATGAAAAGTATGACTGCAAAGTAATCATGGTAGAGCACATGTCTCGGAAGCATTCAGCTTGAATATTTAAGGCTGTGATCATTGCCGACTTGTGTCACATTGTCTGTAGCCTTTCCTTTTTTGTATTTTCCTATTTAAAAGCTTGCGTAAAAATGCTGTATAAAAATACTTGAAACCACGGTTATGTAAACATGCTTGTAACCACGGTTTAAGACCATGCTGAAAAACAAGGCTTTGCAAACCACGTATGCATACATGTGCGTTCAGAGGATAAAGTTGCCTTCAAAACTTTTCTTAAATCCAATTTAGAAAACAATGCTTTAAAACAATGTACATGTAAAATGCATGGCTTGAAACCATGTTAAAAAAAGCTCGGTTTTAAAAGCAGATTTGAAAGGTCTATTTATATTATTCATTACGTTAAAGCTGATTTTTTTGTCGTATTTGTAATTAATTTTGTCATAAATTGTAATTATGTCATATTTGACAGGCAATGGATAAAGCAAGTTCATGATAACGGATGTGTGTGTCTACCACATGTCAAGCGACTGTGAATAATCTACCTGCTGAGAGACAACTAAAAAAAATGTTGGGATGCAATCTACAGCGGTCGTTTCCGTGGCAAGTGAAGTGTAATTTTATCAGCCCTCTATCAGTTTTAAGGAACATTCAGTGTTGAAAGTTCACTGTTATTCTAGGGAAACCCCATCACTAGCATCAGGTGCCCCTCAAAGCTTTGAGCGGGTCCTTTTATCAGCATTACCAGGGATGCAAGACTTCCGGATTTATCCGGATTTCCGGATTTTTGACCAAGATTTCATTGGGTCTCGGGATTCGTTGAAAAATGCCATAAAAATTAAGGGGGTAACCCCTAGGCCTATACTTTCTCAGACGCAGGTATGAACATGATTTCAGTTAAAATGTGCAGCGTACATGTACGTATGCCGGTATAGTCACCTCTGAAGATATTATCTTGTCACTTCAAATGCTGAGGTGTGAAGGTATGAGACATCTACCGGTACTCGTGTCGGTCATAATAAATTTCAATATGTTTTTATGTTTTTAAACAACATATATTTCGGCGTCTACATGTGTCATTCATAAACAGCTGTATAAGAAGTACTGTCATGGAAAGATGGATCTTTTACGTGCTTGCTGTGATCAATCTAATCACGGTACTTGTTTTTTGTAATTTCGCCGTCGCATGACTTCAACAATTGTCAGATGTCAAAATACAACAATCGTCAGATAAGCAAAGTAATGTGGGCCTAACCAATACAGCCTACACCCATTCCCTATTAAATTCAAAACGTTTTCCTATGATTGTTGGAGCCAAATGCGACGTTTCAGTAATCAACTGAAGGCGTCACTGTTCTTCTGTTAAGATTAAATCAAGACCAAGAGGGTATTATTTTTTCTAAAGTGAATTGCAATTTATTGTTGCTTGTAATTTTCATTTGAGGTGACAACGAAAAGAAGGACAAAAGTTACTTCATTCAATAAAAGTTACTGAAATTATTGCGACCTTTTGTTTTTAAACAAGTTTACGTGTCATTGGAGCAGGGTGTTCGTTTGGTCAGAATGCATAGTTTTTTATACATGTATGTGCGGAATGACAGGGACCATGGCTGGGCCACCTTTATCTAAATCATTGAAATTTTTAAGTTAGTAGTAAGTAAAAGGCTCATCCTAGCTCATTTTCCGGATTTTTCATCAATTTGCACTTGCATCCCTGCATTACACGTATGTTGGGTCTTCAGTATGGCAGCATGGAGGATCCCTTCTTAAGCACAAGTAGCCCTGTGTCAGTCATTGCTATTTATTCACAGTAGGCCTTCTTTGCCTCTAAATGATCGATTGACTTATATACATGTACTCAGCATCAAAGCGAGTTTCAGAGATATTACATCAGTCAGTGCATGAGGCATAGTTTCCCTGAAAAGTAATATCCTTGTTATGACTGCAAATTAATTAAGAATATTTAGATGGCTGCACTTTACGTACTTCATATATGTATAAACTTTCCGATTAATTTGCTTAATGAATATACTAGAAGTTGAATGGAAATGCATGGAAAATTCTGCCGTTTCTTAAAGCTTATTCAACCAATACGCGCTGATGTGGCATATGACATACATTTATTTAAACACATCTAAATTTTTTTTTCAATGTCAGCAGCATTTTAGAATATATTCCACAGCTATACTATGGTCGAAAACCTGAGACATGAAAAGTGCCCTTCTGATTGGTGCCGCTGCCCCTTTCATCGTCTTCCGCCCTCCCTGACTGATTCTGTACCTGTACACTGGTACCTGTGTACTGAGCATTATTGGTTAAGAGTGCAATTAGTTGCCATTAAATCCATATAAACACGAGAAAGACATTTAAAGGAGTAGTAAAAAGCAATTTTCTACAACCGTGTAGTTTTACATTCTCAATATTTCGACTTAGCCTTTATCAAGGGATGCAGAAAAAGGAAATTTTACTGAATGTCGTCAAGAAAATTTAAACTAACCTATCTATGGAATACAGCCTAGAACTTTGTTAGAAAATGGACACTGAGACATGCTAACAAAGAATTTCAACAAAAAATATCATGAACTATTTGAGATATCAAAAGGATAAAAAAACTGATCTACAATGAAAGGAAAACTAAAGGTTACACAGAATTAATTTTTATTACTCTTTTAAATGAATAAATCTCAACCAATGGCAACGAAAAATCAAATACTAAAAATGCTCATGTGAAAGCATGATATAAATTATTAAAATTAACATTTATTAGCTTGTATTGGTAAATTCTACATTTAATGACATTATTTGTAAATTCCCAAAACAATTTTTTGAGCCCTAGACTAGATTAGATCGAAAAGTTGTTTTGACTTATTCATAAAAGTTCTGCATTTATGAAGTACATGCACATTTAATGTCATAGAATATCAAACAAAGTCGCTTTTCAGTGATAGCTTCTTTGGAGATGTTTACCCGAAAGCGAAGTTGTACTTGAATAATGCTTTGCATAACATTTTGCACTTTATGACTTTAGTTGCCGATAAAATTATTGCACTTCATGAATAATATTTGATAGCATAAATCAATTGTCCTATAGCATATTTTTGGCAATTCGATCTTAAATCAGAACAAGGGAATACCAATAGAAGATCCGAAGTAAGTCTGTCAGTTTCTGTCATATAGAAAACCGCGGTTCGGATTTGTTTTCGGTTAGACTCCAATCACTATTATTTGGAGTGTACTGTCTCGGTTACTCAAAATGTCAAAAAAGTCAGAATTCGGTAAAAAATTATTCGCACTTTCTTTTGCTGTAGAGACTTGCGTTGTTTGGCATCGTTATAAAGGAAGTAAGTTTCTCTGAAGATGCAGTGCGCGGTTCCTTTCATATTCTTCAAGCAACGGAGGGAAAACCACGATTGACCGGTGTAGTCGTATTTAATTCAGCGACACGTTTCGACCGGTGCTTCGGTCCTGTTCACGCATCCTGTTTGCGTGAACAGGACCGAAGCACCGGTCGAAACGTGTCGCTGAATTAAATACGACTACACCGGTCAATCGTGGTTTTCCCTCCGTTGCTTGAAGGAAGTAAGTTTGTACATGTAATGTATCTAAATTTTTATCTTCACCAATTGAAGAACATATTTGCCTTTTCTTTTTGACGTTACATTTGTTCATCAAATGATTTCATATTTGCTGTTACCACACGGATTTAGTCAATTGCAACTACATGTATTTAGAACCATTCCATCTCGTTTCAGATTTATTATGGGATTGTGGTGGCAATCACTATTGATATTTCTTTGGTAAGTTTGCGGTACGTGCTGAGTCATGTGTCATTTTTATGAAAAATAAAAGTTCATTTTAAAATTACCCGATTATTCAAATAATGTCTATTTAATCTGTCTCAGCAGAATGTAGCCTACCGGTACGTAGCAACTAGCAGTGGATTCGAACGAGATCATTTTTCAGTTCACTCAGTTCCTAGGTCCCTCACTTCACCGTCATTTTAATTAGCCACTCATTTTATTGTTCAGTTAATCAGCAAATTTCAATTTATTTCCGTTCACCTTGAAATGATGTCGCGCTTGTACTATATACCTGCCATTATGATTCTGTGTGCTTCAAATCATTTTGTCAAAGTTAAAATTTCATGTTTCCTCTTGGAACAACTGCTGGTCCTTCGTTTTAAAAAATACAGTAGATATAAATAGTCACTTTAGTGCTGTTGGAATGCAGAATGGTATTTCCATAAAGGATATGTCTCGATATCTCAGTGATATTTCATCCCACATTTTTGAAGCCATATGTTGAATAATGTCTCGCATTCAGGAAGAAAATGTGAAAAATCTCACATAATCGCTACGAGTTCTTTAGCTTGTCAGTCTACTCAGAAATTTGATTATAGATGAAAAACATGTGAATGCACGTGTGAATCTTTTGTTAGTGAATTTATCGACATCTTGCCTTTTGTTATATTCGTAGGGAATTTGTAGACTCCGCATTACAAGACGCTCCACAGTTTGAGTTGGATGAGCCCAGTCTCTGTCGAAAATCCCAGCATTGGAGGGCTGCGGCCAGGCGAGCTGTGTTGGAGCGTAGCTCAATCACTTCAATCACACACATTGTCTCCAAGGACAGTCGGCAAACGATTGATTCGGAGTTGAGCATGCATACTCGAGGAAAAGGTGACCGTTGTTCATTTGCATGCTCCACGCATTCATGATATTGAAGCCGTCACGTAGGAGGCGGGAAGCGTGACGTGAGAAAAGCAGCCATCAAGTAGAGTTAGCAAATGGAAAATTTTCTAGTTATTTTTCTGGAAAAATTACCGGAAAATATATTTTTTCCGGAAAAATATTGATATTTTTCCATTTGTAAAAAATTTTGGCTGTGATTATATTTTGATAATGTCATTTCATGGCGGTAATTTTGAAAATTCAACCACAAATTACGGTGATACTTGGCTACAGTAAACATCAGTTACGAAGGAATAGAAATATAAAATTACAGCACACAATTAGTGTATAAAAATGTATATACTTGTTGTAATGTGAAACCGGTAAATTAATACTCGATTGATAATCAAAGTCTTGCAATTATAGCTGCAATGATTTTTTTCTTGATCGATATTTTAGTGATTAGACTATCAATTTAGGCCTACGCGTGTGGCTTGAAGAATTACCGTAGCTGTCTATTTCATCATTATTCCTATTTTTAAATGTTAACCTCAAATTGGCGCGATAGAACAAAAGGAGAAGATGATGTAGGATAAGAGCAAAATTTTTGATTTATATTATGCGATCGATGTAATTGCTAAATTGATGCTGTATCAGCCTCCTTGGGTAAAATCGAGTACCCTCGAGTATAAAATCAAGTATCAGATATATTTATTTAACAGTAATATGAGTTCGGCAGTGTTCATCAGTTACAACTGAGTTTACTCCGCCCTGATGTAGGTATTTTATTTTAGACAAGTGTTTTCATATTATGGTGAGTAGCTACCAATGTTCTGATCGGGATGAAATCGATATCGTAGAGTAGACCGATCACTCTGCTCGCGTGTGACAGAACCAGAGGTGGCCTCCGGCTCTGTGAGGCGGAAAGCCATATGTTTTCTGTAAGAGAGAGTGTGAACTTTTATTGAAGAACGTCGCAAAAAAGACTTAGCTGATGCTGCGCTACGGACACTAATTCTGAAAGACTTGATATTATTTTTGCAGCAGCCCATCTTTGTTAATTCTTACTAAATGAACTTTGTTAATTCTAGCCTAGATAGACCTGCAATACGCGTATGCTGTTTAGTGGTTTTGATTAACTTATTTTAGTTGTGATTACAAAATATATTGAGTTTTGACAATTAAGTGATATTTTTAAGAGGACTAGCAATATTTATAAATGTTGAGTTGATACACTTAGCCTAGCTCTTTACTTAACGTAGTTCTAAATTATATATAGGCCTAGTGGTCTTCTATTTCTGTCGTTATCCGATAAACTTCACAATAAATGTCTTCCCGTATATAATTCTAAGAAATTTCCCAATTCAAACCATAATTTATCCTATAACTGCATCTGCATTCGAAATCAGATAACTTATTATTGACCGAACCGGCATTATTGTAAGTTTTCTTTGACCGACAAAAATTTCGCTGCTCGGAAAATTTACCAATTTTTCCGGTAATTTTAATATCATTAGAATTAAGTCGTTGAGTTGGTACAGTGGTGATGCGATGATGTTTGTTGTCCCTGGCTTTTGGTGCGAGACTCATGACATCCGACTCTCGCTGAATTGCGTGCACATGGAGCAATAGCCGCGAGGACTTGGAGGAAGATCGTTTCGGTCGCGTGTAAACTGCATATGATGATCCTCATTTTCTCGGTTAGTGTTGAGTCAATGATCCTTGTGTGAGCGCTGCGACATCACACTGGAGATGCGAATTCGTTCGTGCTGTACATTATTGCAAGAGCACAGCCTCACATCGTTGAAGGACATGCTCATCAACTGCTGCTCGCCAACGATATGAGTAGACCATTTCTCGAACTTGTCTTCTTTTTTCGTCTTCTGGTGGTGGAGTTTGTAGGTTTGTGTGCGATCGAGGGTCACACCCAAGTAGGTAGGGTGGTCGGTGGCTATCTCTGTTTAAGTGAAAAGCAGTCGCAGTTGTTTTTTTCCTGCTCACTTCCAGACGCCACATAATAACGAAATCGTGTAGAAGTTTCTCATCTTTGTTGAGGCTGTTTTCAACCTGGCACCTGCTTCCGTTTGCCCTCAAGAGAGAGAGAGAGAGAGAGAGAGAGAGAGAGATCATCAGCAAAGGTGTGCTGCTTAGATGTGGTTTGCGGGATGTCGCTGATGTTTTTTGTTGAAGAACATCGTGAATAAAGCAGACTCTTGTGGTACTCCATTACGTAGACGTCGCAGGCAGCCAATCCGGCTGTCATTTGTCCTTGATTTCGAATTTCGATTGGTAACTCAATTGGATTATTTCGATTCTATGGTTTAATTTTCGATTGATAAGTCCATGAGGAATACAACGACATGGACATCAGTCAATAGCCCTCTGGAGTTTATGGTGGCGTCCTGTCAGCCAGACTAGGTCATAAATCGGCGTTCATATCAAATAATGCTACTCCTACCTTCTCCTACCTTCTGTCTGAATTTTGTTTCGATATCCTCAGTAGGCAGATCAGTTTGGTCGGTAGTTGAGTAGTTGAGCGGCCGTGGGGGATCCTCGCCTGCTCGAGAGGATTCTTGGGATCGACAAAGGACTCGAGACACATCAGTATGAGCCTATCAAAAAGTTTCTGTGGCATGCAACGTAGACTTAGTGGCTGATAACTCTTTGCGTCCTCGTCCGGTTTGTTTTGCTTTAGGGTAGTGACAATGTCTGACCGTCGCGAGGTGTTGGGTAAGCGGAGGGTAGAAATCCTATTGGAGAAGAATTCTCGAAGCGAATTGCGCATTTCTGGTACGCAAGATCCTGGGCGCAGCGAGCTGTTGCGGACCCACCATCTCGAGAGATACTGAGCCTAAAGTGTCGAAATCTCGGTGACGGATGGCACTCAGCTGATGACTCAGGTCCTTTTGGGTTCAACATTCGCTGTTTCAGATAGCCTAATTAATATTTCATACAGAATCTTCGGCATCCACAGACCACCTTCATGTAAAAAAGGAATTCATTACAGTGTTAGTTGAGCTATGTAAGCAATTCAAGCATAAAGCATAGTTTTGGCATAACTCGGTTTGGGGCTGGCAAAAATGGATAGACAAAGTGATTGACATCACTGAAATAATAAGATGAATAATGATATGCCTTGACCGTACATTGTAAATTTCAAGATAGATGGAAAAGCCAAGTTATATTTTTAGACATACTTGCAAAAATTTAGATGAATTTATGTTGGAAAGAGTCAGGAATGTTTTGATGTTTAACAGAATTATAGTCAATATGATATAAATATATTTCGGTCGACACAAACGTGTTTTCTGTTGAAAACATACGTTTGCTATTCTGCTGTTCTACTATTCATAGGCAAAATTCGTATTGACAAATTGTATCCTGGTGTTACCTGTATATTATCACTGATCTTAGTATTTCATTCATATCAGTCATTTTGCCTATCTATTCTTGCCACTGATTTCAGGCAAGGTTGATCACTGAAAGGTTGCACACTGATTTTTTTTTGATAAGAACTGACAGTGTAGTCTTGCAGGAGATTTATTGGAGTCAAATAGAGAGTTAGAAAATTGGAACAAATTTCAATCAAGACAAAAAAATATCCATTGCAGCGTTAACCCACTGTACCTGCATTTCTCCATCATTACTCTTAGTACTCATTACTCAAAAGCTTTCATTGTATTTCAGGCTCAAAGATGTGGCTGCATCTGGGAAGTGCAAACCTCTCGAAGAAGCAGCAGGATGGTACGACTGTACTAATCAAGGGCTTGATAAGGTTCCGAAAGCAGACGTGCCTGATACCGCAATAAGTGTGGATTTAAGTCAAAATAACATCCAAGATCTTTCTCGTGCGGATTTTGATAAATGGAAAGTGTTGGAGCGATTAAACATGTCTCATAATAATTTATCTGCTGTGACTTCCGACGCATTTACTCCTCTTGTAAAACTCACTGTGCTGGATCTAAGCGCCAACAATCTAGATGATGCAGAGAATATCAGTTCGTCTCTACCGCACACTGTATCTCATTTTAACATATCTCACAACAAACTGACGACGATACCGAGTTTCTCTCTACCAAAAATTGTAGAGGTATCATTTGCTGGGAATAAAATCTCTTCTGAAGCAGTCTTCCCACTATCTTGGCAAGTTTCCACACATCTCCGGATTTTATCTTTATCTCATAATCCAATTAACATGTTTACCAGTTCGATTTTCGGAAGCTTAGACAACTCTGGTCTAACAGAAGTGGATTTGAGTAGCTGCATGAATTCATATGGATCTCTCGATCAAAAAGCTCTGGCGCCGCTTACTGCTTCTTTGACAAAACTTACTGTCGATGGAAACAATTTGAAAAATGGCGTTTTCGTTGAAAGTGTACTTTCACTCAAATGGAAAAAACTCACTTACATAAGTGCTATTCACAATTCCTTGCAATATCAATTGCCGGAAAGTGACATATTTAAAGAACTCACAAAGCTTAGCCATAAAAGTAATCTCACTGAGGTTCGACTAAGAAGCAATCTCATCAACCGAATTGGTCCTGATAGTATTGAAATGAAAGATTTATATTTATTGGATCTTTCAGAAAACCACATACAAGACATATATCAGGATGTGTTTGCTAGACTCTCAAACCTTCAGGTATTGTCATTGAGAGGACAGAAAATAGCGGAACTCAAAATGCACAACGATGCGTTAAGCAACCTCAATAATATTAAGTCATTGGACTTATCTGACAACACGATCTCCTTCTCACGAGAAAGGATGAAAAACTTCTTTCAGAATAAACCCAAACTAGTGAACTTAGATATTAGTAAAACCACAATTGGGCAACTTTTTAATGATTCATTCAAAGATTTGCATTCCCTTTCCTCCCTCAATTTGTCTGGTAATAATATTAATCATTGGGACCATCTAACCTTCGCAGAAAATTCGAAGATGGCAAGGATCGATTTATCCCACAACAAAATAGCGGCAATACGAGATCCTTCACATGATACATCATTTTATGGAATCTATAAATCTCTAAAATTCGCGAACTTGTATGACAATCCCTTTATTTGTAGCTGCGACATACTTTGGTTTAAGCAGTGGTTGGTGGAAAATCATGAGAAAGTACCCAATTATCAACGCTATTTGTGTAAAGGAAATATTAAATTATATGAATATGAAAATAACACATGCTATTCTAATGACACAACAACCACACCAAAACCTATATCCACTACAACTACAAGCAGTACGACAACCTCAACTACCGAGGCTTCAACAACTACAAGCAGTACGACTACCTCAACTACCGAGGCTTCAACGACTACAAGCAGTACGACTACCTCAACTACCGAGGCTTCAACGACTACCTCAATCACAACAACGTCGATGACAACCTCAAGGCCTGTACCACCAACAACAAGCTCTGCCTCACATAAAGAGGCGAAAAGTCATATTCCTGTTTGGGCCATTGTTTTGTTGGCATTCGTTGGGTTGATAATACTAGCTGTTCCTGTAATGCTCATTGTTTGGCGGAGAAGAAGGAGAGGTTTCCTTGATGAAAGTCGTGTGCCGTTTCTGGGGTAAGTTCAGATTTTTTAACATCGTTTTCGCATCGTAGCTGTAACAGAAAATAGGGGCATTTGCATTTAGAAAACCTTCCCGGTTCTGCAATTAGTTGACGTGTTCATCATGAGTAGGCATGCTACTTTTATAAAAAGTGCTCATGTACCGGAGTCTGTTGTCACATTTTCCCATCAATTTATATATTTCTATTGATTAGGCCTGCTTATGGACCAGACGCTGAGTACAAGGCATGCTGGTGTGATGATGAAGTCTTGTGTCCTGTAAAAACACTCAACCATCTTCAAATACTGCTTTACGGGTTTTCATTTCATTGTGAATAGTAAAAATCAAAGACGTATATTTCTGGACAAGAGAACACGGATATTAGTACGCAACAATGGCTTTGAACAAGGGCTGTGCGCGGTGCACCAGTTCTCGGGCCGGTGCAACGAAATGTGTGAATTCGATCAAAGTGATATTTTATTGTATAGTTTCAATTATAGTAAATTCATTTTATCTGCTATCTTAGACACAACAAATTAGAGAGGAAAGTATTCTAAGCATACAGTAAAATTAATTCAATTAGGAGAACATCGCTCAATTCAGCTCATCAATTCAATTCAAACTTTTAATTTCTATGTCATGAATATTAGACCTTTTGAAAGTCACGGCTGCATCATAAAATAGCCGATGCATTTCATGATGTTGAGAAAAAATGTGAAAAAAGTGACGAAAATTAGGTAATTCAAGTTCAGGACAAATCTTTTTAGACTGCGAAATCTCAATCACAAACCTCAGCATTTCAGAATCTCACCGTGGGTACCCTGTGGTTGCTCATCTTGCTAAGATATGATCTGTCTTGGCATTCCAGCGGCCAGCGATTCGTCCGAAAGATGTTTTTCAGTAACCGGTAGCATTGTCACATCACACAGAGATTGCGTAAAGCTGATTAATGTCAAAATGTTGACCTTCTTGCCTATTACATTGCAGATACCGGTGACATTGCTTCGAATTTTTTCTACATTTCTTGATGTGCTCAGATATTTTGAAAAAAATCAAAGATGAACTTTTCCTTTGACGCATTTGTTTTTAAAAGAGTCAATTGAAAACCGGCACTATTTTCCATTTTTACCATTTTTTGCATAACTGCATCATTTCTGTTTAGTCTTGAAACCCATCTTATTTCCCAGGTGGCAATCCTTTTCTATCCACCGGCAATCTTTTCCACCGTCCCTTCCTTCCGTAATGCCGTCAAATGCTCAAGCCAGGGGTCCGTCCACACTCACTGTACTTCCACTCTTCTCTTTGCTCCAGCTTGAACCTTACAATGTGCTGACTTTGTAGGATTGTTGTTGATTGTGGATCCGGACCCCGCAATCTGTGCATTGTTGCTGTTGTTTCAGTCTACATACCCTCCATCCACCTCCAGCACCATCCATCTGAGAATGGCTATGATACACGTAGGATGGCGTGGTACGGTGTCATTGGTCTTTTGAAGATCGGCAAAAGTCCCACTTCCTCGCCTGAGCCTCAACCGTCTTTTCCAACACCTGACAGGCAACTGCATGCAGTGCCTCTTTCAGTTCATTCGAACTTTTGAGTGGGTGAATGAACGATCGAGGTTTTCAGTCGTTAACCGGTGAACTAGTGAAGTGATCGAACGGGATATTCCAGCTGCTACCACTGAACCGAAGTGAACTGAACTGATGTTTCCCCAATTCTTCCATTTCCAATCGATATATTGACGGTTAGAGCGATCTCAAATTAATAGTCTAACTCGTTCCTCACATGCATTGTATAGTTTAAATCGACTAAATCCATATTTGCATGCGATGTTGACTCTGACTGACATCATGAATACATAGACACAATCTATGTTATAGATTTCAGCCTTAAGAAACCGTGTTCAGGGTTGCCAGTTGTCCTTTTTTCGTCCTCTTTTTTTGTAAAAATCTTATATTTTTGATGGACGCTTTCTAATTTCCTTCCGAATGCAATTTCTTATTAGTACAATCATAATACAATCTGTGTACATATGCAGCTCTTTTATGATAGGTCGATATTTGCGCTATTGTTAAGCTATTTTTCCATCTAAATTTGATTTAAAGTTACTAATTATTTCTAGATCGTCAAAATCAGTTGATAAAACATTAGAATAGCTGTGTCAAGTATCGGTTCATAAAATCATTCACTTAATCATTTATTATTGAAAAATGTATCTCGAAGAGAGAGAGAGAGACGTAGCATTTCCATGCGTAAACATTACATTTATCGAACTCTCGTAAGATCACAGCTGATTTCCGAAGTCGGTTTGGTACTAATCTGGTGGTGTTCGTAAGTCGTACTTTTCGCTGACTTTTACTTCCTGAAAATGCGATCCAATCAATTTTTTGATTAACACGATATTCAATATTTTGGCTATGTCATTCAATTACTGAGTGAGGACTTTTTCAAATGCATTGGCTTTTTACAATGAGGGTGAATGCCGAACTAAATTGACCCCAGGATTTCAATTTAACTTTTGTGTTGCGAAGTAATTCATTGATTTGCTTGAATAACGTGTGATTTTAACAGCAAAACTGTATTCAATTCTTGAATATTAATTCTGTTCGTGGTTTAACGAGACAGTTTGGAAACTCTGACTTTCGGAAATGTTGAATGACTGCTATGAAGTTATGAAAACCAATCAGTACCATGGAATGTTCTTATGGTCATCATCTGAAAAATAAACCACTCTGATAGTTTTGTGAATTGATGGTACTCTCGTAATTAGCCGCTGATTGATTAGTATCAACCGTGACGTACGGACGTAAAGCACGGACATATTTTTCCACATATGATGACTGAAGATTTCCTCAATGTTAATTAATACTAAAGATGATTTAAGTTGTAGGTAGAGGTTCAATTCCTCCAATGATACAGGATGTCTCTGTACAACATCCATTGTCGTGGAGTTTCGGAGTGTCTGATCTCTTTCTTAGGACAGGTACCGGTAGACATAGATGTTTCTATGAAACCTGTCGTTACACTTCGCTCCTTACTTGTGCAAAAGAGAGCAGTTTGCCTCGATTCCATGTATCGCATTCCTGGTAATGAGCCAACGTGCTCATAGTCTTCTGTGGGAGAAACAGTCAGACCTATAGAGACAAGGATGAAGGAGCACCAGAACATTATGAAGAAAGATGTCCGAAAAGTCTGAAGTGGCAAAGCATACAGGTTTTTCCGTTTGTTAATATAAATCTGTCAGTTATTAACGGCGTTGTGCATTCATTAACGTCATTTTGCAATGTTCAGTGACATTTTACATTGAATAGCTGCAATTGTCTCTTCATCATTGGCAATATTGTTCATGAGTAGAAATCTGTCAAATGAACATCGAAATTTGTAAATAAATACTGGCATTTTGCACTCGATAACTAAGCTGTTGTAGAGGTTTTGGATAATGTCTATGATGACTGTAGTAAGGTAAATCACCAAAGTAAGTTATTCTAGTCTCTAACAGCCCGGAGAGAGAGTTTTTAGAACACCGTCTTGTCTCGCAGTCAGAGAAGTTGTGTTATTATTATCATCAGCTTTACATTCGCCAAGTGACAGGATGGAAAGGTAATTAAGATAAGGCGAAGAGGAAACTGGATCACAACTGAAAGTGAAGTAAAGAGAGGTGTTAAAATCAAGGAGAGCAGCAGCTGTACACCATCTGTTAGCGTGCATCGCAACTAAGGCTGATTGATGACACCGCTACAGTACTCCCCTCCCAGCCTTTACGTCAGTGAAGGCGATGCCGTAGTAGAATGGAGATGTTCATCCTGGAACGTAACGAGCGGGAGATTAAGTATGTGCCGGCCAGAGCGCGTGGTCGGAGTAGGAGTGTCAGCACTTGATCTATCTAAGTGGGCGGGCTTGAGGCGGTCGATGGAAATTGTCTCTGAGCGGCCGTTTTTGGAGATACAGTAAAATTTATCGCTCCGACTGAGGATAAGATAAGGTCCGTCGTACGTAGGTTGAAGCGGCTTGCGCACAGCATCGTGTCGGATGAAAACATGACTGCATGTTGCCAATTCGCTAGGAAAGAAAATTGGCTTGGACTGAGGGCGTGGAGGCGGGGCTTTCAGCTCTCGCATGAATGACTGAAGATGTCTGACGTAATCACAAGCGTCCGTTCCATTTGCGTCAGGATGTGACTGGGAATAATCACTGCTGAGGAATTGACCAGGTAAACGCAATGTGGTGCCGAGAGTCAATTCAGCTGGGGAGCAATTAATGTCGGTTTTGACGGCTGACCGCAAACCGAGCATAACGATAGGCAAATTGTCTGTCCAGTGCTGCGGCGAGGGTTGTGACTTGAGGGCGGTTTTGAGCTGGCGATGTGGACGCTCCACCATCCGGTTTGACATCGGATGATACGCCGTTGTTCGAATGCGAGTACATCCCAGAAGTTGAGTGAGGTCAGTAAATAAAGCAGACTCAAACTGTCGACCGCGATCAGTTGTGATGATCTCAGGAACGCCAAACATGGAGATCCAGCGCTCCACGAAAGCGCGTGCAACCATTGATGCGGTGATGTCATTTATAGGGATAGCTTGAGGCCATCGAATGAGACGGTCGATGCAGGTTAAGATGTAAGTGTAACCGTTGGAGGGAGCAAACGGTCCGACAAGATCAATGTGGACATGACGAAAGCGAGCGTCCGGTGCTGAAAACGTGCCGATGGGAGCGCGAGTATGGCGGTTGACCTTCGACCTTTGGCAGGGAATGCAGGCGCGAGTCCATTGTCTGATATTGCGTTTCATATCAGGCCAAACAAAGCGCTCGGATACCAGTTTGATGCTGGGCTTGATGCCAGGATGTGCGAGACCGTGAATAACGTCGAATATTCTTCTACGCAAGACAGTTGGGATAGAGGGGCGAGGTAAACCAGTAGAGAGGTCACAAGTCACTGATCGAGTAGACGAAGGAATGGGAATGTCTTGCAATTGTAGGCCAGTGTCATGCTTGTTGGGGTAGCCTTGCAGGTCGCTGTCTTGTCGTTGAGCGTTGGCGATTTCTTCATGAGTAGGGCAGGAAGGACGAGTGATGGCTGAGACTTCCATCCGTGACAAAGTATCAGCAACAATGTTATCCTTACCGCTGACATGTCGAATATCACAAGAAAACTGCAAAATATAGTCTAGGTGTCGGACTTCTCGCGGGGAATGTCGATCAGCAGACGTGGAGACCGCGTAAGTGAGTGGCTTATGGTCAGTCAGTACGGTGAAGGTCCGACCTTCTAAGCAATGGATAAATGGCGAATTGCAAGGTAGATGGCCAGCAACTCTCTGCCGAAAGTGCTGTACCGAGACTCTGTGTCGGATAGTTTCCGTGAAAAGAATGCAAGCGGTTGAAGTTCACTGTCTGTCAACTGTTGCAGAGACGCACCAACAGCGAAGTTAGACGCGTCGACGGCGAGTACCAACTGTGAAGATTGATCGGGAAAAGCCAGACAAGTAGCGCTGGTGAGGGCACGTTTGGCGTCGTTGAAGGATTGTTCAGCTTCGGAGGACCAACTCAGGGACTTGGATGCGCCTTTGAGCAGATTGGTTAGGGGCTGTAGAAGACTTGCACATCGAGGGATAAAGCGGCGGTAAAAATTGATCATGCCGAGGAATCGACGGAGTTCAGCTATCGAGTTCGGCTGGGGAAAGTTCGAGATAGCAGTGACCCTGTCTTCGACGGGCGCTATTCCATGACAGTCGATCTTGTGTCCGAGAAAGGTAATTGATGAGACACCGAAAACACACTTAGACGGGTTCAGTATGAGTCCGTACTCATCAAGGCGTTGAAACAGCATTCTGAGATGGGACTGGTGCTCTTCCGGTGAGTAGCTAGCGACTAGCAGGTCATCAACGTAGGCAAATACGAAGTTAAAACCACGTAAAATTTCGTCGATGAAGCGTTGAAATGTCTGTGCTGCGTTGCGTAGACCGAAGGGCATCCTGGTAAACTCGAAAAGACCGAAAGGAGTTGTAACTGCAGTCTTCGCAATATCATCAGGTTCGACAGGAATCTGATGATACGCACGAGTCAAGTCGATGGATGAGAACACAGTCTTGCCTTTGAGGTTGGACGAAAAGTCTTGGATGTGGGGAACTGGATACCGGTCATGTACAGTCACATGGTTGAGAGCGCGGTAGTCACCGCAAGGGCGCCAATCGCCAGACTTCTTGGTGACCATGTGCAGAGGAGAGGTCCAAGCGCTATCGGACGGACGAACGATACCCATCTCAAGCATGTGCTGGAACTCCTCTTTAGCACAACGCAAACGGTCCGGTGCTAAGCGGCGAGGGCGAGTGAAAACTGGAGGGCCTGTGGTGCGGATGTGGTGAGTCACATTGTGCTTGGCAGCGTCATCATGCAGGGAGTGATTCGTTAATCGAGGAAACTGGCGTAGGAGAGTCAAATAAGTACATTGAGAGGCAGGCGCAGACGGATGAGTCAGGAGAGGACTGAGCTGCTGAACACCGTTGGCCGTGGTGCCAAGAACAAAAAGACTTGTAAAGCTGTCCAGAAGGCGACGGTGGTTCAGGTCAATCAGGAGGTGGAAGTGGCTGAGGAAGTCAGCTCCGATGATAGGATGAGTGACATCAGCTATCATGAAAATCCACCGAAAGGTTCGCCGTAGTCCCAAGTTCAAGGTCAACGATCGCTGGCCGAAGGTTGAGATGATGGCGTGATTGGCTGCGAAGAGAGGTTCACCACGGAAGCCATTTCGACGATCAGCAGTCGTAGGAGGAAGGAGACTGACCTCAGCACCACTGTCGATCAGGAACTTGGTGCCAGAGTAGCGGTCCCAAACAAAAAGTCGGCAGCTCGGAAATGGAGGGCCCGTGGCAGCCGCCACCTCTACTGCGGGGCCGAGGAGTTTCCCGATTGGAAGCTGCAGGGCTTAATGCACTTCTCAGCTGCAGTGCTGTATTTTCGGTGATACCAGCACACATCAGGACGGTCGCCAACAGGACGATTAGAGCGGTCCCGGGACTTAGAACGCTCACGTGAGTTCCTAGTAGTGCACAAGGAGGAGATGCGTTCAGCAAGTCGGTTCACTGTCTTCTCCAAGCGATCCAGTCGGTCGCTGAGACTGTCAGGGCGGTTGACTGAAGCGACCGCGGCGTGGAGAGGAACTGGAGCGTCGAGAATTCGATCAGCTATGTCTGCAACATCTTCAAGTGGCATGGAGTCCTTGGAGGCAGCGAGAATGGATTGAGCATGGAGGGGGAGTCTCTGAACGAAGAGTTGTCGCAAAAGTCCTTCATCGAAGTTGCGGTGACCCAGCAGGTGACGCATGCGGCGCAGGAGTTGCGAAGGCTTACGATCACCAAGCTCCTCCTCGCTGAGTAGCTGACGCAACCGTTTGTGTTCGGAGACTGAGGTTCGCTTGATGATGGCAGTCTTCAGCTCATCATACTGATCGGTCATCGGGCGAGAAACGATCAAGTCGCGAACTTCTTGAGCGATCTCTTGAGGGAGTGTGCGAATGATGTGGCCAAACATAGTTTCCTGCTTGGTAACTCGACAGACGTCGAATTCCGCCTCGCAGAGTGAGAACCACAGCTCGACGTCGGAGGACCAGAAGGAAGGTAGCTTCGCACTTATAGCGGCGAGTTGAGTTGGGTCGGTCATAATTTTTAGTTGGGCGCCAATTTGTAGAGGTTTTGGATAATGTCTATGATGACTGTAGTAAGGTAAATCACCAAAGTAAGTTATTCTAGTCTCTAACAGCCCGGAGAGAGAGTTTTTAGAACAACGTCTTGTCTCGCAGTCAGAGAAGTTGTGTTATTATTATCATCAGCTTTACATTCGCCAAGTGACAGGATGGAAAGGTAATTAAGATAAGGCGAAGAGGAAACTGGATCACAACTGAAAGTGAAGTAAAGAGAGGTGTTAAAATCAAGGAGAGCAGCAGCTGTACACCATCTGTTAGCGTGCATCGCAACTAAGGCTGATTGATGACACCGCTACACTGTCGTCAATATGAACCGTCAAATGCCGTTGTTCCTGGTTCTCTTGGAAACGCTCGTGGGACCGCATGGTCAATCATCAGACGATACCAAGTGACGGGGAATGTTATTGCTCGAGTGCGCGGAGGACATCGACCTCGACTTATTGATCACGAAATGCAGGAATGTATCACTGGAATTGTTGAGAATAATCCGGCTTTCACGCTGGAGCAAATCAATGCTGAGCTACGTCGGAGTCTCCCGCTCAAGCCACATGTTTCTGTCAGCACGTTACACCGAGCACTAGATGCGCAGCTGATAACGATGAAGAAGATGGAGAATGTCGCAGAACGCAATCGGCCTGACGTAAAAGATGCGCGAAGGTTACATGCGGAATGGTTGCTCGCTGAAGGAGATGCACAGGAGCTTATCTACATAGATGAAGCAGGATACTATCTGTGGATCTCTCGAACAAGGGGTCGTGCACCACGAGGGCATCGATGCTTTCGGGTAGTTGGTGGAAGGACGGGTCCCAACTTCACGTTAATCATTGCTGTATCGGTCACACGCGGCTTGTTGTTTTCTTCAACACAAGATGGAGGAGTGAATGGCGACCAATTTAAGGAGTTTTTGACGAACGTGTCAGCTGTTGCCGGACCACAACCTGTCCTATGTTATTCGACAATGCTCCTTGTCACAGCCGAGCACATGAAGCATCATTGGCGGATTAGCACCAAATTTGCAGAATTCCACCCTACTCGCCCTTCCTGAACATCGCAGAAAATGCTTTTAGTGTTTGGAAAGCAGCCATCAAGAGGAATTTGGAAGAGGTGTGAGACCAGATGGTTTGACAGAATCACCAGATGCGACTGGCAACACTGGCTCAACTGTCCGAACAAAATCTATCCGAAATCACTGCCGCGGGTTGTCAAGCTTCCTGGAGAAAGCTACGTCAGCTGATTCCTCGATGTATTCGACAAGACGATATTAATGACAATCATGCATGTATATTTTGTATAGTTTTGCATATAAATATACACCATATATTCTGGATAACGTGATTTTTTTGGTATAATTAGAATTGAAAGCTCGAGCATTCTTTTGCTTTGATTAATTTTTATACAATAAAATCAATTTAACTTTTCGGCCATAATTTTTATTTGGGAGGATATAGGCTATAATTTCAAAATGAATATACTTAGAAAATTATGTAGGATAGTCACAGTATTGTGCAATATGTCGCTAAACAATGGTAGATATCTCGATTGCGTGAGACATGCCGTTTGTCATTGAGAAATGTCGATCTATTGAACAATGTCGTTAATCAATGATAAATTTCATTAAAAAAAATGAGAAACGCCGTTTATTTATCAACTTTAAACGTTAATCAACGACAAACGCAAAAACCTGTAAGTGATAGACATAGCATTGACATTTCATTCCCACAGCTCTGTGATTGATGGAGAGTCCAGATGGAAGCGACGTGTGATTAACGAAGCGTTGTGGACTAGGAAATTTTCTTCGCACAACAAAGTCAAGTTATCAGTTGGTGACAGTTGGGAGTTTTAGGTTTTGTATTATATTTTTGTATCTTTTCCGATATTCTGCCCATTGTTATCTTGATTGCGTTTCTTTACCCTATATGATTATTCTTGATATGTTCTCCAAGCTACTAGTCGCATTTCCCGACATCTGTGGCATTCATGTCAGTTGACAATCTCTGTCTACACTGCTCTTCGTGCATGTTTGAAGTGTAGTGATCAGTAACTTGATTACAGTTGTGTTTCATTCGCATGATAATGTCCACCGATGGTGCTATGAAAGATCTCGGGCATAACGACTTGTCTGGTTTTATATTAAAAATCTATTTGATAACATCAACCATTATGGGCTCTCATAATGAAACAAAAAGTAGGGAAGAGCGGGGTGTTAGGGGCCACCTAATTTAAAGGAGTTATTGAGACCACTAATTCCGTTAATACTATGAACAACTTTCTTGCCCTATCACCAGCTATGGACAGCGGACACAGACGCAAGGTTTCATATGATTTTTTCCCATACTGCCCGTTTCACTTTGTTGTACAGGAAATTTCCTGAATAGAGGCAAATTTGTCATTTTCAAAATTTCGGGGTGTTTTATATCATGTTTTATATCCTCAAGCCTGTTGTTCTAAGCAACTTAATATGCATGTATTGTATTTTCCCTGTCAACTCCAAAATGCAGACCATTTCATGTTCTCTAGATTTTACCAAGCACTCCTCATTTAGGAGCTATTTGAATTTAAGCAAAAAGCAGTATCTTATGTAGAAAATGAGCTTAATCTGTACCAATTTTTCGACGATATGCGTAGTATGAACAGTACTCATCTTGTTCAGGTACAGAATCTTGTCACTTAGTTATATCGCACCAGTGATTTTATGTCAAAATGCTAAGAAAAGCAGGTTTACAGAATCGGATCGCACACGGATGCTGTCAGTGCGTTGCGGCTGAATTTATCACGCATCCAGTCCTTTTGAGCTGCAACCCTGCATCATATATTATTACTACAAACTTTCTTTGCACAGGAAGTTGCGTTCTGATACTTCGCATATTTTTCAAGAAAACTGGTTCAACATGGAAAATGGTTTCATGTTAAATAGTTAAACATTTTTTGTCTGTCCGTGCGCTACGAAACATTGCCGTCCCCCATGTCCAGAAATAAAGACAGCAATGAAATTTCTAATGATGTGGCGTTAAACAGCTTGGAGATAAAGTAGATTAAAATTCTGCTTAAACAGCATAGTGATGAATGTGAGAAAAAGCCTTGCTGTTATTATAGATTTTTAACAATCCCCTGAAGCGGCCTAAGTAGGCGAAAATTTGGGATAATAGTTAAAAATCTATAATAACAGCAAGGCTTTTTCTCACATTAAGCTTGGAGATACATGGAATATTTTACAGCCAAGCATCTATCGAAACGAAAATCGGTTTAAAATTGCAGCCTCATGAAGTCACCTACTTTCAATGAAAAAAATAGAGGTTTTTATAGCTTCTAATTAAAACACAAATTAGCACCATGCCCTGACTGAGGAGGTGCAAAGGGGAGCGAGATGCCCTTGAGTAGAAGTGTACAGGGACGACGGAAGACGATGAAAAAGGCAGGTGCACCAAATCAAAAGGGCACTTTTTCTGCCTCAGTTTTTCGACCATAGTATAACTATATGGAATGTATCCTATGGAGGCATTGTGGCATTATCACGGCTTATCTGCAAGTTAGCGCAAAGGTTCAATATAGTCGTTTCCTTCTAAATTTTCCCGTTTATCTTCAAATACTATGCAATTAGCATCATGTTTGAATACGTCTATGTATTATCTTATCTTAATCTTGCTGCAAAACTTCCCTTTTCAGGGAAACCATATCTCATGCACTGATTGATATAATGTCTGTGAAGCTCACTTTGATGTGTATTTTGTATATAAGTCAATCGGTCATTTAGAGATAAAGTAGGAATGTGTAGTGTGGAATAAATGGCTATGACTGACACAAGGCTGCTTATACTTAAGAAAGGACTCTTCATACTGCCATACGTGCAATACTGATAAAGGAACCCTGTCAAAGCCTTGAAGGGCACCTGATGCTAGTGATAGGATTTTCTTAGAGTAACAATGGACTTTCAATACTGAATGTTCCTTAAAACTGATAAAGGGCTGATAAAATTACACTTCACTTGCCACGGAAACTAGATTGCGCCCCAACATTTTGAGTGATCTCTCAGCAGGTAGATTATTCACAGTCGCTTGACATGGCTTAGACAAATCCGCTATCATAAACAAATGAGTTAATTCTGCTTTTGTTTGTATACTTTATCCATTGCCTGTCTAGTATGATATAATTACCTCTATCCCACGCTTGCGGTGTCGTTTTCACTTGAATGGGATTGTGCTTCACCGATAAAAGTGGAAAATGGTAACAAAGTGATTTCGATATTTTTCTTAATAGTGTATTATCACTGTCAGTATCATCACATCGAAAGTACCGTATGCAGAAATATGAAAAATGGCAAAAATAGCGATTTTCCGAAAAATTGTAACAAGTGAGCCTAGACTATTCAACTGATTCCACTTATCCTACGTTTTCTAAGTTCGGTTCCGATTTTACATTTTTATATACAAGCGAAGGAAGACCCTCGTGCACGTAGATTGACTTTTCAACGACATCTGTGTGGTACCTTTTAAGAGATTTTTTTGCTATCTGTCCCTGTGCCTGCAAAAATGATTCATTGGTGTCATGCTTTCATTCCCGTTTTGAATGACAAATTTCAAAATTAAGAAGCCAAAATTTATACATGCATTCTTGGATTTATGCGATGAAAATAATATCAATTAAACGAAAGCACGAAAATGATCATAATAGAAAAAATCTTTGGTGACGAGAAGGCATTGAGATTTTTGATAGGAAAAAGAACAAAACGAGATTAAAAGTGCGTGAAAGAAATTGCTAATTAATGTGGTAAACTAATAAATCAAACTCAAATGACGTTTTGGCAAATAATTTGAACAACGCAACTCCTCGAGTCGAAAATCAAGTCAATTTGAATCCGTATATGGATACCAATATTCAAACTTCGAATCAAATTAGATTCTGAACTCGATTTTATTATTCAAGTTCTCGCAGGGCACTTTTGATTATTCCAGAAATACAGAGGGACTTGAGAAAGCTCAATGCTTTGAAAATTGAATCCTTGGTATCATTAACTTGGAAGCGTAAAAACCCTTGCCTTGTAGTTTGCAACATTGAGATATTTCAGTGAGATTTATCGGCCACCCATGATAAGCCATGATTTCTCGGAAACTGGGCGTTAAATGATAGTCAGATGATTGTGACAACAAATATGACCTTTTCCGATAGAGTGAGAGATAAACCAAAAGGCCAGTCAGTCAGTAGTGAGGTTTTCTTGGAATAAACGTTCAATCATTAGCTTAGTTCTATTATTATCATAATATTCAATTCATGAAATGTAAATATTCTATTGAAAGTCGATGGGAATTTGTACCAGAAGGGCTTTGTCGAGGGGTTGTCCGGCGGATTTAGACCGGAGCATTTTGTTTGGGGTCATCAAACTCTCAACACAGTTTTAGACGAATTGATCCACCTGTGTTATACGATTCGCTACAAAGTTTGGAAATTGCGCAACCGGAAAGCGAAAAATGGACAACAAAGAGTTATACAATTGAAATTATGCGATACGATACGAAGCCCATTAGACAGTGTGATGGACGCATCATCGTGGGTGAAGAGGAGACATTAAGAGTGTGGAAAGATTACATGGGCAGTCTGATGACGTTCTATCAACCTGTGAAATGCTTTCGGGTACAGAACCGGTTCAGGGAGCGGTTATTCATCTTGACGAAAGTGAAGATGCAGCAATCAGTCAGTGTGCAAGAAACAAAACCCCTGGTCCATCGAGTGTTACAGCTGAAATTATACTGGCTTCTGGAAATGTAGTTGTTCGCTGGATGTGTCAATTATTTAATGGCATCCTCATAGAGGACGCGATATCTACTGACTGGAAGAAGAGCATCCCAGTCCCGATTTTCAAAGGTAAAGGTGATCCTCTTAATAACGAAGGTGCATTGAAACACGTACAGAAAAAGAATTTGACTGCAATCACGTCCATGCATTTTTTGCATCACTATGTTCCTTGAACTAATTTGCATGATAAAACATGCAAATGCACTGACAAACAATATCAAGCAATGATTGATATTTAATATTTATTTTCTCCTTTATTATTCAAGCACAATATTTTCCGGTTCAAAGACTGAAACGCTACCACTCTAACCATCGTAGCCATTTGACTTTATCTAAGAGAAAATATGAAGCATTTATATTTACAAGTTAGAGAATTTAAAATTAAAGTTCAAATGACTGCTGTAGATTATTAATGCTCAGTAAATCGCCTTTTTACTAGTGAATAATTGCAATTAATTGGAATAATTGGCACCTGATCCAGTGAATAATTGAAGATGATTTATAAATCAATTGATTGCAATTAATTTTTTCCAGCCCCTGAAGGAATAAATCAGTTGATTTAACGTTCTTTAGACTCCACCACAGTAGTATTATGTGACTTAACAGCTCGTATATGACAATCACATGCTTGCAGACAGTTGTCGTGATATCAAGTCGATCACGCTATTGCGCCTATGTTGACGCCATGAATGCCCTAATCTGGAACACAACAAATCTGCGTGTCATCTGTGTTGTCTGCACATTCAATCATTTCCAAGAATTCTACAAGTCAATATATGACGCATCAAAGGTCACGTTCTTGGAATACCCATCAAAGAATGAAATTATGTTACGATTGCGTGATTATCTATACGATAGCAAATAATTAGAGATGCAGTAATGGGACACGCGTATTGTTGCCTCCGCTGCGATAATTAGCGACGCTATTAATTTAAGAATGATTGAACTTTTCAAGTGAATATTTGGAAAATAATGTATTTAAAGAAACATTTTAAGCGTATTTGAGCATTCTGCGTCATTCAGTACTTTCGTTGTAAATATGCTACTTCAGTTTGGGGTTAAGAAATAACATAAATTTATGCCGATAATTGTGACCAATCGATTCAATTTCTATGCTAAAGCAAGGTGACTGGAGTTTTTTAACCGAAACCGAGACATTTTGCAAAATCGGAGAGAGGGCTTGTCACAGCATCTTTGAATAAATATCTTAAGTATTTCTTAACAAACAAATGACACAAGCAGCGGATTTTGGAGTACCTTGTTCCTCTCTGTCATGTACAGTACATCTACAAAGGAAGTCAACAAAACATAATCATGTTTATAAATTTATGAGCGCCATAAATCAAGCGCCAATCAACCCGAATTCGGGTCGGGTTTGGTTCGGTTGTATAGTCTAACATATTGTCCAGTTTTTTCGGACTAACCCCAGACCGACCCATGTCCATCTCTGATGTGTATATCTGTAATTCTCTCCAATAACTTGTGCTTTCATCAATTCTGTAATATTTTATTATTGGGTTATGGGCTGCTGTGCATTTTTCTATTTTCTAATGTTTATTTTCCTGGACTCGGAGAACCTAATACTATATATAATTCGTCTTTTTCAAGTTCATAATCCATGAGTCATGGACCATGACCAAATTAAATTGCTTTTTGTTGTCCTTATACGGGGAGATATTTAAATATGTAAATATGCAGATATCGGCGCTGCGCTTGTCATCAGCGCAAATGAAGGCATGCCTGAATAATGCCTCATTTTTAAATAGATAAAAATGATAAAGATCCGAGATTGGATTTTGGCAGAGGTGCTGAAAGACAAGGGCGTATGTGTTCCGAAGAAAAATTTCGGGACGAATCTGCCCAATCCTGGATGTCTGGTCATTGGTCACACGTATTAGCGGTAAGACTCGGTTGATGAATACAACATCAAATAATGTTGCCCTTGCAGTTAAAATGCAAAGCTGAATTCGACACTCTTGAATTGATTTCACTCACTATTCACTCGTCGCGGCTGGTCGTATCTCAGGAGCTCTGACGCTGTATTCGGTTTTTGTCAAATTCCATCGCTCACAGAAATCATTTTGTGATTAAATTTATATATTATCCCTCGTCAGGACCTGCGCTACAAAACTGTGTAAACAGTTATATTCCATTATTATCAGTGTACTCATTTATCTGGAAAATAGAATTTTTTTAGTCGGTTTTCTTCGTGTGCAACGCCATATTGGGGAAATCGCGATCAGGTCGTTGTCCACTACAGCCTTCCCTGTCATCGTGCATCCTACGCGGTTTCAAGCTGTGGTTTCAAGTCACCTTCGAGCGTACGCTATCCTACACGCCTGCAATCACCACTTCTATTTCCCAACAGCCGCCGCGAGACCTCGACCGACATAATAATTGATTACGTGAACCCAGAATGGCTCCAAAGAATGACTCATGCAAACATTGCTCCATGGATGATTGTAAGGCCATGATGAAATCATTCATGGAAAATATGACCCAACTTATAAAAGACATCTTCGAGAGACACACACAAGCCCTGCAAGCCGATATATCTACCATCAAACGGGAAATGGAAAATGAGAAAGTACAACGGCAGATGCTGGAAGCGGAGAATCAGTCTCTACGACGAGAAATACAGAACATAAACGACGATTACAACTACCTCTCCAGTAAGCTCGACGACAATGAACAACAACAGTTGAATAGAGACCTCGTGCTAGAGAATGTGAGGTGTGATCAAGGTGAGATCATCGACAGTGAGAAGTTTTCTTCAATTGTTAACTCTGTTCTTAGGGGTAACGTGATTAAAAAAGAAGAAATAGAAAAAACAACGGCGATAAGAACTCGACGTAATCGAGGAACTGTGACGGTGATCGCAACACTCCGCACTGTGCTGCTCAAAAGGGCCGCCCTGAGCAAGAAAAAGTTATTGAAAGAGAAGGAGATGTACGCGAAGGAAAATTTGACTAGCTATAGGTACAATTTGCTACGCAGAACCAGGGAGTTCGCCAGATCCAACGACTATGTTTGGACTATGTTTGGACTAAGGACGGTAAGATCTATCTCCGTAAAGACGATCAGTGTAGTGCAATTTTAGTGCGTAATTTTTCTTGCCTTCCTGAAATCTAGACATATTTTGTTGGAATAACATTGGTGGTTTATAGGACAACACAATAACATTTCTGTATGATGGACAGTACGTCTTCACAAATAAATCACAGTAGTAAGGATCTAAGTGACATAGAAGAATTTAGAAGATTTTGCAAGGTAGATAAGAGCAACTTGCGTGTAGTTCATATGAACATACGGTCGCTAAAAGCTAATTTTTTAGAATTCGAACACGTATTTAAAACTATACCAAAAAATATTGACGTAATAGTGCTAAGTGAATGCTGGATAAATAACATAGATATGTACAAAAACTCACTCCCGGACTACGGAATAGTGTACTCAAGTAAATTAAATAGGTCGGGAGGAGTAGTATTATTCTATCGTAAAGAAACTATCTCGCTAATAGACAGTGGTTGCGATTTTATACCAGGAGCAGATTCAGTTAGTATCACATTCGATTACGCCAAACTAAAATGTCAAACTATAATAGGAATTTATAGATCACCATCCGAGAATGCAAAGAACTTCATAGAAAACATGAATACATGGCTAAGAAACCATAATACCACAAATGTTTTTGCAGTGTTGGGTGATATGAACTTGTGTAGAATGAAATATCATAATGATACCAATGTAGAAGATTTTTATGACTCATTATTAGAATATGCATTGTATCCTACAATCAATTCATATACAAGGAGTTCAACTACGGGAAGCACTAGTTTGATTGACCAAATTTTCATTAACTATAGAAATATTGTTGGAAATAAAGTGTTCTCCGGCAATGTCGACTTAAATATCACTGACCATAGACTCCAATATGTTTTTATACATTTAAATAGGTTGAAAGCGAACTTGTATGAAAACGAAAGGCCCTTAATAAGGATATATAATGAGTCCAACCAACTGAAATTCATTGAAATTCTTGCATTTTTCTCGATAACCGACACGCTGACATAAGTTCTCTAAACTTATATGAAGATTTCCAAAAGCAAATTCATGAAGCTTTTGAGGAAGCTTTCCCGTTAATACGCTTATCGAAGAAAAAGCAAACAGTAAGACCTGGTTTGACAGTGCCTGCACAAAAGCACTACATAAGAAGCAAAAATTGTACAAAGTGTACAAGGCCAGTCAAAACTGCTCCGATAAAGAACGGTATCATAAATACAATAAGTATTATAAAGCACTTATTCAACAGAAAAAAGATGAGTATAATAGAAATATAATTGAGAACTGCAAAAGTGACTCCAGAGCTTCCTGGAAATTTATTAATAAACTATTAGGAAAGTCGTCAGACAGACCAATGATTCGAATACTAAATAACGACGAAATGATAACCAACACGACTAGAATTTGTAACTCTTTTAATTCCCATTTTAACGAAGTTGGGAAACTGTATGGAACTCAACCTAGCAAAAGAAACGATTTCGCAGAATATTTGGGAAAGCGCATAGACAAGTCCTTTTTCTTTAGAGAAATAGAGTCAAAAGAAATAAAAGACATACTAATTAAAATGAATGATAAAAAAGCTACAAATGACAAAATACCATTGAAAATCTTTAAACTATGTCCGGACCATGTGATCGATAGACTTACTTACATTTTAAACAAAATAGTACGTGATGGTAACATGCCAACTACTTTAAAAACCTCCAAAATTATACCAGTCTATAAAAAGAGGATCAAGATTGGACATAAACAATTACAGACCAATCTCTTTACTTAGCTACGTAGACAAGATTCTCGAAAAGGTTATACACTCCAGATTATACAGTTATTTAGATAAAATAGAGTTTCTCAGTCCAAATCAATTCGGTTTCAGAGAACATCACTCAACAGAGCTATCACTACTTTCCGTCATGAATAGAATATATACAGCAGTAGAAGCTAAAGAATTCATAATGTTATTATCAGTAGATTTTCGGAAGGCCTTTGAAATAATAAGACATGATATACTAATAGAGAAGTTAGAGCATATAGGAATAAGGGGATTTACCTTAGACTGGTTCAAGTCGTATTTAAACAGCAGAAGTCATCAGACTGTAGTAAATGGTGTTCTCTCTGAAGCATTATATACCAAAACAGGAGTACCTGAAGGTTCAACTTTAGGTCCTCTTCTATTTCTTATCTACATTAATGATATGCATAACATTTTCCCCAAAGAATTGAATATATTTGCTGATGACACCACTCTTATACTTAAGAGCAGAAGCCTAGAAAGTCTCTTTTCCACGGCAAAAAGCAGATTAGACTCACTGGAAAAATTCAGTAAGGCAAATGGCATCCGTCTTAATGATAGCAAGACGGAATATATGATAATTCATCCCCATCGCTCTAAAGAAATAGACCAGGATTTGTACCAAAACCAAACAAAGATTAATAGAGTAAATTGCTTAAAACTATTGGGTGTACATATAGACATGAATTTGAGTTTCACTTCACATGCAAATACGATACTTAATACCAAATTAAGAAAATTCTTACCTATATTTTAGAACTTAAGACGATGCCTTCCACTAGAATGTCTATTAAAGATATATTTTGCCAGTATACATTGTATATTAAACTATTGCATTCTTATCTTTCACCAAGGAAAACGAAGTAACATAATTAAACTAGAAAAACTTCAAAGGAGATTACTTAAAGTTATATTTAGAGTTAAGGCCAATGAAGTAGATTCACACATGACGAAACATAGAATATTAACGGTCAGCGATATGCATCGCTACAAAATGCTGAGTCTCTGCTATAAGATGATTTATGAGGTCGATGATTTACCGCATTTTCTTGGAAACATCCACAAACCCCAGAGTGGCAGCTCATTAAGAAATAAAGTTAACCTCCGGATACCATTTCATAGGACAAGCTTAGGGCAACGTAGTATTGACTTTGCCTCAGCGATTGAATGGAATTTACTTCCTCGTAGCATTAAAGAAATAAGAGAATATGATAAGTTCCAAAAAAAGCTTAAACAAATACTAGTCAGCAAATACTAACAGAAACGAAAGTTGCAATATCTGAGGTAACTAAGAGAGATGATAGTGTGCGAATGGAAAATATCAAATGCTATTCCAACCCTGATATTGTATCCCGGACATTGGCATATAATAGCCCAAGTATGTGATTTGTAAGTATATGTGTATGTGGACTTTCATGTATGTATCTTGTATGACGATCACTGACCTGTTGTTTGGCTGTACATACCTTGTGTGAGAGTATCTAGGATATATGTTTATATGTATAATGTAAATGATTTTGATGTGTGAGTAATTTTAATCTGAACTTTTGTTAGCGGGGCTAGGTTCCCACTGTCCCACAGTGCTCTGGCCCCGCCCACCTCTACATTTATCTGTATTTGTATTATATTTAGTATTTTGTAAAAGTAATAAATGTATATATCTGTATTTATCTACGAGTATATGTAAATGTAACGATCCTTGTACAGATTTTGTATTGGTGGAAAATATATTTCTATTTCTATTTAGGTTTCCGAATGACAAACCGCAAATTACCTGTGGCTTAAGAAAGCAGTAGACTACAAAAAGTTTAAGAATTAGAGGTATGTTTTTGCGAAACTGCTCAACCGCTAGAACAATAACGCAATAACTACGCAAATTACAACATGTCGAAAACATTTCGTACAATACTTAATCAGCAGAACACTAATTAAAAACAATGGCAAGCAATTGGCTAATTTGTGGTCAAAGCATGCCAATTGTATGGTGCAGGCTTTTCACAAGCTAAGAGCACAGCCGGAAGTCAACCAAACTTGTTGTGAGCAAGCTCGCATCCGCATGTATAGTGTGCAACCTGTTTTTAGTCTTCGATCGGTTATGCCATAGAAATTGATGACAATGAAACCTGTGTCAACTTTAGATAAACAATCTATTTCTGTGGGTGATGCTTATGCATGCCAATGTCTTCTGAATTGTTTTGCTATATGGTATCACTGTTTATAATAATGATGGAGCTATTGTTCGATAACACAATCATGATATTTAAAAGCAGAGTTCGACAGAGATGGGCTAAATAGAATTTCTGCAAGAGAAGTTTTTGCGAAATTAAAATTGCCGCGAAAATTTCCCGGTTTACAGCATTCCCGGTTTACAGTCGCTCACATCCATGTCAACATTGGTGTTATCAGTTTATGTTTTTATCGATGTTGTATGTGCTGGAACCAAGTTTTTTTATCAAGATTGCTTTTGCAAGTCCCGTGTGAAGCATTGAATTTTGAGTGAAATCTGTAAGCTTATACAGAAAATGTATGCAATCTGAAGCATATCATACTTACATCAGCGGATTTAACCTTATAAAGGTTTGTGTTCTATGTAGTTCCAATTAATAACTCAATGACATGTCCGCCGGTCAGAGTCAACGAAACTTGACCCATGACCCACCTGACCCACGGCATATGTGACCCACGACCCACTTGACCCACCGACTTTTCACGAAAACATGACCCACGACCCACCTGACCCACCACATCTTTGACCCACCTGCTGCAAGGGTGAATGATGTGAGTGAAATTTCCTTTTCTGGTATCATCTTTAGTTTCATTTTCATTCAAGATTCTAGATTCTCAAAATTGTTAAGATTTGTTATGAAGATTCAAGTGTATCACATCACTTGTCACATGATAAATGGACATGCAACCTCATCAAAATTATCTTATAATCAAAGTTCATGCACCACAAATGCCTAAGTTTCTAAAGAAATTTTAGCGATTCTGTTTCTTGTTTTAATTCTTGACTATCCTTTTTAGTACTAGCTATTTAGCTCGTAGAGAGATGATTAGTTAAGCTGAGGGCCCTACAGACTAAATTTCAAATTTTACATTTCTTAATCAAATGAAGTCAAAAATTAAGATTGCAGTAGGCCTAAATCATTTATTCATGCATTTATTATGTTCGATACTACATGTGTGAAAATTATCCCAGAAAAATCGTCAAACTAATATTTTGTTGCTTCTGATGGCAATCGATTCAAATTTCATTTACTTCCGCTAATGTTAGATTTAAGTAGAAAGTTGCATATTTGATGTAAGAATGACATTCATTGAAAAGCAAATAGAGTAAGCATGCGTAACGCGTGAATAGAAAATTGCACGAGGTTATAATTCATTAATTAGCTTATAATGTACATATATGAACTGATATATTTGAGTAGCGCTACATGTACGAGTACGTTGTGATAACAATCACTATAGTGACATCATGTAAATATTTCTATTTTTATTGATAACAGATCAAATATCAAAGCGAAACTTTTATTGATACGAAGTGTGAAGAAATATCTCCTCACAGAACTCTGCCGTAATAAGTCTGTGTGAAAGGGATAAGTCTATATCAATGACCGTCTCATGAATTATCGTATTTCAGATTATTATGTATCGAATGAGCAATGAGATGCGTGGAACATGTATGATGCTAAAGTAGATTGAATGGCTAAATACTTTAGATATGAAGCATGTATATTATCAAGATATTTTTATCAATTACATATTTCGAAAATATTTAGGATCTGATCAATTTTTACCAGAGATTCACCATTCTAATCTATCCCAGAGGATATTTTCTACGAAAGACCAAAAAATCAAACGAAGCAAACAAAATGAAGATCAGCTGGCATTGCAAGAAAATTTTCAAGATGAATAAAACCTCTGAATACCTGATTTCTTCAGTAGCTGTATCTCTGAAGTCAAGGTCACCCATCATTGGGCATCGTCAGACAGAGAGTCGAGCATACGCAATTGTACTCAAACAACTTCTCTCCACAAACCAACATCTCTCAGTAGACAGCAGCAATTGTTTTCGAGCCTTTAATTTGTGTGAATTCCGCCCCCTTTCGAAACTGTATAAGGCGTGTGAAAGTCAATAGTGTTGCATATTTTGACTGTGTGCATCCATCAACCCCTTTCAGTGACACTGACTCAATCATTTTTCATGAATGATAAGAAAACGAATAAATGAAGTTTATACTGTATTTGACATTGTCAAATCTATCATGAGTCAAACTGGTTGGAAGTGGATCAACGAAGTCTGACCCACGCTAAATATGACCCACGACCCACCTGACCCATCAACTTTTCGGAAAAACATGACCCACGACCCACGTGATTTTGTGACCCATTTGACCTTCCTGACCCATGACCCACTTCCAACTCTGCCGCCGATGGTGGTCGGAATACATCGTGAGAGATTCAGCATCCCGTTTTTTCTCGCTAAAACTACTATCTGGTTGCCCAGGACCTCAAAACCAAAGATAGACTGAATTTGATTTTTAGTTGCCATCGGTCGGGATTCAATCATTTTGAAAGAAGCAAAAATAAGCAATTTTCTGCGACCGTGTTGTAATTTTATTCCCAATATTTCGGCTTAGCTTTTATCAAGGGATGCAGAAAAGGAAATTATACAGAATGTCATTAAGAAAAATTTAAACTAACCTATCTATGAAATACAACCTAGAACCTTAATAGAGCATGGACATTGGGACATGCTAACACAGAGTTTTAGCAAAAATATCATGGATTACAAAAGATTTTGGATTACAAAAGGATAAAAATATCTATAAAGGGAGGAAAGCTAAAAGTTAGACAGAATTAATATGATTGAGTAGCATTTCAGTTGGCCTTGCTTTTATCTCCTTCTTTTCGACCTTTCTTCTTTGAGCCATGCACTGCAAGTTTCGATGTAATATTGACCATGTGATGGACTTGTGTGTGATTGGGGAGTTGTGTGTGATGAGAAGTTTATAAACTTCAGATTCAGAGGCCTTTTAGATGTTCATTAATTCTTGATCTCATTGTTTCTCGAGGTTTCTCCAACATATAGTTTGTCGCATTCGTTGTTGTTACATTGTATTAGGTATACACAGTCTTTGGTGTTGCATTTCCCCCTTTCCCCCATTAGTTATTCCATTCTCGCATACATCACATTGTTCATAATAACACTTGTTTTGATTATTCTTAAGCAGACGCTTCAATGTAGGGTTGGTGAATACTGGCCGCACATGATCAGAGAGATGTGTTCTTCTAACAAGTTCGTTAATTTGCGTTTGAATTTGCTGTTTATGAAAGGCAAGACTATTGTTTTATTTTTATTAGTTTTATTTCTTTGATGTTTATTATTCAGACAAAATGTGGGGTCAACGAATCGTTAATCATTCGCAATGGGTATCCATTATTCACAAACTTTTGTTTTATAGCCGTTAATCCAATTGATTGTTCTTGTTTGTTTGATGAGTTACGGATTGCTCTTCTGAAATTCGTTGGTGATCACATTCCTTTTAAACGACATTGGTACATGTGAAGACCAAGGTAAAATGTGTCTGAATGACATATCTTGGAAATAAAGAAGTCGAAAACGTTTTATTTACTGGACAAAAGATGAAACTCAAGTCTAAAAAAGGTAAGCAGTTATTATTGGGTAATTCTAATGTAAACTGGATAAAAGGATTCAAAGAGTTAGCAATATGAAGAATTTCATCTGGTGAATATTCTTATAGATAAGAAAAATGTCATCTATATATCTCTGATACAAAATGAGCCTGTCATTTAACTGATTGCACGAATCTTGTTCCAAATTGGCCATATAAATGATGGGCAAAGGTGGTGAAGCATTGTTTCCCATTGCTAAGCCTGATGTTTGCTGAAAAGATTTTTCTTCATTGATAATAATATCTGAAGAAAGACATAAGCGTAAAAGACGTATCATATCACTCTTTGTCATATCGGGAACACATGTATCTGTCTTGTACATTTCAAAATATTCGGAGACGATAGAAATAACACCTTTGACGTTGCCTGAGTCTTCAATCGGTATGGAGCCATATAGGTTGATCACATCCAAAGACATGAAGTTAATGTCATTTGGGATACTTTGCGAAAGAAGTCTATCCTTAAAAGAAATTGTTGATGCCACATGAGCTGAATATGGTTTAAGAGCGGATTGAGAATCTCTGCTAACCATTTAGCTAATGCCGTTGATGGAGTATCCACTGCAGCCACTATTGTTCTCCCTCGTATTGGTCCTGGTTTGTGATCCTTTGGAAGGCAATACAGATTGCTGGGAAGAGGTTCACTACATTTGAGATTCAACAACTTCTTTCTTGTGTTTGAATTATGATAATGGTTACTTATCGTTGCAATTTCCTTATTGAACTTCATTTGCGCTGATTGCGATTGAATCAATCTACAAGGTTTGTAGTCTTTGGTAACGTTTCGGGTCATTTCACTGTAGTCTTCAGTATTCAAAGCAACGAGTTTCTTTGTTTTGTCACTTGGCTTGATGACGACATCCTTTTCATTGATGGATTTTATAATTCTTTGTTCCTTCTTCCCTGTTTTTGGCATATCAAAATTTTTCATTTCAGCGATTAAACGTTTCATCCCTCCTTCGAATTCTTTTATTTCATTTTCACAGCCCGAAATTGTTGCATGTAAACGGCTGCATGTCATTTCAATATCCGCTTCTAAGCATTTCTTTTGTGATGCCGAAATAGGTTTGCATGGTGGCACATAAGATGGTCCTTTGTTCAATAGCTTCAGTTCTTCTTCTCTGAAGTTGAAGTCAGACAAAGTTTCAAATGATGAGATAGAAGCAGCAGTCACTTTGTCATCTGTCAGTGTCACAAATTTCTTAGTTTTCTTTCTTCTCTCTTCTTCCTTGATCTTCTCAACAATATTTTGATCAGAATACGTGAGCGGACCTTGTGTCTTAACAATCAATTTTTCTTTCGCTTTATACAGAGAATCAATCAAGAGTTTCAACCACTGGTTACTTTGTGTCATTTGCAGTTTCTCTGCTTCGAGTGATGGATAGGTATTTTTCAGCATGTTGGTTGTTCTAAGGCCTTTAGGAATAACATAATTGATTCTGCATAACTTCAAGAATCTGATATATCTGTGATTTTAATTCGCTTAATAACATTCAACAAAAACCAATTCCTTTGGCGAATAGCAGTTTGAATTTGATTTTCAGTTGCCATCGGTCGGGATTCAATCATTTTGAAAGAAGCAAAAATAAGCAATTTTCTGCGACCGTGTTGTAATTTTATTCCCAATATTTCGGCTTAGCTTTTATCAAGGGATGCAGAAAAGGAAATTATACAGAATGTCATTAAGAAAAATTTAAACTAACCTATCTATGAAATACAACCTAGAACCTTAATAGAGCATGGACATTGGGACATGCTAACACAGAGTTTTAGCAAAAATATCATGGATTACAAAAGATTTTGGATTACAAAAGGATAAAAATATCTATAAAGGGAGGAAAGCTAAAAGTTAGACAGAATTAATATGATTGAGTAGCATTTCAGTTGGCCTTGCTTTTATCTCCTTCTTTTCGACCTTTCTTCTTTGAGCCATGCACTGCAAGTTTCGATGTAATATTGACCATGTGATGGACTTGTGTGTGATTGGGGAGTTGTGTGTGATGAGATGTTTATAAACTTCAGATTCAGGGCCTTTTAGATGTTCATTAATTCTTGATCTCATTGTTCTCGAGGTTTCTCCAACATATAGTTTGTCGCATTCGTTGTTGTTACATTGTATTAGGTATACACAGTCTTTGATGTTGCATTCTCCATTAGTTATTCCATTCTCGCATACATCACATTGTTCATAATAACACTTGTTTTGATTCTTCTTAAGCAGACGCTTCAATGTAGGGTTGGTGAATACTGGCCGCACATGATCAGAGAGATGTGTTCTTCTAACAAGTTCGTTAATCTTGCGTTTGAATTTGCTGTTTATGAAAGGCAAGACTATGTTTCGCGGTTGTTGTTTATTTTTATTAGATTTATTTCTTTGATGTTTATTATTCAGACAAAATGTCAACGAATCGTTTGCTAAAACTCTGTGTTAGCATGTCCCAATGTTCCTGTTCTATTAAGGTTCTAGGTTGTATTTCATAGATAGGTTAGTTTAAATTTTTCTTAATGACATTCTGTATAATTTCCTTTTCTGCATCCCTTGATAAAAGCTAAGCCGAAATATTGGGAATAAAATTACAACACGGTCGCAGAAAATTGCTTATTTTTGCTTCTTTCAAAATGATTGAATCCCGACCGATGGCAACTGAAAATCAAATTCAAACTGCTATTCGCCAAAGGAATTGGTTTTTGTTGAATGTTATTAAGCGAATTAAAATCACAGATATATCAGATTCTTGAAGTTATGCAGAATCAATTATGTTATTCCTAAAGGCCTTAGAACAACCAACATGCTGAAAAATACCTATCCATCACTCGAAGCAGAGAAACTGCAAATGACACAAAGTAACCAGTGGTTGAAACTCTTGATTGATTCTCTGTATAAAGCGAAAGAAAAATTGATTGTTAAGACACAAGGTCCGCTCACGTATTCTGATCAAAATATTGTTGAGAAGATCAAGGAAGAAGAGAGAAGAAAGAAAACTAAGAAATTTGTGACACTGACAGATGACAAAGTGACTGCTGCTTCTATCTCATCATTTGAAACTTTGTCTGACTTCAACTTCAGAGAAGAAGAACTGAAGCTATTGAACAAAGGACCATCTTATGTGCCACCATGCAAACCTATTTCGGCATCACAAAAGAAATGCTTAGAAGCGGATATTGAAATGACATGCAGCCGTTTACATGCAACAATTTCGGGCTGTGAAAATGAAATAAAAGAATTCGAAGGAGGGATGAAACGTTTAATCGCTGAAATGAAAAATTTTGATATGCCAAAAACATGGAAGAAGGAACAAAGAATTATAAAATCCATCAATGAAAAGGATGTCGTCATCAAGCCAAGTGACAAAACAAAGAAACTCGTTGCTTTGAATACTGAAGACTACAGTGAAATGACCCGAAACGTTACCAAAGACTACAAACCTTGTAGATTGATTCAATCGCAATCAGCGCAAATGAAGTTCAATAAGGAAATTGCAACGATAAGTAACCATTATCATAATTCAAACACAAGAAAGAAGTTGTTGAATCTCAAATGTAGTGAACCTCTTCCCAGCAATCTGTATTGCCTTCCAAAGGATCACAAACCAGGACCAATACGAGGGAGAACAATAGTGGCTGCAGTGGATACTCCATCAACGGCATTAGCTAAATGGTTAGCAGAGATTCTCAATCCGCTCTTAAACCATATTCCAGCTCATGTGGCATCAACAATTTCTTTTAAGGATAGACTTCTTTCGCAAAGTATCCCAAATGACATTAACTTCATGTCTTTGGATGTGATCAACCTATATGGCTCCATACCGATTGAAGACTCAGGCAACGTCAAAGGTGTTATTTCTATCGTCTCCGAATATTTTGAAATGTACAAGACAGATACATGTGTTCCCGATATGACAAAGAGTGATATGATACGTCTTTTACGCTTATGTCTTTCTTCAGATATTATTATCAATGAAGAAAAATATTTTCAGCAAACATCAGGCTTAGCAATGGGAAACAATGCTTCACCACCTTTGCCCATCATTTATATGGCCAATTTGGAACAAGATTTGTGCAATCAGTTAAATGACAGGCTCATTTTGTATCAGAGATATATAGATGACATTTTTCTTATCTATCAGAATATCTCACCAGATGAAATTCTTCATATTGCTAACTCTTTGAATCCTTTTATCCAGTTTACATTAGAATTACCCAATAATAACTGCTTACCATTTTTAGACTTGACTATCAACTTTTGTCCAGTAAATAAAACGTTTTCGACTTCTTTATTTTCCAAGATATGTCATTCAGGACACATTTTACCTTGGTCTTCACATGTACCAATGTCGTTGAAAAGGAATGTGATCACCAACGAATTCAGAAGAGCAATCCGTAACTCATCAAACAAACAAGAACAATCAATTGGATTAACGGCTATAAAACAAAAGTTTGTGAATAATGAATACCCATTGCGAATGATTAACGATTCGTTGACATTTTGTCTGAATAATAAACATCAAAGAAATAAATCTAATAAAAATAAACAACATAGTCTTGCCTTTCATAAACAGCAAATTCAAACGCAAGATTAACGAACTTGTTAGAAGAACACATCTCTCTGATCATGTGCGGCCAGTATTCACCAACCCTACATTGAAGCGTCTGCTTAAGAATAATCAAAACAAGTGTTATTATGAACAATGTGATGTATGCGAGAATGGAATAACTAATGGAGAATGCAACATCAAAGACTGTGTATACCTAATACAATGTAACAACAACGAATGCGACGAACTATATGTTGGAGAAACCTCGAGAACAATGAGATCAAGAATTAATGAACATCTAAAAGGCCCTGAATCTGAAGTTTATAAACATCTCATCACACACAACTCCCCAATCACACACAAGTCCATCACATGGTCAATATTACATCGAAACTTGCAGTGCATGGCTCAAAGAAGAAAGGTCGAAAAGAAGGAGATAAAAGCAAGGCCAACTGAAATGCTACTCAATCATATTAATTCTGTCTAACTTTTAGCTTTCCTCCCTTTATAGATATTTTTATCCTTTTGTAATCCATGATATTTTTGCTAAAACTCTGTGTTAGCATGTCCCAATGTCCATGCTCTATTAAGGTTCTAGGTTGTATTTCATAGATAGGTTAGTTTAAATTTTTCTTAATGACATTCTGTATAATTTCCTTTTCTGCATCCCTTGATAAAAGCTAAGCCGAAATATTGGGAATAAAATTACAACACGGTCGCAGAAAATTGCTTATTTTTGCTTCTTTCAAAACAAAGATAGACTTTTTCAACATGTCTAATTTTACGAATACGATCAATTCTTGTAACCAGGATGACATACAGAAACAACAACTACGGTTTCTTACGCGTGCCTTATTTTCCTAGATTTGTTGCAGTCCATTTGGTTCAACATTGCTATGATGATATTTTTTCTTTTCAGTCTGCACGATGATGCAATAACCAACGATTCAAACAGTGTGCCCATGACTGAATTCCGACGGACATTACGACGTTGTTTCCAAGGAGAGCCTGAATATGATGTGGTCTTGTAGTCTAAAAGCGTCTCTCATCCACTGTCATCCCAAATTAACATCAGTATTCAAAAATTTTTCTACAATGACCTTGAGATCTTCATTTTTTAAAATCGAGGTCGAAATCAGTGCAGTTGATTGTCTCAGGAAGACGCGTGTTTTGTCGGATCTGGTTATTCGAATTCATTGCCATGGTGAATCATTAACAGCTGAATAAAGTGAGAGCATTTGAAACTAACAAACCTGGTACAATGTGGAGAAACCGTTTCAAGTTGATTCTTAGTATTTTTCATGATTCAGAGAATGCTTTTTACCATACTTGCCTTCGTTATCATTTTTTAACTCTAAATGCGTCCTTTGTCTAATGCATGATGTCATTTCACCATAACTGCCATGACCAGAGCATTTGAGCGAACGGATAGCAATGAAAATAATATCTGAACGAAATTTGCTCGTTATGCAACGTTTTCCAATGTACATATTTCGAATAATTTATTCAAACCACTGGCAGCTTGAAGTCTGTGTTCTAGAGCTCTCATTTTGTCGATCTGCCCATTAGAAATCTGTCCTTGAAATGTCGAGAAATTCATATCTTAGTCACGAGCTACTGCATGGAACGAGGCCAGAAATGAGACTTTCACAAAATCATGCAGGCATAAACCCTACTAACTACGAATCAGCCGAGTTATGCCTGGTTCCTCCTCTTGTCAGTCAGGATCAAGCATAAGGCAAACGTAAATCCAATTTGATAAATGATTCTCTTATTTTAATTTTCGATAGAAATAAGAAGAGAAATTAAATATTTCGACCATCTCAGGTGGATATCTTCAGAAATCTATTTACTCTCTAATTCCTGCATGAGGTTCAAACTACAGAAACATAAAAACGATAATAGGTTTTAGAACGCATACAATCCTTAATGGAGAAATTGTACGGTAACGAAAATCAGTAGATATCTTAATACTCAATAAACAAGGTAAATAGAAATTGCGACCTCTAGACTAAGGAAAATTATTATCTCAGTGAGTCACTCTGTCCATTGAGCGAAGGCTTTATGAGCTTTGTTTGCAGCATTTCGTGCAGCAGATCGTATTTGCTGTTGCATCGCTTTAAGATAGATGTTTATCCCCATGATGTTGTTGTCGATGCTTCTCAGATGACGATGACTATCTATGTTCCTCCACCCTTTCGAGCACATGAGTTTATGACTTGAAGACACATCATGCCGTAAATCCAATTGGCAGCAGATTGAAGCTTCCGGTAAGAAGAAATGTTCAATATTTTCTTTGATTAAGTGAGAAGTACTCAGTCTAGAGCCACAATTGTTGGCATGATATGTCTTCAGCGTGTACATACTGCTTCTGATCAGTGAAGTACGTGAGAACGTGGTTAAATGTGACTATAATTGGCCAAAATGTTGTGTCTGCTGACATTAGGAGGCTTGCAAAATTTGAATGTGCTTAACTTCATAGACAAAAGTACATAAGCACATGAGATTATAATGCAATTATAAGACATCATGCCAACAATTGTGGCTCTCGACTTGTAGTCCGGCAGCTAGAGCGAGTTTCTGCAAGGAACGAGGCCAAAAATGAGACTTTCACAGAATGATGTACAGCCTATGCCTACTACGAACCTGCGTGTCTGCCGAGTTCTAGTGAGTTCCTCGTCTTCCTTGTCAGACATGATCAAAGAAAAAGACATACAAATCCAATGGGACGCAGATTGCAGTTTTTGGCTAAAAGGAAATTTTGTATGTTTTCTCTGATTATACGAAAAGTACTAAGCCCAGAGTCATAATTTTTGGCAGGGAATGTCTTCAGGTAATTTCCTTTTATGTTCATGCACCCCTGTCTGTAAAGCTAAACACATTTAGATTTGGCGAGCTTCTTAATGTCGGCAAACACAAGCATTTTGAGCAACTTTATCCACATTTTCACATACATTGTCGATCAGAAGCATGATAATAGCACATGCACATCATAGGAAATGACCTGAAGACATTCCATGTCAAAAATTATGACTCTAGACTTGATACTTTTCAGTTGATAAAAGAAAACAAGCAAAATTTCATTTTAACGAAAACCTTCAATCTGCGTCCCACTGGATCTACATGTGTTTTTCTCTGATCCTGTCTGACAAGAAGAGGAACTCACTAGAACTCGGCAGATCAGATTCTTAGTAGGCATAGGGTGTACAACATTCTGTGAAAGTCTCATTTTCGGCCTCGTTCCCTGCAAAAAGTCGTTCTGGCTACCAGACTATTAGTGCTAATCACTCAAATCACAGAAAACTTTGAAAATCTCCTTTTACCTGAAGCTTCAATCTGCTGCTAATTAGATTGACATTTCTATTTGATCCTGTCTGACAAGAAGAGGAATCAGGTAGAACTCAGCAGACGATCAGATCCGTAGTAGGCATAGGGTGTAGGCCTATACATCTTTCCGGCCTAGTTCGTTCCCTGTAGAAACTCATTCTAGTGGCCGGATTGCCAGTGCTTCTAGATGGTCAATGGAATTTCTCATTTCGAACAATCGATCATTATAGAAAAGCATTGATGTGAAATTAGCACTCACATTTTGATCATCCAACTTTCCATTGCAATAAATAAAGAGAAGCGCCTTCAGCATTCTGAGAAAATCATGAAGTCTGTGACTACATTCATTTGAAATTTAAACTTTGATCTTGTGGTGGAGCTGCTCCATGAAAGAATAGTTGGATCATACACTTTCTGATGAAGAGTCACAAAAGACTATCTCGGAATTCTGAATGATGAACTTCATTCCTGAACTAGGTAAAATAAAGCGTCTCAACGGTTCAAATCATTTTTCAATAATATCTGATACTCCATAACATGAGAGTGACAATTTCTTACTATTTATAATTTCCGGAAAATCGAATTGGTCTGAAGAAGATAATCTAATGATCACGTCATGATCTGACCCTCTAGACCTCTTTTTTACTGTCAAGAAGGCGGCACCCACCGAACCTCTTAATGAATTTTGTGCAGCCAGAGCAAAGATTCGGACAACAAACAACAGAACAAACGGTTCATATAGGTGTATTGATCGGATTATCGAACGAACGATTAAAAAGTGTCCCGTTCGAATACACTGGTCTTCACATGCCGAAAGATATGATACTTTCTTCTTTTTATGCAGAATCAATACGCATTACGAAGTAGTGCATGTACTTTGTCGTCATCAAATAGGTTTGGTGAGCAAATACATGAAAAAGGTTTTGATAAGTTTTGTTTTTCCTTATCACTTAATTGTATATAGATATATATCTACTTGTATAAGATATACTTGTATCGCATCTATACTAATTGCAAAGTTCATTTATCAAATTTTCACACTGCAAACTGTACACCGTTAAAAACAGCTAAAATAACCGTTAAACTTAACAGAAAACATCCGTAAATATCTGTAATAGTGATGACGTCATAACATGATGAGTTCCATATTCCTCATATTAAGAGATCAAAAGTTTTATCGACTTCTTGACCCCACGTCCTCTACAATCACAACAAAAGTCTCAGAAGATCAAATCCTCTTTACAACCACGTGATTAGTAATTATCAGCAAACTCCGTTGTCTGTTAATGATCGCAAAAAATTCCTGCATGCAGGCATTTTCCATTGGTTTTGAAATGAAAGAATGTCACTTCGACCAAATACTTTTAGTGCATGAGGAATGAATTATGAAATTAAAGTGCGCTATGATAGTTGACATAAGCCTATAACCTACTTAACGTGTGTTAGTCTCAAAAATTTAAAGTTAACTAAGGCCTGTGAGACATTAACTGGACTATTTTTCATTGTACGTGCTGTGTTTGCAGGAACTCTCTTCCTAACGCGTGCATTCCTAAAATGCCAAAGAGATTACATAATTGTTCATTAATTATTGACAAAAGTTTTTACCAAAATGATTCATGCTTTGATATCATATCAAATAAATTGGATTTTAGAAAAATGTCGACATGCTCTAGGCATTCTTTAGGTAGATATCATTATTTCGTGGATATAAATAGTATGTATACTGACAGCCCTCACATATAGTTTCAAAATGTTGGGTAGATTTATAGGGATGCAACTTTGTGAATTAATTTATGACAATTGTTTTGTTCAATACCGTAGCAGAGCTTAATTATGTTTAAATGTACATGTAGGCAATATTTGCTACGACAATGTCCAGTACCATGAGATTGTTCAAATGCGAGTGCTCAAATGAAAATGTGCGCAATTTTACCTGAAGATACGCCCATCTTACCTTATATTTATGCTCAATATGTTTATCCAGGAGCCCTCCCTTGATCTGACCAAAAAACTGGGCTGGAATGCGCAAACTTGAAATATTTTAATTAGACTTAATTTTGTAAAAAAAACGGAAAATTGCTATCCATATCTTTATCTGATGCCGTTGACGCTTTGATTTCTGTTGCTTTGAAAGTTGAAGTATGCGTGATTTTGAAGCAAAATTTAAATTTTTGAATTACTTTCATTTCATAAAGTAGATAAATTCACGTCCATACTAGAGCAGAAATGAACTTCATATGTACGCCCTGAAAGTGTTGTCGGTAGAAAACACATCAAATATAAAAAGATTGCATGTATTTGATTGATACTTCAACTAGGCATGCATCGATGCATTTACCAAAATCGAAATGGGATGATCTCCTGCCAAGAAAGAATCCTATAAAAATGTTATAAAAATGATGCAAGCAGTGACAGAACATGAAACACATCATTCTTGCATTCCCTGACGAAGTTCTAGCCCAAAATAAGAAAAAAGTCTTAATCTCAAATGCAAAATTCTGTCTAATTCCTGTCTATTGACATCAACTTTTCACTTCGGAGCCTTCTGCTTCCGACCCGTCCGAGAAGCGAGGTTTCTTCTTGACTGGCTCCTCCACTTCATGTGAGATAAGAGATGCTGTAATGCAAAAATATCGCATTAAATGCTACGTCTCAATGAATGAGGCATTGGTTTTGATTACATCAACAATTATTCGGTGTAATTAGGAACGCGTCTAATATTGGCACCTCAAGTGCCATTCGACCGGCTCACGTTCAATCTGATTATTCGTCCATCTTACAAAAAAATGGAGTGAACTAATCAAAGGAAGTGATTCCTGACATAATCTTTGCCTACAGAGACATGCATCCATTTTGCATGTCTCGGTGAGCAAGAGGGTGGAAATTTCCATTTCGTATACAGTATTCGGTGAAGGTTTCGACAGATAAATCTTAACCCTCGCCCCATTGGGGGGGGGGACTGCTGGTCTACAAAACTATTATGCCAATTTTGCCAAACCACGCATCAATCGAAAGGACACTGAAATGGGATTCAGAAAAACAACACTATTTTTATTTTTTAGGTCCTCTGAGGTGAAGGTCAAAGGTACAAAAACGTCGATTTCAACAAATTTCCATTAGACCATTAGTTGAAATGGAAAATGACAACAAAAACTAGCAAACCATAAACTAATCGAAGGATCTGGTTAAGGTGGTAAATAAAATGATGATCATTAATCGGTATGAGATCACATCATTGTATTAGATGAAGTCAAATAATAACTCAAATAGCACATTTTAGAATTTGGTTTCCGCAGGTGAAGAGATAACCCAATTCAGTGAACTTTTCTTGAGACACTGAGGCTAAAAGCAACATGATTCTGAAGGTTTTCAATAATTGATGATAAACTGCAGAACGAAAAAGGACAAAAATAACAAAAATCATATTTGAAATTTGAATTCAAACATGCATACACAATAAGCAGATAATTTCAAATTCAAAAGCTTTGCATATGTGAATATCTTTACATTGATAGGAAGAATCCTTTATGCAATCTCAACTTATTTCATCAAGAGTTGATGCCGCAATATACAGGGTGAGTCAGAAAAAACGAAATCTGATTATAAGGCGAAATAGTTATACTGTATTTCATTTAACTAAAAATTAATATCCATTTAAATATTTATTGAAACTGTCTCAAAACATAAGCTGAAAATGTCTCAAAAGCACGCTAAAGAACTGACTCAAATTGAGCACCTTCCTGTTCAATACAAACCCTGCATCGGCGAACAAACGAATCGTAAACTTGTTGGCATGTGTCGCGACTGAATACTGTAATCTCCTCACGAATATAGGCGGCCAACTCCGTCGTATCATTTGGACGTCGCGCATAAACTGAGTCTCTTGAAGTGCCCCACAAGAAAAAATCGCAGGTACTGAGGTCCGAAAACCGTGGAGGCCATTCGATGGGTCCTCGTCGACCGATCCATCTGTTAGGTAGATTACTGTCGAGAATAGCGCGGGCAGCAGAACTGTAGTGCGGAGGAGCTCCATCTTGTTGATAAAATCGGTGTCTGTTTTCAGCCCGTTGAAAAAAGGATGACATGATCCTTTAGAATACCACAGTAGCGTTCACCGTTCATTGTTGTGCAACTGATGTCGAAGCTCAACACTCCTGTGTTGTCCATCATGGCCCACACTGTCACTGATCTTCGATCTTGAGGCTTTTCAATGAAGACGTGAGGATTGTTTGCACTCCAGTAGTGAATGTTGTGCTTATTGACGGATCCGTCAACATGAAAAACTGCTTCGTACGAGAAAACGATAAGCAGATGAAAGTTTCGTTGGCGTTCAAGTCGTGAAGTTATCCACTGACAGAACTCAAGGCGTCTATCGTGGTCATCGTCAGACAGCTCTTGTACATGTGTCGCTTTGAACGGATGATATCCTTTTCGGTGTAGGCATCGAACAACACTTCGTTGAGATACACCAACTTCGCGACTTAGGCGGCGTGTTGAGATGCTTGGATCACTTTCCACAAGCGGTTTTATCGAAGTGAAAATATCGTCTCCGCTTGCAGATATTGGGCGACCGCTACCTTCCTCACGATGGTTAATGTCACCGTACACCAGGAATCTCTTCAACCAGCGATGAACCGTTGAGGGGACTGGTGCTTCTTCCTCAAATTCTTCGCGAAACTTGCGCCTCGCCTCGCCTCAGCAACGTTTTCGAATGCGACTGCCCAAGCGACAAGTTTTGCTTTCCTTTCCATACCTTGAATGAAGTTCAAATGACTTAGACCAGATTTCTTGGATGGATCAACAATCGACTTCATGATTTGAATTTCAACTACGAATAATAAAAATACTGCCCAAGCGATATAGCACGCGATATAGAACGCGACCATAGATATAGAGCATCAGTAGACGAAGAAAATCAATGGCAATTGAAGACTATTTTTCGACATAATTCAGATATCGTTTTTTTTGACTCAACCTGTACATTAGAAGTGAATTATACCGAAATCAGTCAAAATATTCCAAACATTCAGATTTTTAAATGCTTCTCACGCCAAAATCATTTATTTTTCTTCGGTCAAAAGTTGCATGATACGTAGAAAGTAAGCTATTAGAAATCTGGTGCCCACGGCTTGCTTGATTTAAAAGATATTCAAACACTCGCCATCTCCCCCCAGTTGGGCGAGGGTTAACAAAAGCACTAGTTGTTAAAGATTAATATGTCCATTCCAAATATGCAAAATTGTCTATAACACCACTTTGTCCTTTCAGGACTGAAATGATAATGAAAACAAATACAAAGTCAATAAAGGTTCCTGGTCAAAATTTTCATTTTTAAAAAAGTGGTTCTGAAAAAAATTAAAAAAATGGTTTTAAAAAAATCGGGATGCACTTAGGAAATACAATTACAGTGTGTATTCTACCAAAAAATTAGTTTATGTCAATAGAAGTACATAAATACAATTGTCGAACCCAACTGAAAACAATGCTGCTGTGCTGGTAAATCAGAGACCGCTCATAAATATAAAAGCAGTCAAATAAGGCGGAAGTCTCTTCTGGAAAGCATAACTATGCGTTACTCAAGTCTTTGTTATCAACTCCATCGGATTATCAATTTCACTTCAAATACAAGACTCTTAGTACTGGCATAGCAAATAATTGTCTGTGGCTGTTTGTTTACTCAATGCAAGGCTGATAGCATGCCGTGAGGTATCTTTACAAAACCTGCTTTTCGAATAAACGTTCAGAATAACTCAATTGATACTCGCTTCTTTTCCTGGAGATAGTATGTATCACAAGCCAACATTGACATAATAGTGGATATTACCAAAACCCATGGTAATATGAGTGAAGGAACTATGACTGGTTTTGAAAGATCAGCAATATATATTTCAAAGTCAAAAAACTGTGTAGGAGACTAGTTTCGTTAAAGGTGCAATTCGGGCAATTATTTGACTTTGTCTCAATCTTTTCTCTGCCTTCTCGTGAGGTAAATGGGACACCTTTCGCCATGCTAAGCAGCGTCGTTTTCGCACAGCAGCCGAAAACAGAATTAATGATGACGTCATCGGGGACAAGCGTTGAGAAGACAGAATCATTTGCTACACTGGGTGCACCCTGTATGGTATGTCCAGTCCACCTTAGGAGAAATTCAAGGCCTTGTATCTGGGAAAACATGATGGTGGCACCACCAAAAGTAGTTTAGCATGACACGATGACAACAAGGAACTTTTGACAGAATTTGAACCGAACATTTTCTCTCCAGACTAGACGTTTTTCTGAGTCATCGTTTCCATTAAAAAGTCGTGACCTCAGCAAGTACAATAGGCTCACACAAACGTACACTTGTCTTCATCTGATTGGCAGTTAGGCTACTCGCTATTCTAGTGATTACCAATCAGCTAAGATACTATCTACATATTTAATTTCAAGGTTATCTGTAAAGCAAGGATGCGGAGTCCCGGAGTCCTATCATTTTTGCCGGAGTTGGAGTCCTATCAAATGATAGGACTCCGGCCTATAACTAGACCGAAATATAATACAAACAAATTTCTTATCCTCGTGCATACGTATCACTGTCTTGATGTCTACTTTCTCCGTCAAACAGAAAAACAGAGACAGCAGTGCATACAAAGCTTGCAATAGTTGAGGGAGTGAACCGTGATAGTGAAAAAAGGATTGTTGTTCACACAGTGATTTAGTAGAGAAGACAAGCCTTCATAGCCACCGAGCTTCGAGACCCCATCCGCACAGGCAGTATACCGATGTGTATCAATGATTCTTTTTTTCCTTATACTTTTAACGTATTTTCTTACTACTATTTTGATGTCTGAAGAAGTAATGACTTATTTTGTTATTTTCTGTGAATGATATATTTTATTTATCTTTGTTGAATATGGCGTGATGTGATCGACTACTAATCATGAACTGCAACACGGCAGCTACATTCATTCGCCTGACGATGGCCGTCCGTGACGCCCGAAAGGCCATGTGATTTGCAACAAAAATAAAGTGATCAGCAAACATCGACGCTTTGTGGCTTCCCATGATGAGAATTATCAGTTGTTATTATCATTATCGCAAGTAAATGAAAACACGTTATTTCGACCTTAGCAAAACATTCCAATCGATATAACTCACAAGTATTAGCTAGAATATTCGGACATCATGTCAATGTCACTTTCAGCTACATGCCTACTTACATATTTATCGATAGCCTAATAGTTGAATCATGTTAAATGAAGTCAAAGTAGTAGTTCTAGTACAGAGGTTCCTAATCTGTACTGCGCGAGGCTCATCAGATGGCACGCGAGTACCTTCCGAAGTAGGCTATATGTATCATGAAAATTTATTATGTATCATTAATCTATTCATGACACAGACAAAATCTGCTAGGAAAAGTGTTGGACAGCTTGAGAAAATTAGATCGACGACAAAATTCGATACAATCTATCACTTTTCATAGTCTCAAAAGACGAAGATTTGTCTTGTTTATAGATTTTATTTTGTCACATTAAACTTTGTATCAGGTTGTTTAGATATCAATGCGACAGGCGATGTAATGACATCCAATGACAGGTCGAAATCGACAAAACTAAACCATGCATCTTAGATTATGCTTGTAGCTCAGCAAGCCAAAATCATGTATTATGAACATGTTTATGGCATAGAAATTTACATTCAGCTTTGGCAAGCCGAAAGTATTCACAACTAATATTATACATATGTATAGTTAATTTGGTCAGATTTCCATTAAAATTAGTCACTTGAGAGATCATAACCTCTGTTTTCCATTTAATTTGGTCGGTTGGATTTCTTTAAACTGAATGAAGTACGATGTTCCATTGAACTTGGTCTCATTTTCATTTAAATTGGTCATTGATATACAACAATTTGAACGGTATGAATCAAAGTCAAATGTCAAAATAATTAATGTTGAAATGCATATGAATTAATAGACAGCTTTTTATTCATGCTACATATGCAACTGAATTTCACGATATGTCGTGGTCATTAGTGTGCCCTAATGATAGACAACAATTGATGAATGCGCTCAGTGAATCGAAAGACTGAATAGGGTAATGAATACTGAGATGCTAGGCATTAAGAGACAGACCGTAAACAACCTCATCAAAAGTTCAAAGAAAGAGGGCAAATGGAAGCACTGTCGTGATGCGGACATCTTCTAAGGAAAATTAATGATGCGATTAAAAACGAGCTAATGCGATGCGTGGAAGAAAAGACTACCGTTACTTTCAACGAAATGAAAGTGAGATTGAGAACTGAACATCCAGAAATGCCAACCGTATCGATACAGACCATTACTAGAATGTTTGAGTGTGAACTAATATCGATTAGAGACATTCAAACCATTCCAGTACAATGGAACTATGCAATCACGTAGAGAATCTTCTCACTGGATGATGGCACACGGCTCTTGCATAGAGAGCTTTATTTTTATGGATGAATTTGGTTTCAACATTTGTCTAACCAGGACCAAAGGGCGTTCAATTAAAATTAGGTTTCAGATCCCAGTATTCAGGTCGAGATACGGACTTCAGCTACCGTGCTATCGCTACATCGACATTGCTTGAATGTTCTTATGAGAGAAAAGAGTCGTTACCTGAAGTAACGAGAGAAGTGCTTGAAATGGTATAATCATACATTTCGTTATTTCCCCAAATGCCTTGATTTTGAGGATGTTGATGACTGACATTTTTACTTGCTGTGTTATTGATGAATCAGCTGTGTTCATGATTGTTGAATGAAAGTCCTCATATATTGACAATTATCACAAGTTATTACCTTTCTAAACCGGTGCTGACATAAAACGCTAAATAAATTCGATCGACTAAACTTGAATTGTTTGGGAAGCAACGACCGATTTAAATGGAAATGAGACCAAGTTCAATGGAACATCGAACTTCATTCAGTCCAAAGAAATCCAACGGAACAAATTGGATGGAAAACGGAAGCCATGATCTCTTAAATGACTGATTTCAATGGAAATCTGACCAAATTAAATGGGAAAAGATAAATATTGGCTACGTTTCTTAAAAAACGATACACAACCTGTATTTGATCGTAGATATTTGATACAGCATCTTGAAACAGCATTAATGTCGATATCTCTGTGATCTTCAGAGATCAATTTCTTGAAACATAGATTTTAAAATTGCGCGAGTTTACCTTGTAAAATCAAATTTTCCACTGCATGGGTTGAAAGTGCACACGCATCCAATCATTGGATCATCTGCACGATTCCGTTTAGGAAATCTCATTACAAAAAACGGGAGACTACAAGCGCATCAGCTTCCTCTTTTCATTCTGTTTCATAAAATAGAATTATATCTTTCCTTATATACAAAGAAATTCTTTGTGACCAAGTCGTACTCGGCGAACGTGTAAGATTTCTAGTGGTACTGAGACATTGGAAGGTTGGGAACCACACTACTAGTAGAAAAAAGTTTAATTGTATACAATAAGAAAACCGGAACTTCAAAAAGCACATCTCTTCTAAATTTTTAACCCCAATAAGAGAACATTTTTCTGAGACCTTCATCCGCGCATCGGTGGCAACGCTGTTTATAGCCTCGATCACACATACGCACTAAAGGTCACATCAGAGACAAAAGTAAAATATTAGTTTGTCTGAGAACATTCCCTCTCACCCCAACGTCAATCGTATGTGATGGCTCCTCCAAAGCGCATATTAAAATCGAAAGTGTACTCATGTTTTTTGGAGAAGGATGGTGGATTTCCTGCCCGCTAGAGACTGGAGAAAAACTGTGTACTGCACAACAACAACAAGTGATGTCCAAAGTTGATAAACTTTCATAGGAAATGATTGATTTGATACAGCAATGATAACTAAAATCAGGCTCAGATAAGCCTCGAATGATCTAAGATATGGGTTACCAAGGACCGTATTAATAAAGTTAGTATTTGCTATAGCATTTCCTAGGGGTAGCGCTAGGCAAGTTGCTACTAGGAGTAGTAGCAACTTGAGTTCCGTATTAATAGAGAAAGCCTAGCGTCAACTCCGGCGCCAGTTAATGCTAGATCAAGTTTCATTGACGTGCCGATTCAGCGCGCAGCTGCATTCACTACCTGCTAGGCTTATATACTCGTACTTGCCACCCGGAGTCGAGATCTATCAAAATGGTAGGACTCCGCAACCCTGCTGTAAAGAGCACAGAATTATATTCATCTGCGCGCGGCTTCGGTTTCTGGAATGGAAGTATCGCACCTGTCCTTAACATCGAAATGGCACATCACAGAATTACACAGCTTGCGCTCCTTTACTGCTTCTCTCGAATTCATGTATCACCTACTATTGGCACCCACTCTCGAAAAGTTAGCTTTTGGACACCAGCCAATGAATGAGTAGCGTGCGTGTTGTGATATCACTTCGGACACACTTCAGTGAACCAATTTTCGTGCGTCTGCTATCATCTTTAATAATGATCACAAAACCAGCATTATGGAGGCACACACCAAAACACACATCGTCTAGCTAACATTCGATTTAGTGTATGCACTATACAGTGAGAAATGCCGAGGAGAGGATGTGAAAACCAGTGGTCGGGCCAGAGATTTTTCCATTTTTTCGCAGCTCTACAAAATTTTCGCAGGCCTACTAATACTAGCAAATTATAGCATCATATTTCATGATTATGAAGAATAAAACACCAATCTTATCAAAACTTGACCAACGCCCAATATCTGTCGGGAGAAACTGATTTTTCAAAATGTCTAGTGCAATTTCCACAACTAAGTGCCTTCTTGTAATAAGCCAGATTTTTCGAAGTAACTACGTTTCGTAATTGATGACTCACAAAAGTTTTTCGCAAATATCTGATTACATAAACTCGCTACTACCGCCATCTATTGTTTCTTAGGAGCCATTTTGTTAATAGTAAACTACCTAAATAATAAAACTGACATTTTGTTGCCGAATCCATCTTAACAACTAGTACATGCATGTGCATGTAGCAAATATAGACAAAAGTCACTAACCTTACAACTAAACCACCAACAAAAATTCATGTTATTACATGTCATTTAAGACGATCCGCTACAGAACAGGCGCTGACAGGAAGGTCACAACAAAAGGAAATAGCCCAGTCAGCAAAAATGACAGAAAGTAGAAGTTCTCGTCAAAAGAAAACAAGTAATAATTACGGATCGAAAGAGAAATAACGAATGATGTAAAAATTCAGCGGAGTGGAAATCTTAACTTGTAAAGATACAACAATCCTGTACACAGCAACCTTAAGCATGATATTCTCTTTCCATTGACTCCTCCTGCTCCTCACACAGCTGTCTTGCTTGGTTTTCCACTAATATTGCACAGATATTTCCCATCAATTCTCTCCGTCTCGGAATGCATCGAGTTTGAGGGTAAAGGTCCACTCCAAATTTCCAGGCACGTGGAGGAACTGAAGTCGATCAGAGGCGACTACACAAGCATGAAATTTTGACATCTGCTTGCAGGAATAATTGGTAGCCGAGTTAATCTTATGATCACATTATTTCTGCAACAGACGAAGGTCCTAGGCCGAAAACTTGTGTACAAATGAATCTAATTCGAGCAGAACAAAATGTGCTTTCCTGCAATATTATCAACTCCGACTTGATAGTTCTTATGTTTTCCATTCCCTCGTGTGCTTCTTTTTTGTCCGATGTCTCTATTTTTTATCTCTCAGTGTTCTGAAGCATCGAATTCATTGTCATTAAGTTATTTTCCTTTTTTGCTGTAACTGTTTTCAACTTTTTCTGATGGTCATCTGTCGGCTTCTTTCCTCTATCTCCTCTTGTTCTTTCAAACAAGCCTTGAAATGCCGCTTGGCAAACGACACTTTTTTACGAAGACTGTCAGTGACTGGCAACGTGTGGAAGAACTGATTGTCGGCTGTTAGGTCAACGCTCACACACTATGTTGATCCAAAATAGATGTCTAGAGAGTCGGACAGTTTATTTTTATGGACTTTGCATCATTTAAGCGAAAATTCCATGGCAGTCTGTTTTCCGGAGTCAGCTATGAAAATTTCTGCCTATATGGTATAAAATCGGCAAATTTTTCGCAGTATCCACGTCTTTAGATTATGTTTACAAATTTTCTGAATGGGAGGTAAGAACCGTCTGTAAGATGAGAGTGCATTCATTTATCACTCAAGCATCACTCAACGCTTGATTTGATCTTTTCAGGTGATCTTCAAAACCACCAGCTGCTAGAGGATACTTAATGGACAACTTAATGGCAATGTGACTGATAACACAAGTCTAAACACTGAGTTTTCTGCATCCATAAGGGCTGTTGCATCTTTTTTTACGTCACTACTCCCCATACTTGGGGCTTGGACGGTGCTGACATAGTAAGATTTATCAGTTGCATCGGTAGTTGAACATCAAAAATATGAGTAAAATCTTATGGTAAGTGTCGATCGCTTCAGATGACTCCAGTTGCGTTCAGAATTTCAGGTATCGAGCGACTGTACAAAATGAATTGTAATGCATATATCCGATAACAATACTCATATTAATTTGAATTTTACTTGTTTCGTCTATACATTAATTGAAAAAATTATTTGAAATCAAGTCGGTCATCATTCTTTTATAGAACTATCGGCAACTTCTTAAACATGGCTTTGAAAGTTTCGCATGCGGTTACAACATCCACAGTAACTCAGTAGATACTAAGAACTACCGCTGCAGTTCTTCTATTTTACTGAACCTGTTACAAGAGGTAAGACGCTGTGAATAATATGAAGCTCTAACTAAATGATAACATAATGAATAACATGCTAATTAGTTGTCATTTGTTTGCCTTTTCCATCCTGTAGACCATTGTTTATTCTAATAGACAACATAGGTTCATTTAAATGTATGAATTACAAAGTTCAAATTTTCGCAGGACCAAGTCATTTTTTTTCGCAGCGAGTTCATTTTTTTAAACATTTTCGCAGCTGGTTCGACCACTGATTTTCACTGAAAACATCAAGTGAACTAATTTTCGTACGCCTGCTACTTTTTTTACTAATGATCGGAAGGGCCAACATTATGGAGAAAGCTTGTACGCAATGATCTGAATTCTTCGAATCAGAAGGAATCGTGGCAATCGAAGCACTTTATTGGAATTCACTATAATCCGCAAGCGACGCACGACTTTCTTCCCATCTCTGTAAGGTACTAGGAATTCCTTTCTTGCTCACTTACTAAGTTCCGGCATGTGCCATCGTTTTGAATAAGTCTTCACTTCTAGTAAACTGAAAAAGTGAAACAATCTCATTGTGTTAAAGAGCGTCCACTTTAGCCGAGTGTTTAAGTTAGCCAACCCTACCAGCTTGTATAGTTATTGAAAATCATAATCCCATCACATATAGAAATGTTTTTTATGCATATAATATCAATGCGGTGAGTAGAAACTCAAGAAACGGGATTCAACCAAACCAGATAATGCAAAGTTAAAATCGAGCACGCGTCTCTCTCTCATCATACTAAACCATGTCTTGCTCTCCGCTCAATGAAATGCGATAAATGACATGACCACCCATCTCCCTAATGTGCTAGCAATTTGGTTGTCGATTACATATTGCATCTAAAAGCAATAAAAGCACAAATTTCTACCATGGGGTCATTTTTCCCCCAGGTTGAAAAAATGCGATGTATTTTAAGGTTGACGTCACAGGGTTAATCAATGAACTTTTTAAAAAATGGAAAAAGCCAATGCAGTTGATATAATTTTAGCATTCCCAATTTTATCGCTTTCTCAAACGAGCTTATTGATTCCTTCGATTTCCAATCCCCCTGGCGCAGCTTGAGAAGGCGAAATATTTGGAATACTAAAATTACATCAACAGCACTAGCTTTTCCCAATTCCTCATAAATGGTCATTATTCATGCTCTTCAAGAGGAACCATACAATGGCAATTAATGAACCACTAAATGAGGAAATTACATTTTGCATCGGTAATTGTTATGCATATCCTTCGACGATCACAGCAATTCTGCTCTATACTTAGCTAAGCATGCAAAAAGGCAAATAATTTGATGTGCTGCATGGACTCGAATGGAAAGAGCAATACTGCATTTCCTCGAATAAAATCCCTCTCGAAATGTAACCTCGCTTACTACTCAAAATGACGAATCTCGGTAACTAGATGATGTTGTTTACATCTAGGTACGCTCGCCATAGAGTTTTACATCATAAGTGCCACATATTTATTGAGAAATACCTTCAGCCCTTCATTTAAAGTATGACTCCATGTGCATGATTAAATTATTCAAAGGCTTCTGATATTGCAAATTAAAGCGATTATCAGTTTAGTACCAGCTCAAAAGACCCTCATGTTGATGTTATCGACACACTTAGGAAGTCCAAATAGCACTAGCGATATCATAATGCGTCAGAAACTCTGTTAATTGACTACATTTACTGCTTTTTTACGCAGTTTTCATAAAACGATTCGCATGATTCTCTACATCTATTCGACTATGCTAGGTTAGGTTAAGTTCGCAACAGTCTAAATGTTGTGTCGTAAATGTCATCATGTCGAACATAACCTATGCAAACATGGAAAACTGTAAAAATCGTGGTTGTCATAAAAATTGCCATGAGTTGTATATGGGACTTTTCAATAGAAGAACCTAATAATTCAAATGAAGTGATATTAAAAGCAACGTGTAGGCCCATTTGACTTCAGATTCGCAGTCTTCAAACCTAATCACAGAGTTTCGTTACCATGGACAAATTAAGTAATCATTTAGATTGAAGTCCTATCCAGAAATTACAGATTCCAAAAAAACAAAACCAAAATCCACGAAAATAAAAACAGATGAGAGAATCTGAAAGAAGTACAAATGCAAGACGACTGTTTGACACTTACCCCATGGAATCGCCTTTATTTCCTCCACTCGCTTCTCACACATCATCGTTTCTGGTTGATATCCCGAAACACCACCCAAAATTATCAAATCATCTGCAACGACGCTTATAATATGACCACATCTAGGCTGGAAAGTTAAATCGTTAGACAATGAGATCTGTTCGAACATCAGAGATCCAAGGTCCAGCATGAAGATATCATTCAGTTCTTGATCCTCACTATTTCTCCCGCCACAGACAATAAGCCGATCGTTATGAACGCATGCAGCATGGTATGATCGTTCTGAGGGTATTGTTCCACCATCTGCTACGTCCAGCAGCCATTTACGAGCAGCTGAAGTGAAGATCATGTTCAATTGTGAAAAAGAGAAGCAATTTTTCACAAAATTCAAAATTTTCTGTGGAAAACTGGGTAGGCCCTTCAATAAATTAGTATTTGAATGAACTCTGTATCATTGAATTGCCGGTTGTAGGAGCGAGGGTAAATCAGATGGGCGGTCTTAAAACATATCAAATGCATTGAATGAGACAAAATGAAATGTTCTCACATTAAAACAGCCCATCTAGTTTGCCCTGGCTCCTACAACTGATAATATAATAAATCTATTCGGAAAACTCGATTTCCAGAGAATGTTGTCTTAAAGAAGTACTTGCGCGAAGTGAAGAAAAAAGTAGAGATTTTAGTTTCATTGTGAATATCAAATCAAATTGTCTCGTCTCCCCAAGAATAAGTTTGCTGCTAAAAAAATTTACACTTTATTGATAAAAAATATATACACGTCCGAGCTTTCGCGAGCAGCCTCGCATTGTCAAGGAGTAAGGCAGGAATGACGGCACGTTCAACGTCTGGCTATTTCGTGTCTTCGATTGAGTGCTGGTATTTGTTCTTCAATATGATTGGCTTCTGAAAGTCTCGTCTCTATCGGTGATCTGCATCTGTCAATTATGTCTAAATCGTCTATTTTTTAGCAATAAAGTGGAAATATTTTTAGCAGCAAGCTTCTTCTTGGGGAGACCAGACAAATTGGTGTGATATTCACAATGAAATTGAACAACCTCCCATCGGCTGCCATCAACTAGGGATTTTAGTTTTTCTATATTAATGATTTCTACTGATTGATACATTAGAGGATTAAGTGTTGAGCACATGGACTAAAAATATGTTTCAATATCAAAGAACTTTAGAATTATCAAGTTATATATCTTCGGAAGAAAAAGCAACCACTCAAAAGGTTTGGGCACTCTCTATTTAATGCAAATAATATTTGTTTTTAACCCAGAAAGTGCCTATCTGATAATTTTAGCAGGCTTACATCTTCATTTCAAAGCAAACATAATATTATAATTTGTATTTGTGATAAGTTGCCACACCACGTAATTTTGACTGAAACAGTCCCATTCGTTGTTTCACTTGTCTCATCTGTATAGCCAGAAAAAGCCCAAATCAATCAAACTAACTGTCAACTTCATGTGAAACTCAAGTAATAGAAATCTAGTATTCAGACGCAAGATAATAGAATGACTTTATACGAACATTCCAAAATCAACAATAGTTTCTTTAACTGAACAATCATTTTACTTAACCGACGTAAAAGTGGGATATCTGCTAGATCAGCGGTTCTCAAACTTTTTATCGAGATTACCCACTTTGTACACCGAGACTACCAATTACCCGCTATTTCTACAATGTATTTACGAACCAGAACTAAACTATAAAACAACATTTTACAATAATCTTTATCTTATTTTACACAATGCAATCTGAAACATATAAATAAGCTATCAGAATAATACATATATACAGTATATGTAGACACAAAACTAGATTATCAAAGTTCAACTAATCAAAAATTGTTCCATTGAATCCTGTCATTGAGAAGAGTTTAATTACTTTTGGATATCAGATGATCAATAACAGAACATGTCTTTGATAGAGCCAGCTTCTGGTCAGAACCAGCTTGCAGGCGCACTCGATATTCATCTTTCACATGAAAGAAGGCTGAAAAACCAGATTCACACAGATATGTGGTCGGGAAAGGCAGCAAAACTATAAGAGCTCTTCGGAACAGCTGTGGATAAACTTCACTCATTGACAGCCAAAACGTCGGAAGTTCTTGACTCGAAAATTCCTTACTTATCTTATCGACTCGTAGTTGGACGAATTCGTCTTTTATATTATCACTGTCCTCGATGAATGATTCACGAGAAGTAAATATCTGCTTCACCCAGATATCTGTGTTACGCTGTGCTTTTGGACAGTAGTGTTCCAGCATTGCTTAAAGCTCTTGAAGATGTTTGTGAATTGGTGTCGTACGTTAGGTAGCTACAATATTATCATATCATGTATGCCGCGTGCACAGACAATGAGAGAATAGAGTTCCCTCAGTCGATCGACGCCCTTAGTCTATCTGGTAAGGCAATGAAATAAAGAAATGGACCTTACTTAATCTTACTTTATTTGAAAATTCATTCCTTACCCAAAAAATACTCTAATTTTACCCATCTTTGGGTAATTACCCAGAGTTTGAGAACCTCTGTGCTAGATTGATTGAAATTTTTTTGATATTCACCTATCACTAAACTCGAGTTTATCAGAAAACAATCTCGCTCTTGAATGGTCACTATGGGTAGGCTACTTGCGCTAAATATCTCAGAAAAGAATGATTAATCAATATGATATTAAAATATATACAATTTCCTTCCTTAAACAAGTCGCTGAACGACGAAGCAATCGAAAATGCAAAACGTTTTCTACTTTTAATTTCAAAACGCTGTTATTCTTCTCTTATCAAATTAACGACAAAACCTATGCTTCAAATCTCTTTTTTAATAAAATCAATATTATTATAATGCTTGGTCTGCACGGCTTGGTGGCTACGTGCTTGGCCTACCGATCTTTTGGTCAAGCTCCGAAAGCGTCAATGGAAATTTGCAGGAAGGTCATCAGGACTGAAAGTACCACAGCACACTAGAAATGTCTGACTAAGTCAGCACCGTTCAAGCCCCAGTTCGGAGGAGTAGTGATTCTAAAGTTTCATCCAATGATCATTAAGATGCTGATGAATTGCTCAAATCGAATTTCATGTAATAAAGAACACTTTCTTAAGTAATCCGCTCACCAATATCATAGATATTGACGTCATTTCGACGACCAGTATAATCACGTCCTCCAAAATTGATCAGTCGATTCCTGCGTTCATCTAGTGTCAAACTTGATGCAGCTCGTGGGGTTGGCCTGGCCGATGTCGTGAACAAAGGTTGCGACCAAAATGCTACGCCATTTTCTTCCTTCATAATCCAAGTATCATTGAACCAGCTGTAAATTGAAGAAAGAAGATTTAAAACGGAGTTAAAGTCAGAACTCGTCAGATAATTATCTTAGGAAATGTCTCAATTTGTACCTGAAAATGTCAGTTACACATTTGAAGTGCGGTAGTTCAACACCAATGCTCAGAGGTGTAATAACTTCAGGTTATTACCAGGGCGGTTGTTTATGGCACTTATAACATCCGAAAAATGGCATGTATTGACTTCAAAAATGGCAGTTTTTAGCAACTTTGTTCAGGAAATGTAATTTCAATGAAATACGTGTGCAATTACGATTATCGATTAACGATAATGACAATATTACGAGTAGTAGATTCAAAACCATGAAATTAGAACATGTTAATTATCTTACAACCTTTGAAACTTTCAAGATTATTGGGAAGAATTGAAATACAACATCATGTATTTATGAACATTTTCAGGAAGAAAAGGTCTGTCTGGAGAAAGGAGCTTTTTCAACATTGAAAATGATCTTTCCACACAAGCTGTTGTTGCCTGACAATTGCATGAACTGATCGGGAGAAAGATCGTCACCGACTGTGTTCATAATATCAACAAAGCCAGTCTGTGGAAGTCGATGCTCAATGAATGATTTGATTTGGCATACATCCATTCCAAGTCCTCCTTTCAATAATTCGTGTACTTCTGTCCAAAATTGAGAGATTGTGTAAGACGTATTTTGCATTCTCTCAATCAAGATTACCAACTTTTCGTAATCCCGTTTGATTAAAAGGAGTTCAGACGTCAGCTGTTGAGTATTACTTACTGCTTCCTTGGCCCTCTGTACCAGGATTCCAGTTCCTTCATAACTCTCCACTATTTCTTTTACCTTGGGGAGATTTCTAGAATAGTATAGAGCTCCTCTCAGCCATGATGACCATCGGGTCACTATCACTGTGGGTGGAGATCCAATGTCGGCGAACAATGCACGTGTCGGCGTCGATTCTTATTTTTGACAACAGTAGCCTTAACACGGGCAATAAGGTTATCCACAAGAGAGAAGTGTGACTTGATTTTTATAGCACAATTATGGATTAAATGAGCGGCGCAAGTGACGTCGCATTTTTGGGTACAGGCTCTTCAGTGTCCTACCTGCGGCAGTCATATATCTTCCATTTTCATAAAATTTTCCCTTGGGCAATCTAATTGTCGAATAACGTCGTCCACACACTGACAAATTATATCACTGTTCGGCGGTACATTCAGAGATTTGAATAAGATCAAGTACGTTTTCTGAGGACAGTCGGTTGTTCCGCATAAAATATTAACATATCGTTGATCACGAACTTCACTTTCATCAACTACCAAGAAAATATCTTTACCATGTAGCAAGTTTTTCTTATCCTGTAATTCTTTCTCAGCCAATTTATCAACTCGACATCTTGCAGTTGATTCACTTGGTAATGGATGCTTCATCGAGATAAATAAATCTTGGAGATGAACATTATTTAGTTTCTCAAGTGGAATGTCAACTGAGAGGAACGCTTTAGTGACTCGATCGAGGAAATCTTCTTTGATTACTGTTTTAGCTACGGCTGGTGCCAGCTGCGGTTGCCGACTTCGTCGATTTTGTAATGCTGATGCATGCTTCTTCGACTTTCGGTGAGCAAGGACAAAGTCTCGATTTTCGTGATTAACAACTGTAATACACAGTGGACAATACAATTGATTGGCATCACCTTCTAATTCAGGAAATTCATTAACATATCGGCGAATTTTTATTGAGTCTGTCGTTGCAGTCTTCGGCATGGCTGAGGTACGATGATGTCTTTGACTTCTTCAATGACACGGTACACGTACTCCTGCAAAGCAGTTTTTCAATATTAAGCTACTCGCGCTTTCATTGGTCGACGCAACGTGGTTGTCAACGTCTCGATAATCACTGGTTACAAGCCCGCCAGCAAGTGCGCTATGGTGGCATGGAACCAGTGTCCCGGCCAGAGATTTTCGAAATTTTTACGCCCACCCTTCAAATTTACGCCCACGAGGGAAAATCTGAAATTCGCTGAAAAACTGGCGTTTTCAATTGACGTTCTTACCCTACCACAGAAGAAAAAGATCCTTATAGTAGAAAAGTAGTCAAAACGACATTCACAGTACAAATGTACGTATATTAAATCAAAATTACAATATGAATACCGATTGACAAAAAATGCAAAGGGGTTTAACAATCAAAATGGATAAATGCACCAAGTCGACTAATTCACCTGACTACCGACGACCGATGATTTCGGTGCACCTCGTACTTCTTACGCATGCAGGGTCCCTCAAGAGTACCTTCACATTGCAAATGCTTATGACTCATCAGTTGATACTTGTCCGATTTCAGCAATTTTTTAGATGATGCAGCATAGAATTTTGTATGAATTATTGAATTTCGAATTTTGAGATAAGGTAATTGTTTTCGTATTTACAGCATTTTTAGCACTTTTATCATTATATACATGTAGACTACGTTGCCAAAAGAAAAAATCATCAGAAAAATATAAATACATGTATCAGATAATCTTTCGAACTATGATTACTTTGAACTTGTTCCGACTTAGCCCTGTCTTAGTAGACTTCAATTTGAAATGGCTTCATCTCTGAAATTTTGAATTTTCTCCTCCATCGATTTTTAAATTATCTTTTCTCTCTTTGACCGCGTGTGAGGCGTTTCCGTCTCACGCAAAGTCAAGTCCAAAAGAAAATAACGTTTTTTGAGAAACGACGGCCTCTCTTGAATCTGACACTTCCATGAGCGGCATTAATCGTACCAGTTTCATCTGATTCAAATCTTATTAATCTGGTTGTAATCTCTGTCGCATAAGACGTTGGAATTGAGAGAGATTATGAAAAATCGAAACCGGTCTTCCAACAGTCTGCTATATTTTTTCATTGACTTCCCATATGCTCGTGGATCATTGCTGGGACGGAGTGAGGAACTCTGGTAGATTTTTTTTCTATCCATCAATCTAACTGAATGGACAAAATATACTGTAATTTAAAAAACCATTGACTGAAGAATTTCAAAGTCAAACTTAAGAATTATCTAATGAGATGAAGAAATTCAAATTTCAAAATATTCTGTATCCCAAAGATGAAGTCAATTTCAAATAAAAAACTAGGATAAAAATAGGTCGGAACAAGTTCAAATTCATCAAAATCTACAGATTATCCGATTTATTATATCATAACGAAATATCCACTCAAAGACTTTTCGGCTACCCGTAATCAGATCAGCGATGTGAGGCAAGTCTTTTGTCCCGACCACTATAAAAGCTATAAATGCTGGACTTCTTTGATTATTAATATTTTGTTATTGACTTACATGTGTTCAGTGATTATTTTGTGTAACTTTTTGTGACAAGCCTCACGATTTCCATTATTGAGGCTATTGATTTAAATATACGTTTATTATTATTATTATTATAAGGTGAGGTATATCATTTTAAAAAGTACTAAATATGCCATTAATATGAAAGCAATGCCTGCATCCTAAAATATAAGAACTTCTAAAGGACCCCGTAGATCTTCAATCTGTTAGGAAACAAAATAATGCTTCAGTTTCGTATCTGAACAATGACGTACATGAAGCAGAAAGGACAACTTATTCAAACAATTGAGTTTAACTCATGACAGAGCTCATATAAAATGATTTTTTACGAAAGTATACCAAATTTGACTGCAAAAAAACAAATGATGTGACAATGTCGCATAACTGCATCTAATTACGGTGTCTATTACGAAAATATATATAATCTAAAAAACCAAAGTTCAAAAATACAACAAGAAAAAATAGAAAAATTACAGAAAATGATGTGACATGATATAGCTCATCGCTGAAAGAATTGTTTGTTGCTTGTAGGGTAATCGTTCATGAGGGAAGAATTCGGGAGTAGCAATAACAACAAGATCGTTCAAAATGTCACAAAAACTTTCACCTATACTTTTTCTTCTTCTTGGGGATCACGAATTTATCCCAGACGCTTTCCTTTAGCACCTTTTCCGCAACCCGCTTCTCAATCCTGAAATTCAGAGAACATTTCATTCAGAACCATCACTTTCAACCGATATCATCATTAGTTATACTCACCGTTGTTGCTCTGCCAGAATAGCTTTCTTTTTTTCTAATTCAGTCCTTTGTGTCGCGAGAGCATTTTCTTTCATTTTCTGAGCTTCTTTCTCGATTTCGTGTGCTCTTTTTAATCTTTCTTCTGAAGCCGCCACGGCATCATCAATCGATTGGATGGAATTGCTAATCTCACTCAATCTGGTTGACTTTTCACGTTCTTCTTTCATAAGAGAGAGTTGGCGGTTTAATCGTTCCTCTTCAGCTTTACGAGCATTGACCTCTTTTTCCTCTTGTAATCGCTGTTTATAAGCTTGTTTTGCATTTTCGACGTACGTGATCAACTTTGGGGTGATGCAATAGTCATAGCATGTTTTCTCCTGAGCTATCATGTCTGACTTAATAAAAGTCAATGCACGCACGCTCCGCTGGTCCAGATTTTGCCTCTTCTTTACAAGAATATCGCCGATCATGCTGAATAGACGTTCTACCTCAGCATTGCCGTGCGGCAATATCAGACACGCTCGCACCAATTTTGACAGTATGGGACACTGAATATTCTGGAGAGATGTTTTCCAGAAATCATTGACGGATGATGTATCATCTATCGGGCTGCTGCTTTTATATATGCGAATTTCAAGCCGAAGGTCTTCCAATTCAGCAGAAGACACGACTGACGGCATTTCCTTCGCTATTTTTATCACCCAAACGAGAAGAAGATTTCGAGGACGGCAACAAGAACCGTAGACTTCGAAGGGTGGCATTGCTGAATGGTAGGTAGAATTCCCGTACTTGATCATAGAAGATGTTTCTCTGATGTTCATTCAGTAAGCCAATCGTGACTCGTGTGCTCTCTCCGATAATCAACATTGAATCTGGCAACACATTGCTACGATAACACGTAAGCGCTGGTTTTTTGAAACAATCTTGTCCTGCTTAACGAAATTGAGCAGCCATCTATGAAGCGTCGAATTCAAGCTCTTCCATAACTGGTGAACATGGCAGCCAGAAGACTGGAAAGTTTTTTCGAATTCTTGAAGCAATTTCAATGCGTAAGCAAGAAACTGAAGAATACACAAGGTAAAAGGGTTGTCAAGTTTTTCTTTAATCTTTTGGGCTGATGAATGATTTGGATTTTCCAGTAGGAAGTCGTTGAAAAAAACTACCAATGCTGGAAACTGTTGAAAAATCCTTCGAATAACATCTGCACACTGAAGCCATCTTGTTGGTATATGTCTGAGGAACTTGTGATGCTCCACCTCCATTACCGATGTCACTACTTCGTACTCTTTATCGTGTGTGTGGTATCGAAAGAACGTGTAAATGCTTGATATTGTTTCTTCCAGTGATATGATACTTATGCTGTCCAGCGCTGAGCGCACAGCATTGTGCATATGGTGCAGTGAGCAACCACCGACATCTATCAAAGTTCTATTCACAACCTGCTGCACTCGTGTTATTACTGCACTTTTCCACCCTCGCATCGTGTTGCAGCTATCAGACATCAAGCAAAGAAGATTTGTCTTGGGTATTCCTCTTTCTTCCAAAGTTTTGATGAGTGTTTCAGTGATGCATTCTGCAGTGGTGGACGTCAGCTCGGGTAGATCTAAGGACTGGACGTAAATGTTCCAATCATCTTTCTTCATATAGCGAATAACAATGCCTAGATGAGATCTGCACTTGTTCGCTTCATCTATGTGGAGGGCGTATAGTGAATTTTCCAAATCATCCGCAAGCAATTGTTGTGAGTATGGGAATATGGCGTCCTTGATTATATATGCCACTTTATCCTCTTTCAGTTGCATGCTATCAGCGATTTTGGAGTCCGAAAACATCTTACGAAATGTTTCGCAGCAATGATGATTCGACTCATAAGAAAAGTTATTCTCTACTACATGAAGACACCATGTAACCTCGGCCGCAATCTTCTTATTGGCAATTATGTTTGAAGCCTCTGATCTTGTTGGTGCAAAATAACTGGAAATTCCTTTAGTGGACGATGCGAGTTCTACGGCGTCTTTATGGGTCTTCGAATCACTGTGACTTGAGTGCTGTAATACCGTTTTTCGAGAAATTGATTTTCTTGTGATCGCAAAGACATATGGCTTCGTACTCTGATTCTTTCTTGCACCAGGAGGAAATCAAGCAGTCATTATAATCCACTTCGGATAGCCAGTCCTCTTTCCACTTTGTGAGCGTTCTACTTCGACCGATTCGGCGCACATCAGACATTTTGAATCTGAAAAAGAATCGAAGATTATTTGAGAACATGTTATTGAAATTCAATTGAGATTCGCAATAATTCAAGCAAACAGAATTGTAAGTGATCCAATCAGACTAAATTGCAGCAATTGATCACCTACTTATCGGTACTGGTAGAAATTTACACTCCAAGTAATGGATTTTGAAAGCAAATTGACTTGTTTTCGAAAATTCAATAATTACAGAAGCTATGATTAGAGCGGTTTTTAAATGACCTAATAAACCAAAAGATAAACTATATTTTCCAAAACTTTTCGAATGCTTTCACATAAGATGTGACAGCAATAAGCAAATATATTTGCTTTCAGATACCATGCCTATATTTCTCCGTCAAGCCATTATAACAATTTTGAATAAAATCAAGTGAAAAGTGTATATAAACCCACAGAATACTTGGTTTCTTTCACCTGACGCTGAAGTGAGAACGGTATTTTTGTTGGATATAGTAATTTCCTGGAGATAAGTCGGTTCCATTTATTTTGATCGATTCATCTATTATTCATCCATCAACTCATTCTGTTTAGAGAACATGTGTCAGTTTGCCGGTGTTCCATGTCGAATATTGACATTTATGTATAAATTGCACAATTTATAGATAAATTATGCAAAATTAGCAAATTATATTTCTACGTATAATCGACCGGTACCGGTATTTTTAAGTAGAAATCGAACATATCACAGTGACGGAATTACTCTCACATGCGTGTGTAGATAGACAACCGTCTATTTCCGTTGGAAGAGTTACGGTATAGAGTTAGACATCATTTCTTGTAGAACTTATCTTATTCTTCTTATCTTAATCTTGTCGAACTTCATCATCCCCTGCGAATAAACATACAGTACGTTTCATAAAAAGTGGATCATCCTAAAATTTGACTAAATAAAACATAAGTATGATACAGAAAGCATTTTTCATGTTATTTCATGTCCCTAATATATTTAAATGTCCTTATATAATCTGATAAGCTATGATACAGTAACGGTTCTTAAGAAGCTAGTATTTTGTGGCCCTACCCTTATTGTCAATGACATTACCAATTCGTCTAGACATCGATTCGATGATATTGTTGATTTTTGACTGATCTAACTTTCTCCACTCTCTTTTTAGCAGTGACGTAAGTCGTGATACGCCATCTGTAGGTGGCAGTGAACGACGAACGTTACGTTTTAGAATACTCCATACATTTTCTATGGGATTCAGATCAGGAGAACGAGCTGGCCAAGATGATGTCCTAGGCCCTAATTGAGACTTGCATAAGTTGACTCTACTACTCCTGTGACACGTAGCATTATCATCCATAAATAACCAAGTCGATGGATCACCAAGTTGATCTGTTATTTGGCCAATGTTCATTCGTAAAACATTCACATAGCGTTCAGAATTCATGGTTCCTTGCTGTATGTGAAGTTCAGAGCGGCCATTGGTCCAAATGCCAGCCCAAATCAGTAGAGTCGCACCACCTTGTACCCGGGGACGATGTAAATGTCTCGGAATTTCCTGATCAGATTTTATCCATAATCTCAATCGACCATCACTATCCTTCAGACGGACTGATGCCTCATCAGACCAGACAACCCGATCCCGTTGATTTCGCCAGTGACAATGACTCATTGCCCATCTGAGACATCTTTTTGTATGCTAATCTGATAATTCGATCTGAGATGGCCTCTTACAGCTCTTGAAATTCGACTCAATAAGTCTTCTACGAATAGTGTACTTAAAAATAGACGAGTCTAGTGCAGCCATCTCAGTTAACGAGAGACTTGGATCAACTCTAACAAATCTCAAAATTAGGCGGTCTCTACGTTTGGATGTTTTGCGTGGACGGCCAGAGCCCTCTTTACGACACTTTGCCTTTTGTGAATGCGATCTCGTTATTGTTCATTTGTGCTTTGTATTGTTTTCAACCGGCAAGAGATAGATTTCTAGCTGAAAGCAGTCAGGAGTGCTGCCAACACCACCGCAACGAAGTCAGGAAGCTATGGAACATGAAGTCCAGTTAATCACATGTAGCAGTTACAAATTATTGTTGATGAATAATGGTGCTATACTGGCTCTGATTGACCGATTTTCTTTATTTTTGTTTTGCTTGATAGCTTTTGGCTTGTAGAACAACATATTACATAACAAAGGAAACAAATGTAATTTTGTAAGAGTGAGGTATGATTTGTGTAACATTGTTAAATGAAGATCAAATTATCTACTACTTTTTTTATCTATAACAGGAAAACAACTCAATATTCATGCTTGAAATTTCCAACAATGATATTAGTAAGCACAACTGACATATCTTCCACATTTCAGAGAAATTCGTTCAAGTTTGGTGGAGTGAGACAAAGTTGAAGTTAAGGCGATGTTTAAGGGTGATCCATTTTTTATGAAACAATCTGTATTAGTACTTGTCAAGTCTACCATACCAATATCACTGTAAATATTTTATCTCACGATTACGATAATACAAATTTAAGATTACACGAAGCTTTCAAGATTAATAAAAACATTAATAAAAAACAGAACTAGACAGCTATCATGTAACTTTTTTAACTTTAGAACTAGTAACTTTTTTTAATAAAAGTTTGTACACATTTCATCCTCCATATCAGGTTAGTTGCTATTGCTACTGGTGAATGATGTTATCCAGTAGGCCTACAACCTGTATATATAGCTATATAATATCATCGCTCATTGTAATTATCATATCTACTTTATCTTTCATTGCAAATGTCATTTTCAAACCATGATTTAATCGAACCATAAACTACCAATAATCTTAAGAGAAGACGGAAACATTTTCTACTAAAATGAATCAGCCCCAACATATTAAGTAACCCCTCTTGACGACATATACAATATTATACATGAGACGGAATGAAAAAGCATCATTTGTTTGATATTTTATTAAAGCCAAACCTAAAGGAAAATTAACAAATCAAGGATAGAAAAATAGAAAGTTGTTCCTCACAATCAGGCTATGCTGATACTTCACAATTCAATCAATATTCATTGAAGGTCATATCCAAAACTGTCCGTACACGAAAATTCACCACCATGTCTTGTATGGAAACTGAAATAGCGACACAAGCATTAAAGGCGCATAAATTCAAGATGATAGATACCACCTCGTTGAGTCTCGACGCTCAGTTATCCATCGTGAAATCAAAATACACATCATACACAACAAGTCTACGGACAATTTGCATTATCAAATGCATTGAGTATCATCAGACCACAAGCAAATGTGCGACTTGGTGAGAGTAGGTAACTGAAATAAACTGCAAGCAGCAAAGACAGCACTCTTTGGTAAGCAGAGATTTTTTTACATTTACCACAACGAACATCTTGGATCGAGTATCTTATATTTGAACAACAACTATCGCACCAATATCTGAAACTCAAGACATAGACAGTATTTAACACAAAAAGCAAGAGCGCAAAATTTGATTTGATCTTGATTATGCATGACAGCCGGTTCAAACATAGTTCCCATCTATGTAGGTTAGTTGTATTGATACATAAAATTCGTCAATCTGAAAACGAAATTTACGCCCCAACCTATGATAAATTTACGCTCCACGTTCTCAATTTACGCACGAAATGTCAAATTTACGCCGGGGCGTATAATTTACGCGCTGGCCGGGACACTGCATGGAATTGCTGAGAACAATGGCTGGGAAGTCCCTAGTCTAATTTTAGATCTTACTACGGATTTAGCCATCTCCTAAAGCACAAAAATGTTCATAAAATGACAGCCACTGTTAAATGGCATTTATTGAGTGATTGTCAGAAAAAATGGCATTTAATGGCAAAAAACCGCCCTGGATTACAACAAAGGTTCATAAAATACAAAGTCGGTCAACGACTAGATTATCAGACATTCAAATATACGTATGTATGTAACTAGTTCGCCAGGTGCAATAAGTGACACGTACTACATTTCTTAGAAACGCCTTCTTTATCTATTTCGCCACAAAATAATGGGACAGGCTAGATCCCTATGGCCAGGGGTCGGCAACTTTAATCAGTCCTCGGGCCGCTGGATCAAGTTTAAACTTCTCGTGGGTCGGAACCCCACAAGCAGTTAATCATCATAAAGAATCTTTGTGATTTTTGAAATCAAATCACAAAACGAATACTACTTCTAAATCTGGTAATGGAAAAATAGCAAAGTGGCTGATAACTTTGATTCATCATGAATTGCAAACATGGATGACCTTCTATAGAGAAATAATATACAAAACAAAGTAGCAGATTGTGGATGCGGAGTCTCTGCCAATTTGCCCTTTCCCAACATCAAAAGGCCCCAGCTTTTGGCTAGGTGCATTCCATGTGTGTCCGTAACGTGATGATGTGCGGGAGTGAGACATGGGCCGCGAAGGCTATCAGATCATGAAGATAGAAAGAACAGGAAAGGGAATGGTGGGAAGAATGATTGGTGTGAGACTGATCGATGAACACAGGAGTGAAGACCAACGGAAGACGATGAACCTATAAGGCATTTCCGTTGTTCTGCGAAGAAGGAAGCTGCAGTGGTCTAGCCATATTATGTGAAGAGATGAAGATCACTCGATGAAAAGAGATCTTTTCAGTCTGATGTCATAGGCAGTTGCTTGGACAAGGATCATGGAGGTTGTTACAAAAGACCAAGGAAAAAAGTCGAAGGTCGTGTCCAATGATCTCCGAGCTATGGACCTAAACTTGATCGATGATATACGATCAGCAGAAGTGGGGGCACGCTATCCGAAAGCAACATTCATCTGATTCCGTTCAACGTGGAAAATGACTGAAAACGGAGAGGCATAAAACAATTCAACAACTGTGGACTTCGTGAGTCGCACATGGGTAAGGAAATTCCTCAAATTAACGCCAAATTGACGGAGCTAACGAACATTATCTTTCGGATACATGATGTTTTCGCATATTTTTTGAAAATCTCAGAGTATAAATTTTGTATCATGTTCATGCAATCCGAAGGAATTTCCTTTCCATGATTAGTTGAGGAATTCGTAGACTACTAACATTTTTATGAGTAAGGTGATGTTTTTATCTTTTATGATATCAGCTGTTTATAGCTCACTCTTGAATTTCTAAGACAAACTCACCGCCCGAGAAATTGCAGTAAACCTACTGAATATGCATTATATTATGATTATGCTTACATATATTTGGTACAATGCCATCATTTCAGTCAACCGTGAGTAAATATTTCTATATTGAAATTCATGGCAAGAATAGCGTCAAAAGCAAAATTACATGCAACACAGGAATGTGGAAACGACGGATTCCCAATGCAGGTGTGGAAACGAATTCTGCGATACTTCAAATACGTTTAATAAATGACAAGAAAATAGAAGAGTGATAATCGCTGCTTCATCCGGTCTGACAAATTGTATTCCGTTCAATTTTTTTCAAGGCAACCTTGGAAATCCACCTTCACAAGAAAGCATTCAGAAAGTCCGAAAAGGCTTCAGCCATAGTAAAACATTGAGCTGAATTACCCACATAAAAGAAAAATAATGTTTGCATTTTTGCTTACGAACTAGATGTTCTGTACACCGGATATGTGGACTCTATGTGATAATGTTTTGCACTGGAGGCTGTAGAATTCGCGTCTTTAATTTTACAAATGATGAATTCCATGAAAAAGTGGACATCGAACTTGAAAAATTAATTTCTTAAAATCATTCTTCTTCTGGCGGGATAAGTTGGATAATGTGTTGTAATTACTGAATCCGTCGAAATTTTCATAGCATTTAAAACCAGGAATATTATCTCAGACATTTTTTTGTTTTGCAAAAGAAGTACAATTTTTTCGAAAAATTTCATATAAAATGACCCAACTTTAATGAGTTTATCCCACGCATATTTTTCACTGAAAGAAGCTGAAAATTGGTGAGAAGAACGCAGTATAGACAGCGTTATAGAGCTCATTTTCTGACCCCCAAAATTGCACTTTGTCGATTTCACCTATTGAATATGGAAGTGTATTTTCCCAAACGTCCTTAATACAGCGTGAGATATTTAAGAAAAAACATAGAAGAGAAAATTTTTAAACACCATATTTCCAGTGGATTCCATCACCAATCAAAAAAATAATAATGCATGATCAGGCATTTTGGGATGATTAATTTGATATTGTCAAATAGAATGACTCGAATTTTTAAGTGTTCAATCAAAACATTTCGCTTGATCGACGCCCTTAAAATTCAAATTGACAAATAGGTGCTTCAGATGCACAAATTTTGACTGCTCTAATGAAAACTTGAGAATTTCCTTTTTGATATTACTTTAAAAATCACAACTTCTTCATAGGTACTTTTTATTGAGATCTAACCACAATTTCGCTATGATAGATGTCGATCATACCGAAATAACAAAAAACAAAGATGTTGAAGCACAATCGATTGATCTGTCATTCGTTGATCTAAACCTGTTGTTTTATATAAGATTCATTAATGAGGATTTAAAAATCGGCCATGATCAACGTACTGTCTCGCTATGCTCAATGAAGACTTCGTTATCGACGCAGGGGCAGGTTTCGTTATGATCGCCGAGCAAAACGAACTTCCTCCAGTCTTGTGCTTTTCAGCGTGATATTCATGCTCAGTAGTCTCGCAGCTTTGCAGTATGAGCTAAGTCACATCATTTTCACAGTGATCTACGTAAGCTTCATTATGATCGACAAGCAAAAAGAGCACGTTTCCTCGGTGCGACAAAAGCTGGAAGATTGTGTGCTTTCTAGTGTGATATTCGTGCTCAACATGCTGAAATTGTATGTAAAGCAAATACTTTCTTTTTTCTAATTTTTCGAACGACCGACGAGACTGAGGTCGAAAGGCTACTGTATTGGCAAAAAAACCGGGCAATTACTTATTTTTCCGAGGTGGCCGGCTGTTGGCAGGTTTTTAAATTAATTATTTCTAGAGGACAGTGCTTGAAGGCCTATACAATCGGCCAATTTCTTCTTCACTACTTAGTTCTATTACAGTACTTAGATCGGCAAAAACTATAAATGCCCTGTGAATAACCTACAGCTTTTCATTAGACTATGGAGCTGCTATTGGTCCGACAAATCAAGTCAAATCTGGTTCACATTGAAAATCGCTGAAGCTCGACTTTGACACGTTGCTTTGACGCTTGCGTTAGCGCAGTGTCAATCGCTGGAGTTTAGGAAAAGTTAACTAATGACTAATCACTTGCGTCAGCGCTTTTCTGTTCATATTTATATCATCGACGCGCTTCAAATTAGAGCACCATAATTTTTCAGACAAATCCATGCTCGTAATCGCCGCAAAAGCTGAAATGATTTCTAAACCCTAGTGTTGAATGCAACGTCAAGTATTTGGACAACATGGCAATATCATTTCACCTTGACTTCCTTTCTTCAACGCTGCGTCGGTTGAATGGCCTTGACTGCAGAATATTTCCAACGCAAGCGTCGAACTTCGGGTAATGTGAACCAGCCTCCAGTCATCAGGAAACGTCGCTCAGGCGCCTAGCGTCATTCTCTAAATAGTTCCTACTTCGGATGACGTTGAGTGAACATTTTGCTAACTGGGAAAAGGTATAGCATTGATGTCATGGAGACATCGACCTCCGAAGACGAGGACACGGAAGAGCGAAACAACTATCAAGAGGTAATAAGGAATAAGGATAACATACAGACTGAGGTTTGTAATGAATAAATAATTATGAAAGTGAATAAATAATTATTAGTACATTACAATACTAGTCAAACTTCATGCCCATTGTGGCACATCTGGTGTTTTATAATAGCGCAGTAATTGTTCTTCCGATTGTTGAAATGCAAGAAATAGTATTTGTTTGACAAACTGAATTCTGATAATTTCGGCCTTGTAATCATATATTCTTCCAAGAGGCCCGGCCGACGTCCGATTTCTAAATTAATTATTCATCCGTCCATCCTTCGAAACCATAACCGGCTGATGGCCGTTTTTTCCTCCAGTATAGTATATTTCGGTTTTACAGTATCAGCAGAAAACAAATGCAGGGCATTTTGTTTTCACGAACTATTAAATTATATTTTTATCTTATAAACTATAGCTATGTAGTCTATGTTTTGATGGTTTGCGATCTGTCGCGTATTCCTCACAGTTCACTGGAAATTGAAGAGATAAAAATGGATAGCTTCCACATCCTTTGATGTGAGATCAAAGTTGAGGACTTATTTCCTCTTATTGAGACTCAGCATCATCAACTCACCTGAATGAGGCACTCGGTCCTTTCTCTTCATCCTCATCTTCCTCATCATCTTCAGCATGGTTATTGTCTCCGCTTGGTCCACCTGATGTTTGCGGACCTTTATCAGTCGAATTTCCTGTTTCTGATGCATTGGTTTCACTTTTGTCAGTTGAATTAGTTTCGTCCGCTTCCTTTTCTCCGCCTGTCGACTGAGGACCTTCGCCTATCGAATTAGTGGATGATTCTTCGTTCCCTTCCTCTTCTTCTTCCAAAGTGCCGAGCACTGGTTTCGGACTTTCGTCCAGATCCTCTTCATCATCCATGGGCCCAAATCCGCCAAAAATATACACCTTCTCTCCGACCACAACTGCACAATGCTTGTCCCGTGGCCCAGGTAACTCATCTGCATCTTCATCGAGATCTAACATTTCCCATGCATCAGTATCTACAATGTACGAGAAATTCTATGTTGCTGATTTTAAGTTATTCGGCTGAATATTTCAACACACTAGTCAGCTATGATTGATTAGTCGTTCCTCGAAACTGAACTATTCGAGTATCGCTTCTTCCCACTATCGCTATGTATTTATATGCTGTCTACATACGAACCTTATGTGAGCATATTGTCCTTGATTTATATGCAGGATGTAGCCTCAAACGTAGAATCGAAATGTGAGTGGAAAATAAACCATTTTGATGAGGATATTGAATTGGTCGAATTGATTTACGATCAAATAACTTGCATCGTTGGCGTAGTTTATGTGTGCATCTTTTGGAGCATGACAAGAGAATCATGGGCAAAGCACTTGTGGTTTCCAAATGGAAAAGGTACCAGAGACGACGGACTTTCACCGGAGCGAGCCCATGGTTTCAATTGAAAGACACATGTCTGGTCCACGGTCCGTCTGATTTAAGGCTATCAAACATTTCAATCCACGTTAAGTTGGTTTGCTGATAGGCCGTGATTTGTTTCGGTTAACTTTGCATGACTTTTTTCGATGGATTGGGTGTAGGCCTATGCACTGACTGGTCTAAAATTATTATTGTCATGCAACAAACATTCACAAGACAACTGTGAACTGAATTGAGTATAAATTCTTGTCTGATCACTTACAGACATAATCTGGCTGTTAGAACTATGACTTCGCCTCGGTCATAGATTCTTGACATGGTTGATTCAATAGCTATCGATGGACCATGCTTGATACAGACTTCCATGCTTGAACTATGCACTGCATTGTGAACTATAATTCGAATTAGTACTTGATTGCGGTCAGCTTGGTGTTAGAGGATTTACAGTGACTCAATCAGTCATGTATTGACCGCATTTTTCTTGACTGCATGTATTTTTATGAGTTTCTTTTCTAATACAGAAAAAAATCGTAAAAGACGTTCGTGCAAGACGAAAAAGATGCGTTTTCCCTATATCTCCTGTTAAACAAGTTAACACTAGCCTACTGTCCAAATTCTTTGAACTCACCTGTATCATACATGAAAACGTCTTCAGACCATCCCCTTTCTGGATGAAAACCAAATATTGCGTAAAGCTTTGATCCAACTTTGGTTAAAGTGCAAAAAGCATTCGATTGATCCAACGGCGATAGCTTTGTCACCTCCTCCTTTCCTGAAAATATACATTTTCTGTGTGTAGGCCTCTATACAAAAAGGCTTGTTTACGACAGAAGGAATGCAAGCAAAAAAACCCAGATTTTGAAATACATACGTGCGTAGCTTGTGATTGATAAACATGCCGAAGTTCATGAGTTCAGACAAAGAACCATAAAATTAAGTTTCCTGGGTCAATAAGTCATCACAGTTATTGTTCAGACTTCCCTTCGACTGGTGGGATTATACTAAAGACAAGATGAAAAGCTGACTTAAACACCTGACACAGATTTAATTTTTATCACAGAAATTTTTGATTAAACATTTGGAGCTTGGTGAAATTAGTTCTTTTCATCTCAATGTTTATTTGCAATATTTCTAGGTTCAGAAATCCTATATCGGCCTCTTCGTGTCTCTAGCGCTGCGGAATATTTCAAAATTACTTCATTATGAGCAAATAAAAGGATATTTGAAGAGTTGCCATTGATGAAAGTAACAGCAATTCGGTTATGATTAGCTTTTTTATACATAAATTATTTTCAAAACATAGGTTTTTTTCGAAATAAATTTCAAATGCAATTTGGAGGCGCTCTACGCATGGTGCGAGGTTGAGAGAGGTGATCGCAGTGATCTCTTCTCTTCTTTGGTTACGTTTTTGACGCTACGGGATCAACATTTCTGCGCACTGTTGTCGAATGTCCTCAAAAATACACAGCATGCATGAAAGGGTTAACATAAAAAAGTGGCTTCATACTGTGATCTTTTGTTCTAATAGAAAAATGATTTTTAGTCTTGCGGACGGGACATATTCAAAGATCAATGTCATCCGTTGTACGGATATCATTCTTGCGTTTAGCACATATGATGAGGTATACATATTCGATTGGGAATGGACAACAGACGGATGCGCCATAGACAGTACACTATGATGCAAAGATGTAAAGTAGACACAGAATCAGTGGACCCAGGTCACTCTTCAGGCAATGAATTATTTAAATCAGGGATTTTCAATCTGATTTTCCCATGGTCATGCTCGTCTTGCGCTTCCTCGGCTGCAAGACATATCCTGGAGGGTAATAAGGTCATAACTATGATGGTCAACTGTACCGGTGCAATAAATGCATAACATGCATGGGAGGTGAATGACGTAGAGACAGCTGTAGCATGTTTTGGTTGGCCACCTACAACTTGAAAAATTCTTAAGAATTAACTCATCCAGAGGATTTCTTCTATTTTTTATAACTGTGGAGGGTTTTGGACAACGGTAGTGATTCCGGAAAGTGATCAGGGTTCTGATATTCACTATCCATGTCCGCTGTTTCTCCCGTCTCTTCATGTGTCTTCATCTGGAATTCTGATTCATCGTCCATTGTTTCGTTTTCTCTATTTTCAGCGCACATTTCGTTTTTTTTCTCTTCATTATTCCATGTTCTCGAAACGTCCGCATTAATATGCATTAATATCAGATTTTGTCAGCCTACATGTCGGCACCCGGGTGTACGAACTTCCATGTCTAACGAAAACAATTTTCCCATCCTGTCCAATCACTTTCCCTGGTCCTCTCCATTTTGGGTTTCATTCTCGCTTGTTGTAAACTGCATCACCTTGTGTAAATGTAGCGCTAGATGAGTGGATCCAGTTTCTCAGTGCTCGCCGGATTCTTTCTGAAGCTTCAGCCTGTACGAAAGCTTGGCGACCAGCATGCAGTGAATTGAGATGCCGTCCAAATACTTCCCTTATTGTGCTTCCGTGGAGCGCTGGAGGTTTGTCACTCAGCGTTGATGGGAGATTAGGGTTCCTGCCAAAAACCAGTTGGTAAGGACTCCATCCATATACCATTTGCAATGAGTTCTTTGCGTTCACTGCCCACAATAGAGCATCTTCTATTTTCATCTCTGGATTCTCCTCCAGCATTTTTCCGACGCAGTCATCAATAACGGCATGGTTTCTTTCGCACAAGCCGTTTTGCCATGGGCTATAAGCCGCAGTGGTCAGCACTTGTATATTCAGATTTTCAGCCATGTCCTTGAATTCTTCATTTGCGAACTCTCCTCCATTGTCCATTAATATCTTCTTAGGAATTCCAAAACCTCCACCAATCCAAACTTTCATCACCTGGTCGATAATGACTGATGGAGTTTTTCGTGTGATGACTGATGCAAGACTGAAACGTGTTGCCATATCGATCAAATGAAGGAAATAAAGTCTTGGCTTCCATTCCTTCAGATCCATAGCCACGGCTTCGTTGAAGTCAGTTGCGATCGGGAGGCTAACTCTGGGTCTCGCTGGCGTCTTCTTAAACTTCAAACATGTTTCACATTTGTCCGACACTTCATCCACTAGTTTCGCGACATCACTTTCTTCGTTGCCGGCATCTTTGATCAACGCTTTCAGTTTTTCATTGGAAGGGTGCCCAAATTGTTTGTGTAGCTTTTCAATTATCTTCTTTTTATCAGTTCTTTCCTTGTTCGAGGAATTGATCAGAGCTGTTTTCGTGTGTTCATTATCTGTTGGGGGTTGTTCAAGGGAAACACAATAATGGCCCGACGATGTACTTTCTAATTCGATGTCTGTTCCAAAGATCGAAGCTCTGTCATTTTCCAGATCCAGACGAACCTTGGCATTCTTCATAGCTGGCTTACTATGGAGGAGCGGGATGTCACTTTCGACTACATCTGTGGTAAGATCACATTCAACTCCTGCAATGATGCATGGGAAACTGATTCTCTCCTTGGATGTCAAGCATCTTCCTCCTCCAAATCTGAAAATCGTGTCACTGGGACATCTTTTGATCTGCGAGGCGTTTTCCGGGGTCAAAGTCTCCAAATAAGCTTTCATCCAGAGTTCTCCTGCCACCGTCGAACTGCATGCACTGTCGAGAACGGCTTGACTCATTGCCTCACAAGTGAGTATTTCCAACTCATTCCTGTTGTTTCCTGTAAACAGCACTGCCCTTTCAATTTTTTTGCTGGTGTTTTCGTAGGCGTCTGGACAATCTTTGACAAAGTGTCTTATTGATTCGCAGCTCTTACATCTCAAGGGTTTGCCATCTGGACCTGGTGGATTTACCTTTTTCGAAGGGAAATCGATTCGAGCTTGATTCTGGTTTCTGAATTCCGGTTTCGCTTTTCCATAATACGGTTCACGCCAATGTTCATATCCATATCTCCCTCCTTGGCCACCCTATCTTGATCTTCCTCTTCCCGGTTGATTCCTGATATGAAGGTTGGTCATCATGGTTTCTTCTTCTGCTGTGAAGACCTCACTCTCAATTTTGATACTTTTCAGTTTGATATCATGATCCACTGCCACTGCCTGTTTTCCAAGGAATTTCTTGAGCGCATTTCCCATTTGTTTGAACATCGTTGCTACGTCTTTGTAGTCTACACCTGTGAGTACAATTTGTCTCTCTTGACTTTTCAAATTAGATCCTTCGAGTAACTTGAACGCCAACACCGACTCAGGCAACTCCATCTTGAAACGCTTCGTCCTATGATAAAGTTTCTCAAATTCGCATACATACATGTCCATTGTCATGTCGCTTGCTCGCTTGAATCGATCAAACTCCGCATATGCCTTATAGGCTTCCGACAATTCATCTTGTTTGAAAATTTTGTCCATGAATTTGATGAGCTTATCGAGACCATTCTTGTCATTGAGGTCAGTGACCGCCAGTTCGCTGAATACCTTGTCCCGAATTGACTGATTCCCTTCTTCAGGCAAAGATAATGCTACCGCAAGCCCCTGCTTTTCTGCCTCTACCTCAGTAAGCGCTTGCCATACTTTGACTTCTTCAACCCACCGGTTGTAGGGTTTCTTCTCTGAGAAAGCTGGTGGGGTTTTATAGTTGTTCGAAATTTCCAACCACGCTCTGCTAACATGTAAAACTAATAATTTGGCAAATCAATTGTTAGTATATTCAGGTAATAATAGAAACCCCACCAGACACACCTGGAACAGAATGACACTCTTTAAGGAAAACAACAAACACATGCCACAGCAACACGACACATTAAACATCAAGAGTAGAAAGTAAGTGAGTATGCACGAATTACACAAGCCAAGCACGATAACAGGCACCGCCTTATTGGCATCTATCGGTCTGACGTTCTTTGAATGAGAAATGTCATCAGCGACAGATTGAACGTTATTCGTCTGCAGACAAATCCCCTCATCCTTGGCCGGCACAAAGACCCGACTAAACCCCTTGAGATCTTTTCTTTGGGGCTATTTTAAAATTACAGTCTCTATTTACCACCTCTTCCAACAGATTTAGAAGATCTCAAATCCCGCGTTACAGCATCCATTCGAAAAAAATGACTTTCAATTTTAAATTGTTGGACCAAAATGGCAATAAACATTCATGTAGACGCATATTTATCATCACTGTTTTGTTGATGACGAATCAACAATGATGTAGGAAGACTGAGGTAATTTCGTGTTATAAGCACATTCGTTCATAAAAGTTTACGTGGAAATGCTAGATTAAATTGGCTTCTCATGAAAATACGCTGATATTCGACCTAGGTTCACATCCTGCCATGCCTGTAAAACCTCCACATGCCAAGCAACCCACGCGTAAAGTCCAGATTTTTCACGCAGAAGTTATTAGGCCTATACCACCTGCAAGAAAGTTCCGACTCCAACACCTGCATCAGCAGGAAAATGGAAGGCCTACCTAGTTCCGATTCGCGCTCTTGAAATGGATTTTTTTAACGAAAAGGGTCTAGGAAGTCGGCCTAAATTGCAAGAAGTCCAAAAAAAGTAGTAAACAGTTAATAATAGCGTGATTTTATTGTATAGTCCTAATCAAATATTGATTAAAAAAAACTAGTCGAATACTTCGAAATCATGTAATGCAATAACATCTAAATTTCTGATTTCAATTACATGTAAAATTCTTCGAATGAATACGTCAAAATTCAAAACAATTTCTATTAAAAGAAGGTTATCGAAAAATACAAAACGAAATACAAAAAATTACAGACAATCTCTGTCTGGTATTAGTCCGGGAGCTAGCGTGAAGTTGTGCAGGGAACGAGGTAGTACATAAAACTTTCACATAGCATAGTACACCTCTAACCTACTGCAAAACTTCGCGTCTGCCGGATCAGATCATTTGCTTTTCAGAAAATAGACAGGATAACACAATCCTATGTATTTCAAGTGGTAGAATTGTGACATTTAAGGTGTTGACTCCATTTTTTCGAATTTTTGCTCATAAAAGTTACACAAATTGGTATTTTGTTGAACTGGTTATTATAGAAATCATCTACAGATCATGATCTTTCAAATGAGTTATCATTCAGTGACAGAGGATGAAGTAAAGTGTACAAACAGACACTTTTCGTTGGTGTAACTGCAAATTTTAACATAAAAATTTCAGGAAAATTGTTGATATACGAGAACTTTAACGAGGTACTTTAACGAGAAGTGTCTGTTTGTACACTTTACTTCCTCCTCTGTCACAATGATAACTCATTTGAAAGATCATGATCTGTAGATGATTTCTATAATAACCAGTTCAACAAAATACCAATTTGTGTAACTTTTATGAGCAAAAATTCGAAAATTGGAGTCAACACCTTAAATGTCACAATTTTACCACTTGAAATACATAGGATTGTGTTATCCTGTCTATTTTCTGAAAAGCAAATGATCTGATCCGGCAGACGCGAAGTTTTGCAGTAGGTTAGAGGTGTACTATGCTATGTGAAAGTTTTATGTACTACCTCGTTCCCTGCACAACTTCACGCTATCTCCCGGAATATATGATAGCGCAAACAGATTTATCGTCAGCTCTTCAATGTGACAAATTAGGAAATCTCATATACATGAGAAGAGAATCAGCAAGAGGAAGGTTGTTTTCTAATTGTCTAGACAACTACAAAGAAAAATTTCGGCATTTGATGAGGATGTCCATTCTACATTTGTCTGTGACACTTCCTTCAAAAGAATTTTGCAATTCTCACCTATAAATAACTCGTCACCAGTACGCCACTTATCGGATTCGGAAGTAGCTGTTTTCAGTATTGAAGCCGATGCTACGTAATCTCATTTTCAGAAGAATCCCAAAGGAACTCGAAAGATATCTATCACGTCATGGTACATCTTCTGAATCAAATCATCTTTCATTTGATAAATGCGTTTGAAGAGACTCAGATATGCAAGAACCTCTAGAAGAAAACACAAGTCTAACCCTAATTCCACATTTTCTAACGAACTGCGGATTTCAATAAATCAAGAGTTCATTAATTCAACCGGCTTTTCTTTCGAAAAAAGTCAATGAAGTGCTTCTTTATCGCAGGTAACTAACTGCTCAATCAATCGATTAACCAGAATCAAGATTAAGACAGGGTGTCCGTGCAAATTTGAAAGAAAATTTTCAGCTGTTTTCCAGGATTTCCAGGGTAAAATTCATTTTCCAGGCTTTCCAGGAAAATTTAACAAAAATCAGGGGTCAAATTTGAACGAAAATTTCCAGACTTTCTGCAAGGAAACTAAAGTGCACGCGTCAAATTTAAAAGGAAAATTCCGGGAAAAATCTGTCCAAAGTTCGGTGGCTAAGGAGTTTACACACCATAAAATTAATATTATTGACGAAAAAATTTGAAAAGTGGCGTGAAATTGATTGAATTTTTAAGGCACAGGTGATTCAAAATAAAAAATACCAATACATGCATCAGACGTCTTCATTATATTTATAAAAAAATGAAAATGTAATCGATCGTAACAAATTTATAGCTTGCGGATTGAGGAGAACAAAATAGAGAAAAAGTATATGAATCAATAACGAAAAATATAAGACTTAACAATGAAATGTAGCAATTAACGGAATATCTGTAAAGTCTATAATAAAATGCAACAAGGTGAACGTCAGAGCGTTGTCATTCAGATAAGCATTGCTGCGTGAATCCGTGGAAGGTGGAAGACCAAAAGACAGAAAGATGAACATAATGGTTGAGCTTAGCAGAATGTCACAGAGAAGAATTGACCGAGGAAAGCTCATTGGCACACGAAGTGTCGGGAATAATATATGTACGTATTAAAAACCTGCTTGAAATGTACTTGAAAATATTCGATATTAGCCGCGGATCATTCGGAACAAGCCTGGTGACTAAATAAAGTTTATATGTTCAGCACCATTTTGCGTCAGTAGATTCTAACACACGGCAATCAAGTGTGTAACAGCATTAATCATAGATGATGACTTCTAGTTCCCCATACCACACGACGTTAATGAGGGAGTGTACAGCTCATAGTCCACCATTCCACACGACATTAATGAGGGAATTTACAACTTCTAGTTCACCATACCGCGCAGCGTTTGTGAGGGAATTCACAGCTACTAATTCACCATACTGTACAACGATTAGGAGTTCGACAACAGTTCATAGTTAACCACACCACGCAGCTCAGTCTCATTCATGTTGTATACGTTATGATAGGAGATTCCATTCACTGAAATATTCTAAAAACAAAAAAATTGTATGCGAATGAAGGCTATAATTGCAACAAATAAGTAGAGCAGGGTGTCAACTCGAAATAATCCAGAAAATATAGGAATATAGGATCGGAGAAACAAAAAATATAGGATAAATATAGGATCAAATTTCAGTACACAATATTATAAAATAGCCAATTTTTCTTATTTTTGATTTCGCATAATGTAAAATATCCTACGTATTTCACCTCAAATTCGATTTAATAAGTCAATGATCATAAATTGTAGAGTATTTCATCAAGTTGTCAAGACTAAATCGGTTACCATCTCAAGAAAATAACATACATCATTGTACACAAATGTTTTATTTTTTTTTGATGGCCTCCACCATACCCCTCACAGCCATCCCGTTCCTCCATAAACATATTTCTCATACAATTAGTTCACAAATAAATGTAAAAACAATTTCAACAATGGAACGATAAAAAAATCTTTACAAAATGTCACAACTAACAAATCTTGAATAAAAATTTCGAATGGTGTGGCCACATAACTACGAGTATATAACAAATATGGTGACCACAGGATACTCTCCTCAGCTAAAAATTATTATAAAAACGATTACATGCAAAATTGAGGTTTTCAAAATGTAGGACATCCCCAGGTAGTTAAACCAATAACAAAATTGAGAAAAATAGTCATAGAAAGTCAAGAAAGTCACTATAAAATACACCCTATCAAAAGAAAATGTTATTTCACTAATCTGTGTTTCAAACAATCAAATCCATTATTCAGCATTACCGGGTTTGAAGTTTTTGACCGATTCCAGCAGACTGAGATTCTTATCGAAGAGTTTGCGCTTTTTGTTAGTTAAGCTTCTCTGCTTGTGTCCCACTTCCTCGAGAGTAGTAGTCAATTCTTTTGTTTTTTGAGTTCCAGTGTCTATCATCATCAAGTGTGCAGTTGCCGCATACTGTAGATTTCCATTCTTCAATGCATCTCTCAATTTATTGTTTCCATCACTCAAAAGTTCATGTGCCGCTGCAAGCGCATCATTCGTTTTCTTTTCTTTAAAAGAAGTTTTTCTTCTTTTTCCTGGAGGCTTGATTGTTTTCTTTCAATTGTTGCCGCTCTTTCTCAATTACCTCTATCTCAGCTTTCTGTTTTTGTTTTCTTTGCTTCTCTTCTTCTTCCTTCTTGCGATCAGCTTCCAGCCTCATGACGTATTCCGAATGAGCTCTTCTTGCGGCGGTGATTATTTTCTTTGTCAAGGGCAATTTTTCTGGTCGATTCAATTCAGGGTCACAAAACTGTACCACGTCTTTCGTTGCTCTGACACCGTTTATGACTGTCTCACTGAGCAGGGATCGCCCTGCGGTTACAAATGAATTATTTACAGATAATCCCCTTTCCACATCTGCATTTCCATGTGGAATAACCAAGGCAGTTTTGACTACATCAGTCAGACAAGGATATTTGGGCTGACCATCGGACCGCTTTAACATAAAAATTTCTCGCCAGAAATGGTCCACGCGATTAATGGATGAGAATAATTTCATGTCATCACCCAAGCATAATACTTTCCATTCATCCTTGACTGTCACGATGTTTGAGTCAGACAAGTGAAATTTTCGAGCCACGTTAGCGATATCTTCAACATTAAAATTCTGTTGTCGAGGGGAAGCCTGGTTTTCGGATATGATGCTATTGCACAAAAACAATCCCGCATACCGAGCAATGACTTGGCTTGCTGGTCCATTGTTAGCTTTACTAGAGCTTTTCTGGCGGGTTCTCCGATTGAAATATCATCATCAGAAAGTTGGTGAGACCTAGAAAGATCGACAGAAGCTAAATCAACTCCATCTTTTCCATTCAGCTTTACAGGTTTGATGAATCGAAGTAACAAAGTTTTCAGAAGTGCGCACATATCATCATATAATCGATGAACCATTGGCTCTTTTGAATGAAAAGATCTCAAAAATTCTTCGAAGATCTTCACAGTACAATCCAAAAAGTGCAACTGAACACGTGTTGCCTGCTTCAGTGGTCCAAGGGCCGTGGCTGTTCTTCTAAAGGCAATACTCTTCGGAGTGCTTTTCGAATCTTTCTGCAATGAATCAATGAATTGACATATTCCAGTCCATTGATCGAGGATCCGTCGAATACTTGGACCGATTGACAACCAGCGTGTGTTAGTATGTTGATGGAACATCTGAATTTCGAGTACCAAATCGAGTTGGATTTCTTTGATATCTTCTCTTCTTGCTGCAGAGTATTTGAACAAGCTGAACAAGTCCACGGCTAGCTGCTCAACATCGCCACCATAATCGGATATTCCCTTAGCAAAGGCATATTTACAGCTTACGATGTTACGACATCTTCAATATTTGCATACAAACATCGATTAGAATAATTTTTATAATATCATTCATCCTGCAAGTACGAGTATGTGAGCAATTATACATCAAGGCTCAATTCATTCATTAATACTTACATAAATCGTGAAAAAATACATTAACTCCATTATGATTGGTTTTTAATTTAGAAATATAGGATAATATAGGACCTTTCAACGAAATATAGGATATATAGGATAAATGAAAAAACATTGGAATATAGGATCGAGTTGACACCCTGGTAGAGATTTGAAGAGTAAAATCTGGAAAAATAGAAAACACTTCACAGTCAGTATGACTTCAACATCTTGCAATTAATGTTTTAATTAGTCAAAATTTCCAGGAGCTTTCCAGGATTTCCAGGGTAAAATTTCATTTTCCAGGATAAAATTCATTTTTCAGGTGTTTTCCAGGTCTTCCAGGGGGAGCGGACACCCTGTTAAGAAGAATTTCTGATCTTGAAAAGAAAATTTACTGTAGAGATGTACTGCAAGGGTAAAACAAACCCGTGCTTCAAATTTGATCTACAAGCATTATATTCAATTTCTGATCCATGCCTCAAAATCATTTTTTTGAAAAGAAACACATTTGATCTAATAAATTCCTTGCAAGAAATAGAGGCCATAAAAAATCCGCAGCGATTATAAACCATGCAAATCCGCAGCTGTGACAGCTATATACTAAATCCTCGATGATTCCAAAAAGTGATTCACAATAGTCGGAAATGAGATGTTTGCAAATATTTGACACATACACGAACGTTGATTTAAACGTTGACGAAGTTTGCGGCAATGGACACAAGCTTACATGCATTCCAATATTAAGTGTTGACGTCAAAAAAAGTTGAACTCATTCTAGTTCCGGATGCTAGAATATCTCAAAATTTTGAATCAAGGTCGATTTTGTTTCTATTCTGTTTGTCTTAAAATAGAATATCCGAATTGACACAATCTTGTTTTCAAAAAAGTGCGTTTTACGCAATGTCGCACCTTACGTGCTGAAATTTCACATGTTCTAGATAAAGCTGAAATAATCGGCCGTACTCGAGGCACTGCCAGACAAAAATCCACACAAATCCATCATTATGCAAAATTGAACTTACGAACATTACATTCGAATAGAGAAACTGAGGGAATGACTGGCATTTCAGGATCAGAAGAGCCACCGGCAACATCACAAATCTTTTCAGCTTGAACCAATCCTCCGAAAACATAAAGTTTGGAATCAGAAATGCATGTAGCACTGCCTTCTTTTATTATGTTTGACAATTTGTCGTCGGTAGCCATGATTATTGGAATAAAACCACGAGTAGAAACACAGCTTGAAATCGTAGAGATGTCAATGCAATTCATCAAATATATATTTGAAGCAACTAAACAAGGAAAACATGTTTACGTTCGTGTAACGATCTTCGCGCACAAGCAGGTGTACAAAAATTACAGGCATGACTTCATCCCAAGCATAGTGGCTGGCTTCTCTGCCTCTTTCATCGTATTTCACATACTCATTTCGTTTTCAGCTTCGTGGAATAGCTATCCGTTCTGTTGAAGTTTACAACTTGTTCTTCAAATTGAATGACTGAAATTGTGATGCTGCAATGCACGACACAATTGATTTGCCTCAATTTCATCAATCGTCAGTGGCCACTTCACTGCTGTCAAGACATAAAAAGAGAAAGTCAAAATCTTCCATTGCTGAGACCATAGATTAAGGCTGACCATTGATAAATGGTGCTCTTCATTGGATAAACACAGGAACACAAGAGATCATTCTACGACCTATGTGTCTCTGGTTTGCATATTCGTTCTATGACATGTGGCAACCTATGGATGGCAAAAATAGTGGCACCATGACGAACTGTGTTGATGGAATTTGTTTTATCCATGCAGAAATTTATCAGCTTTGTCTGATGATTTATTAGAAAAGAGTTTTGACAGCTGTCATTACTCTTTTCACACGTGTCTGTAGACTTGATCCATATCTGCTTATAAAAGGTAAGTACTCGTTGATAACCACTTGCAATCTCTCTACTCTAGAATTCAGGAAATCAAATCTGAAAGAAAGAGACAAAATTCCGTGGATCAGCGTTCGTTTCGATTAGAAAATCGTTCTTCAGCATGGTAAAAAATTCTTATAAAAAACTTTATAATGCCATATAATGTTTCTATGCAAAATAGTCACATGAGCATCCGGAGCAAATGCTTGAATAGCTTTGATTAGATAAGTGTGTGAACCTTGCAACCTGACGAAACGTCCACGAAAGGGAGAGTGAGAGTTTGTGGCACTCATACAGAAAAAGTGATCGTTGTTTGATCTTGTCTTATCCAGTCCCATCAGATGTGATTTTGATGACTTGGCAATGTTTTGTCAGTCTGCAGTGACATTCAACTGAGGAACCAATGACACTTCTTATTTACTATTCAATATCAATATCTACTGTAATTATTTTGCATGATGACTTCATCAGCTGTTGCTTGTCGGATGTCGTCAATCGGTCATGGTTTCAGTCATCATGCCTACTCGATGCATTTGTCGGACAAGGTCTTGACGACAGGCACTGCTTCGCAGTATTCAAACCTCTTCGGTGTGCACGTGTGTGTGAATGATATACACATTTCAAATCCACACTGACCTCAAACAGAAAAAGCCATTTAGGATGATCTTCTTATTCTTCCCAATAATGATCGTAAGGAAGGGAATGAAAGTTCGAAGGACCAAATTTGGTCTGCCAGAGGATGGATTGGCTGATTGTGATGAAGCTTACATATTCTTAGAACTGATAACATCAGTTTTTTTAATCACATCTTCGAAAATACTAGCTTAAAAGAAAATGTTATAAAGTTGTTTTTTAAAAAGCGAAACAATTGTTTTATCTAATGCGAAGGAAAGTGAAATTAGGCAAGCTATAACTTGAATTAATTATGAGATCGTTGATGGGTGGACCATGCTGTCAATCAAATTTCATTAAAATAATCCATGCAACATGAAGTTTCATGCGACATGAATTTTGTTGAAAGTGAACCACAATTTAAATGCGAAAGTGATGTTTGAGAATGTGTTGACTTTTCTGCAACCATTTTTGTGAAACGTTTTGTAGATGACTTTCTCGAAATGGATTTTGTATTATAGAAATTGTCGTGTCACGAATATTTGGGTGTAGACTTGAAGTCACTTAGTTGATTTGGATGTTTGGAGATCATTCGTTGAATAGATCACTGTTTACGAGATTAAAGCATTTCATTTCTTATATTTGGCAATCTGTCTGTTGTAGATATAGCAAACGCTACGACAATCATTGAAATGGCTAAAATTTTATGCATGTTAAATTACAGCATACACCTCATTCATTCATAACTTACTTTTTATACTGCTATAGCTTAAGTTAATGCCACTTTTAAGAATTTCATGTAGGACAGATACTTCAGTGCATTAGAACGAGACATTTTTTCAGTTCGCTCAGTTCTTCGTTTATTTGGCGATTTTGGTCGTTCACTCACCGCCGTTCAAATTGATTTTATGCTAATCCGTTTATTTAATTGAAGAATGTCACTTTGGAAGACGACATATTTGTGGTATTGTGCTTTCGCTTATTGACCGCATTTAGTATCCCACTATGATGACATGTCAATTTATTGACCACATCAGTCTCATGAAATGTATGCCTGGTTGGAATGTTTGCATGTTTATGTGAAATTCATTTGATTACACATTCCAATCCCTGCTGGCTTTCACACTGTCATCTGTGTTGCGAGGTTTTATCTTATGTACTGCAGCGCATCACAAAAATTAACCGGTTTTGATGCAGAGATCCTATAACATGTAGAATCTCCATAATGAATGTCTGCTGCATCCGAAGAAGCTAATTTTCGTGATGCTAATGCGGTCCGTCCGGATACGAGGAACATAGGTATTCTTATGTATTTCCTGAAACGCGTCTGATAATGAGTTTCAATTTATTTTTGAAATTCAAAATTGGGAATGGGGAGGGGCAGAACACACTTTTGGAAAATTTGAATCATTGCATGTGTTTTTTGTGATCGTGCCTCATCCATCTTTGCTATACCACAGGTTGCAATTTTACCGGAACAATGCAACAGGCATGTTTTACTGCCGGAATTCAGTTTTATGTTTGCTTTGTTAATTATTGGAAATTGAAGCGGTGAGGTACATTTCGTTTTCGGCGTTGTCCTTTTAACTAGTTTCCAATGTGACTTACTGACCTTGCTCATTGACCCAACCGATTGCCTTGACTGACTCATGAGTTGAAAACGTATTCTTTCAAAGAAGCATGCAATAATTGTCATCTTTTAAGGCACATTTCAGAGTGATGGCATTAAGTTTAGAAAGAGAATCGATTTCTCTGATATTCGATTTTTGATTTTATTGTTTGATTGCTAACTTTGATAACTGGGATGCTTCCTACAATGTACTTGACACTTTCCATTCACTTTTATCTAGCCTATATGCATCAGGGCTGTGGAAGTAACTCGGAGGCAGAGTCGGTCCCTGGTGTGCATGTACGTTGAAGACAGGTGGTTGTTGAAAAAGCCGCCTGCACAACCCTGACATGAATGTCAAGTAGACCCTGTTATGTTAAATTTTTATGTTAATTTCAGAAATTTCATCCAAGCATTTGGAAATTTTCCTCAACCGCTCTATCAGCACTTCACACTTTTACGAAATCCAGTTATTCACCAATGAATTCAGCAGCACAAAATTTAATGTAAGTTTGATTTTTTTGCGATTTCAATTCATCTGTAATGAGTTGTCATGAGATAGTCAATTTGTTCTTAACATTCGAAAGGTGAGGCCTCTGGCCTTTATTTTAAGTGTTAAAAATGTCTAGAATTTCAAATTATAAAGCATCAATTTTTTAAAGCCGTCATCATATAAAGATTTGTGGGCGCAGAATGTGTCTAATCATATCGTTTCATGAATTCACCATCAAATAACGAAATTTTGACGCCGCGGGAATTGAAATTTCGTAGCCTATAATGACTTATCATGAGCTTCAATAATTTTATTTTCGTCACTGAAAGATGCCATTTAAACACATTTTCCTCAATATTAGGAAATGCATCTGCTATTATCTTTTTTTCATTAAGTTTCATTTTCATTTTAAAGAGATAAAAAATCCAGAAATAGCAAGCAGCCCAGAATTTAAAAATATTTCCTCAGTTGGATAAATTGACTTAAAAGATCTCTCCTAAAAGATTTTTTCTCCTTATTTGTGGTAACTAAGATGCAAATGAATTAATTGCAAAATATTAATTAAAGAGACAGAGTGAATGAATAAATTATAATTGAAATTGTGCAGTTAACTAATTTGCGGTCGAATAAAATTTTTAAAGTTAATTTCATTTTTCGAAACATTTTTAGAATTTTCTTAATTCAAACTATACATTTGCATGCGAGCGTTCTACGGATAGCACAAGTTTGTGATTGGCACCATTAAAACTCCGTTGATCTCCTTTTTCTATTGGTCACATTTTTTATCGCCCTGAGAATAAACGTCGCTTAGCTATGCTGTCTTAAACAATTTGGGTTGAAATATTTCCTGCGGCAACATTGGTCTGAAATGGGTTAAATATCAAATTGGTCGAAATTCACGCACTTTGGTGCAGAGGTCTGAGAACCGGTCCAGATCGGTGGACGGCGCACAACTCTTATGCAAACGTTTGAATATTGGCCTATAAATATGTCCGCCTTCATAACTGTTTTACGATGGTGTTAAGATGAATTTGATAGTCACTTAATGTACAATATTCATGCAATAATGTTAATTGCCTAATTACTCATATACATATTAACACATGACGCTAATACAGCATGTTGTGCTTTCAAAATGAGTTTGTGTTTTAATATCAACAAAATGAATTATCAAACGAATGAAAGCAACATTTTAAAAGAATGTATTGCAGATTTTTACCTCTGCGTCATACAATTATGAATACTATTAAACCAAGACAAATGATTAGAAAAGGAAATGGAAAGGAAAATGGATTGAATACTGAAAACTAAATTTGGATGAAATTTGAAAAATTGCATGGCCACAAGAAAACAGAGATAGTCAAAATATTCAATTGTAGAGATAATGAAGACTGGCGAAAAACTGTGGCAAATGTGAATAGTTTTAAATTCTATAGAAATGCAAGAAAAGATATGAACGAAAAAAATAGAAACAGCAGAATATGGAAGTTTTGCCACGAGAAGATGGATCAGCGGAGCAGTATTATTAAAAGATCCATTATGGAAAACAATTAATATAAGAAATGTGAAAGTTATCATGAAGTTACAGATGTTGAGCATGAATTCACGAAATACAAAAATATGTCAATTTAAGACAGAATTGTAATATGAAAGGGTTGGAAATTGAAATGATTCAGGAATTAGAGAATTGAAACAATGTGAAGACCAAGCAAATAAATTTATAGTGACATATTTGAAGTTAATGGAAACAGAGTACTTTCAAATATGTTGCTAGTGCACCAATGGTAGAAGTCCACCTACTGGGCATTGTATGAGTTGGAGGCTGAGTATATAGGTGCGGTGTTATATCACCGCGTCACATCGAAAAACATCAAGTATGATAGTAAATGAATCAGTGAGATGGTTATTTTTAGAACTTTTTTTCAGAATTAATGTGCGCCGTCAATCGATTGCAGTTGTTAACACTGACGTTAGGTGAATTGAAGAGTTCAAGTATTGATTTGAAATCACCGCTGTGAATTAAATTAAGCTATGCTGACCTGACTCTAAAGTTCAAAAGGACTTTAAAGTTCTCGATTTGGTGAGTGTCATTGATGACCGATAAAACCTTTGATTCCGCTAAGGCTCGTGTTGATAATTATGTTCCATTATTTAACGGAAGTTCAATCCATACTTAAGTGCTCATTATCTGATGTATATGTTCAAAATTCAGACTAACAGAAATTACAACAAAAATTATGAGACTAGTTGTTATTTAGTCTGGAATCAAGCTACTTCAGGTCGAAATTCTTAAGATAAATTTGCAAGTTTATCTTATGGAAATTCTTATTCAGGTGTTTCACATTAAGGTAGTACAAACAATAGGTGTCTTACGATAAATTTCTCATGTCGATTTTACATAAGTGCAGGAGTTCAAGCACAAATTGCGATGTGAGATAGACCCGAGGCACATACAATTGTGTTGGAGTCCATTTTTTGTGTGACAATATTACACTCGATGATTCACACATTGACATGCATCGCTTAGTACTGAAGAAATTCACATGATCTGAGATGCCAGTTGGCTAACAAAATGCAGTGATTTTGAAATGGGCTATAAATCTTTTGAAAATGCAGTTCGTGTATCCAGTGCGTTTTCTGGCTTATCTGACAATTGCTTCAATAGTCCTTATTTGCCGGTGTATGAGTCATGTCGGTGTAAGAGTCACAGAGTAGATAATAGTTGGAATTTCGTCGTCGAGATGTTTATATATAAATTCTGTTTACATTGATCTTAGTACACAATAACAATTACATTATTGCAGAGATGTTCTCGTTTCAGCTCCAGCAGATAAATTCAGTTTGATGCGAACATAATTTCTACTGTCAAAATTTTTTTGAACAGTTTTACAATGCATTTACAGTTTTTACATGCATTATGCAATACATGCACTTTGGGCTATGATGCACTCTGTTTGGTAGTACTCCGCTGATACATCGATTGGGTGGCTCAATAGTATCAACCTTCAAATACATCAGATACACGTTCAGAAACAATTTGTCTGATTTACGATTTAAGTAAAAGTAATTCTTATCTGTGTTCGGATCCTAGGTTTAAAGCATAAGACGATGAATCTAAAACATATAAGTATATCGTTAATACACATGGAGTTTAGACAGCGAATATTTTTGGTCAAATAGGAATCAATATGTCCATTTGGCTGACATGGTTGCCTCTTGGAAGTAGGTTGCCAGTGGTGTTCCGCAGGATTCTCTCTTGGTACCTCTTCGCTTTCCTGCATTGATTGACGACGTAACCCATTTACCTAAAACGAAAGCTATTGCGCATGCTGATGATATCACTCTGATTCATTGGGAAATGACAATACTGGCAGCTTTCAGAGGGCTGTTGATATGTTTATCAATTGGGCCTTCGCTAAAAGTCGATTAATATTAATAATACAATGTGTACGACCGTAGCTGTAATTTGCCATCATGTGACGTTCCAAGGAGTTTTCAATAGCAGCATTATTGACGAGAGGAGATGTATTATGATCCTTCGAGCTCATTTTTGCATGATACCTAATGGGACGTGCAGCTTCGTAATTTGCATGATAACGACGACTATTCCATTGCCGATGTCGATGGCTAATCGCCTCAAAATTTATTGTTTGATAGGCCTACTTTTGTCTTGGGTATAGCTATAAGGTGCTCTGCTAACCTTTCATCGACAATGCTTACAAAAGTAACTTTATAAGGCTCGAACGTTTGAACCGGGTTGCTAAAAATGGGCAAATGTGAAAAGCATTCTCAGCCTTTAAAGTAGACTCGATAAATACTGCACTAAAATTGTCAAGCAAATTTCTTGCATGAGAGAGGAATATCCTTTGTCTGAGTTTTTTAGATATTAGGAGAAGTGAGCGTGTTATTAGGCGTTCCAGAATTGTGCGGCCTTAAAATGCTCTCTTGTAATGTGCCATAAAAGTTTAATGTAACAAATAAGTTGACAAATAAAGTTAATTACAACAAATTTTCAGGGTGGTTGGATATGATGTTCTTAATAAAATGTTTGAATTAGAAGTAGGTTATAGTTCTTTAAAAATCAGAATTTCTTAAAAATTTTAAAAAGATTGAGTTTCCGATTTTGCACAAGAAATATTGATATCTTTGATATGCAGGAAAATGTACAATATCATAATATCGAGAAATGACATGGAATACAACGTACGCAGCATGTCATATTTGCTTGAACATCAAAATCACTTAACGGTCACTCACGGTCATTTTTCAATTCCGTTCGATACAATCATTCTATCATCGGTGATTCAATAATACGCAATCATTTGTCGGCGACATAACTTGCGTCATCGGTCGTGGCTGAAACTCAACTACGCTCTCAATGACTTTCACTTCTGCGAAGCGACTTGAACCTTTAATCTGACACTGACCCTCCTGCTTAATACTCAAATGTACGCTGAATACAAGACTAGGTAAGCATTCAATCGTTTGAATAAGACTTAGACAGCAAATTGTTGTAGAGCATTTATTTGGCATACGGAACATATTCACATTTGCTTCTGATCGGAAAAAAGTCAGAAAAGCGTATTACTTATTTTCCCCTCGGAAAAGGAGAGGCAAATATATTCTTCTAGACACCACAGTTACATCCTAGCAGTAATGCCAGTGAAACTTAATTTAGTGTATTGTACTTAATTAGTACTTTTATTTGAATCAAAACAGAGATGTTAGGCAAATTATAGTTTGGGAAGAAAATAATGCAGCAACTTAATGTTAGCGCTACTAATGTGGTTTAATTTTTACGGGGAGAATTCGTAAGCAATCTGTAAAACATCGCCCGAGAAATAGAAATGGAGGGAAAACGTAGAGTGTAGCGCCAGCATTAATAAAGTGATTGATGTTCTTTGTAATTGGTATAAGAGGTATTCGGTGATGTTGTCATTGTTCGATTTGAGGACACCTAATTCGTTCGATGGATCGAAGACCATATTATTCGCTAAAGCGCTTTTCGGTCCAGCACCATTGGCCATTTTCAAAGCAATAACATTTATTATATACAAATTCAAAATATGTATAACAGTATGCCGAGAAGTAAACATAGCATCATATGATAACGGACATTATAAAAGAATAGAAATATTTTGAAATTTGTGTATAATAAATGTCATTGCATTGAAAAGCTCTTTAGCGAATAAAATTGTTTTCGATCCATCGAACGAATTGGGTGTCCTCAAATCGAGCAATGTTCTTTGCAAGCATGTCTAGTAGATAAACCGATTGAGGGTAATCCGAGATCGTGATGAGAGCTGTCAATTTATTAAGCATGTCAAATCAGTTCAGCATGAGAAAAACAAGAATTATTATAAATGCACTGCAATTAATTGGTTGCTTCAATCGAATGAGTGTAACTGATTATTTGCATCTAATTCAGGGGTGCACAACATCTTTTCGATGAGGGCCAATTTTTTATGTAGTAAAATATTGGTGGGCCTATTTCAGTTTTCATTTTAGATTTGTGCTATTTTTCAGGTGGCTTTTATACTTAGCAATTCGATTGTTTTAACTTAAATTATCTTAAAGGTGTAGTTCGGTCTAATTTTCAGCCTTGTTTGGCTACTTTACTGTATACTTAGTCAATCTTGCTCATTAGACGCACATCTGATGCCTCATTTAACCGCAATCATCAACTTTAGTAATCCGAGGACGTGCTGCAGTCATATTTGCAAGTGATTTGATACGCCACTGTTAGCATGCTTTGTGACGAATCAGCTATACTATGCGCAAGACGATCAACACACAGGGAGAGAATGAAAAGGAAGTCACTTGTCTGTATAGATATCGGATGGGCTGTTTATGTTCATCACTCTTTTGTGTTCTCTAAAAAAATCGACAAAATGGAACAATTCTGGGAACACAAATGTACAAACGAAACGGACGATCCTGATAAGCTTGCCTTCTAGAACTTTCAGAAGGACGAAAGACAGAAAAAACATCGCAGTAGCATTGGACGAGTTCATTTTAAACCGACGAGTCACAGTGTTGTAGCTTTTGAACATTTCAACGAAATAGATAAAACAGAAAATTTGAGATACACGATGTTGAAGGAACAGTGCAAAATCAGACAGCTTCCATTCTGCTTGAGTAAGGAGGCTGCGCCATTCTTGAAAATGGGACGCCAATTGATTAAAATTTTCTCTTGCAAAAAATGAATGTTCTGCGAGAACTGAATGGAAGTCGGACTAAATTAGAGATGGAACTGTCAATTTATTCGCCATTCGAACGTGAGTATTTTACCGATGAAATGGGTGTGCATTTTTGCAGTTTCTATGCGATGTATGACTAGAAATTGAGGAGGTACGAGTCAGCAACTCTAGTTCGTCTAACTTTCGATTTTCCAAATAATCAAAAAATTTCTTGAGATCAATTGCAGTTCCGGCGTATTTCTTGCAGTTATCGCATGCTTCTGATACTTGTAGTAACTACATTTTAGAATCTGACAGCTAATAAACAGCGAGCTCAGGTCTCATAGTACAATCAGTTGTCGTATTTCGTCTTCCCTACAGAAGTGAATATGTTGTATTGTGATCAACCACATGTGTTTCACTATCTTATCATTCGATGTATTATATTCAAGAATAATGTAGCTACTTACGGTCATGCTTTTGAACCATTTAGAGATTTCCAGAGATTGGTTTGCTTGCATGAAATAGGGTTCCTCTATCAGCCAACCAAAGCGAACTTTCTGTCTCGTGAGTGGCGTTCTGTTTCTCAGTTGCACAGTAGGCGTGAATAGGTAGCTGTGACGTCATCATGAATCTTTGACATGAATTCGCAGGCAACCTAACGGGCAGATGAATGTGCAAAAGACAGGAAATCGTCGTAGTGGTTGAACACTTCAATTTTCAGTGAAAAAACTTGTTTCTGAAATTGAACGAACTCAGCTTCAATGTCATTCATAAATTGCTTGCAAATGATTTAAATTTAAAACAACATAGTGTCGAGTGAAGAGTCCACAGAACACAAGTTTGCATAATCAGTTGCTTGTAGCCTAATCATTATTATATGATTGCGCGTCAACATGTAATCAAAAAGAATGAACTTTGACATTCTGAACAATTGTTTTGAGCATAACCATGGAAGAACCAAATGCATAACTCATGAGATTCATAATTGCACCAGGAACTATGTAGGCTTTACGCTCCTATATTACATAATCTGCTGATGACTTATTTCATGTCCCGATTTTTTTTCAAGTGGCTTTTAACAAATTTGCAATGACTAAACATTCATCATTTAACAGTCGGTAGTTGAATCAGCTTGTTAATTGTTTTCCAGGTACAAATATATCAGAAGTTGGTAAACTATACATGCATCTTCTTTGTGGCCATATCCATTTGATTGCTTTTCGAATCTCCCTTTTAATTTGATTTCATGTTTTGAGTTGAATTTCCGATCATTTTGTTTTAGTCTAATAGTATTACTTCCACGTTTTTAATTTGCTGTATCAACCCCTTCAGTTGGATCGGGTGGAAGACGCTAGTAGTAAGCAAGTGACAAACACTCGACCGGCGCCCCCCCCTCTGGAACGGCAGAGTGTCGTGGTCGGCCGCCGTGGTGCTTCGGGTCTGAGTCCCCCCCCCCTCTGGTCTGGAACGACAGAGTCTGTCGTGGTGTGCCGGCCAGGTGGGTTCACAACATGTTCGCTGACTCCCCCCCCTCTGCAACGACAGAGTGTGAGACTCGGATGTGTTGGTCTCGTATGGGTTGACGTGACCGACCGCCTAGGTTGACGTGGCCGACCGCCTAGGTTGACGTGGGCGACCGTCTAGGTTGACGTGGGCGACCGTCTAGGTTGTCGTGGATGGTGAAATGGCTGCCAGATTCGGATTCAGCGTAAAATTCTGCATCGGTAGGGTGAGTTTCAAGGCAATTGGCGAGAAAAAATTTTTCTTCAAAATTTTAACAGAGTTAGAATTTGGGACGTTTTGGTGTGTAGCGCCCAAACGAAGCATCGGATGAGAAAACGGAGGCCAGATTCGGAATCTACGTGAAATTTTGGGTTAGGAAGGATGTTTCCAGCGAAATCGGAGAGAAAAAATTTTCGGCTGACGTCCCCCCCCCCCTCTGGACAGCTTGCTTCGATTTTGGCTTCCAGTGGACGGATTTTGTCGTGCGATAGCTCGTTTGAAAGCTAAGAGTGAGACAAATTCAGTGAAAGAATCGGCTTGTTCCTATCTGTCTTCGTTTAGATGTGAGACGCCATTTAAGATTTTGGGACATTGGTGAAAAACGACAGAGTTAGAATTTGGGACGTTTTGGGCTCTAGCTTCAAAACGAAGCATCGGATTGGAAAACGGATTTCAGATTTGGAATCAGCGTGAAATTCTTTATCTGTATAGTGAGTTTCAAGGCAATCGGCGAGAAAAAATTTTCAACATTTTTCGAAAAAACGACAGAGTTAGAATTTGGGACGTTTTGGTGTGTAGCGCCCAAACGAAGCATCGGATGAGAAAACGGAGGCCAGATTCGGAATCTACGTGAAATTTTGGGTTAGGAAGGATGTTTCCAGCGAAATCGGAGAGAAAAAATTTTCGGCTGACGTCCCCCCCCCTCTGGACAGCTTGCTTCGATTTTGGCTTCCAGTGGACGGATTTTGTCGTGCGATAGCTCGTTTGAAAGCTAAGAGTGAGACAAATTCAGTGAAACAATCGGCTTGTTCCTATCTGTCTTCGTTCAAAAGTTAGAGCGGTTACAAGATTTTAGGTCGGAGCTCGCTCACCTGAAAAAATCCTAAGTGTCAGAGTGACTTTGTATGGGTAAAATTTTGAAAATTTTCCAAAGTGGAATTTCGACCTGGGACCGTCACCAAAACATTTTTCATCAAATTTTGAAATTTCACTGACGTCCCCCCCCCTCTGGACAGCTTGCTTCGATTTTGGCTTCCAGTGGACGGATTTTGTCGTGCGATAGCTCGTTTGAAAGCTAAGAGTGAGACAAATTCAGTGAAACAATCGGCTTGTTCCTATCTGTCTTCGTTTAGATGTGAGACGCCATTTAAGATTTTGGGACATTGGCGAAAAACGACAGAGTTAGATTTCGAATCAGCTTGATGTTATTGTCCAATGAGGATCATCATCCAATGAGAATCAAGCATTTCTTTATAAATAGCGAGCCTTCCACAGTGAGAATCATTCCATCGTTGAATCACACGAGTGACGGACGCACATTTTCTCTCTCTCTAGTTCCCTGTTCTATTATCCAACTAAAATGGTAAGTCGCTACTTCCCTCCCTCTCCTCCCTTGAACGTAAACTTAATACAATCTTTTTTCATTTTCAGGCATCTACTCCATCTGCTGCACTAGTAGGACAAAATGGCGGTCAAACGTTACAAGGTTCGCTACGGTCAGATCATCTACAACTGAGGCCAGTGGAAGAAACATCCAAGGTACATAATCCTACACCGCTACAGCGTAAATTTAAACAAGCCTTGCGTTATGATGATCATAGCGTAGTACTCCAAACGGGAATGCTCCCTTCCACGGATGTCAAGATAATGCACAATCAGTATGGGGACTACATACTGATCCCCGTGAGTCCGTACATTCGCCACCAACTTGATATTATTGAGGAGTACGTGACATTAAATATGGACATTCCTACTCCTCTTGCTCAAGAGTGGAAGGCGAGAGATGACAAGGATACTCCCTATAGAAAGATTTGGGATGGTAATCACATTTGCCTACCGGTATCACATTGGTGTACTTACTATAAGAAGGAGGGAGATCATTCAATACCCATCAGATGTGATGAGCTCGGAGAAGGTACTTGGGATATCCTTTTCAAAGTGAATGGGCTATATTATGGTCGACACAAGGATAATAAAATAGCCTCTCTCTCCATGCATATGGAATCCATCCTATATATTCCGAAACCACCCAACGTGGACGACATAATTGATCAAATCCTTAACAGCAGTGGTACGAAGCGCAAGTCGGAGAAGAATGCTACATCAAAACGCAAATCAAAGAAGGAGAATTGCTAGTCCTTTCCTAACTCTACCCTATGACAATTCGCTTATGTGCTTTGAGTGTCGTAGACGTGGTCTTATTAGATACATTTTACTTCTTCGTTGCCATCATATCATTTGTGTATTTTGTCGTGAAAAGCATCGATGTAATTCTTCATTTTGTAATATGTTATAGAACGTTTCCTTAGATGTGTAAATTTCCGTTTTAGGCTTCTATCATCATTTTTATGGATTGTGAGGGTGAACCTGTACAGGAGCTCAGTGCTATTGCTATGAACAATTGGACACAATCATCAACATCAGATTGTTAGTGTCTATCATCAACATGCCAACTGCGATCCCAATGTTGATCAATGGGCGAGAAAACACATTCATGGACTTAATCTGAAATATTTGCAAGACTATGGCTTTTCTTGTGAAAGTGCTCTTCTTATTGACTTTAAACGATGGTTAGCTGCTTTCAATGTTATACGCATCTTTTGTAATAATCCTGGTAAGGAGAGGAAAGTATTTCCCAATCTAATCATTGATGATATTTTGCTCCCGCCTTGGGATAGTAGAGTGAATCAACATTATCATGAAGTCACGAAACGTTTTAAGGATTTGTGTGTTCCTATTTTGTCTGTTCGTTGTAGTAGCTACGTTCATAACCAATGCTTCTTTCCTCCTTACCTCAACACTGCCAAAGTCCTGTATGGTTATCATTGCTCGCTGTATGATAGTTACCAGCTGTATCTATTTTATCTCTTTCAAACCATTGATTTATAATGCATGCTTGTTACCGTTATTCAATAAATGTTACTATGAGAAGAGTTGTTGTTTTCATGCAATGGATGGGTTAGATAAAGGGCGATCATGTCTTTCTCAAACGACTGCGGAACATTACGTTTTCATAGGCAAAGTTTAAAAGGAGCTGTTCAAGATTATGTGATAAAATTTCATAAAGATGAGACCGACATCGAAGCAGTGGTCGATGATGCTAGCACTCTATTTCTAGAGTTAATGAATACATTCTCTGATAGCATTATCATGGCGCGATTAGTTGCGAAAATTAAGTTTAGTCATTTTGGAAAGGAAGAGGTGGAAAGTCGCTCTTTCCATTTTGCTTCTTATTCAATGGAAGTGGTAGATCACCCCGAAGAATTTTTTAAAAGACATATGATAAAAATTGCTGAACGTCTTAACGCATTTAACCATCATGGTAGCAGTCTAGTGATTGAAGCGATTTCAGATATTCACATTCAACTTTCCATAAAGAAAAATTGAAAATGCAGTGGTACTTGATTGTAGCACAACTGGTTTTCGAGCTATGTCTGCTCACTCTCGAAGTATATTCCTTCTGTACATGCGTCTATTATTTAGAAAAGGCTAGCAAATTCATATCTTCAAAAAGACTTGCTATAGACATCAGTAACGGTGAAACTATGTGTTGCGATGTATGTAAGCGAAAGGATGGAAATGAAAAGCGCATCTTCAAGAGATGTAAGCATGCTTTTTGTCAACGCTGTTTCATACGTAATTGCATTCAACTTTGCCAATGTAACCACTGTGACATTGCTCATTTCGAGTGTCACTTATGTCGCAATAGTTAGTACCTATGCAAATGTGGTAAAGATAGGTTTTAGCAAAGACTAACACGGAAAATGGCGAAACGTAAAATGACGAAACGTAAAAGTCAAAAGTTTTCTTCAGCCATTCAAGCTCTCCGACGAATGAAAGCAAATCAGCGATACAATGCTATACGACATGCTAACGATAAATTCATTTGTGAAATTATTTCTCATGTGAGGAAGTTGAGGACGAAGAAATTAGCGCCAAAACAACGAAAGTTACTTAAGCGATATGCTACGAAATTGCGTTTCATCTCCAATCCTAAAGTCGCCCTTCAAAGAAAGAGGAAAACTCTAACACAAAAGGGCGGTTTCCTTTCAGCAATACTTCCAATGATAGCTCCTGCCGTGGGCAACCTATTGGGAAATATCTTTGGCTCTAAGCGTTAATTATGCAAATGTTGAGTCTCAAAGTAATAAAATGGATTTCAGACTTCAATGTGATAAAGTTCTGACTGTATCAGGTCCATCTCATGCAGGTAAAACTGTTTTCACGCTGAATTTATTGGATAAAAGAAGGGAGTTGTTTAAGGAACCTATCAATCGAGTGATTTGGTGTTATGGTATTTATCAACCGTCGCTGTTTCAGGAATTGCAAAGTCGCAACTTTATTCGACATGAAGGAATTATTCCAGTGGATAAACTTCAGTCTAATGATGTTGTTGTATTGGATGATTTATTAAAAGAAAGTAAGAATTCAAAAGATGTTACAGATATGTTCACTCGCGCAGCACACCATAAAAGGTGTTTTATCATCTATATTACACAAAATTTGTTTCCTGATGGAAAAGAAGCTCGTACACGAAACCTGAATACACACTATTATGCTATTTTCAAGAATCCGCGAGATAAAAGTCAATTTGAAATTTTAGCGCGACAAGTTGCACCCAGAGGATCAAAAGCCTTAATTGAAATTTTTCAAGCAGCTACTGAAAAACCATACGGTTACTTATTCATTGACTTTACGCAAGAGTGTCCGGAAGAATTTAGATTTCGAAGTGATATTTTGAAAACTCCCATGATTATCTACAAACTATGAGTTCTTATTCTCGCATGATTGTTATTCCTCAGGATGAATATGTACAATTGACTGCCATGCAGCAAGTAAAGCAACCTCTTGCAAATCAAATGTATAGGAAAGAAATAGATTATCAGCAAAATGTTCACATCAAAGATCCACATCGTGCTGTATTATTACAATCGGAAACTGTTGAGCAATTGAAAAACTTGAAGAATAAGATGCGTGACTCTGTATCGACTGCTACACCTTTAGCATCTCGCGCACATGCCATATCTCTTTTCAACAGTATTGAACCCCATCTCAATGTAAATGATAGAGGAGAAATCATTACAGATGAAAATAAAGTGATTGATGCTTCACGTTATGAAGACTTGATTCAGTATGCGACACGTAGAAAGCGCCGTCAGGGCTATGTTCCACCTGGTTGGTCATACTTTCTTAAACTATTGAAAAAGCATAATGTGCCAAAATTTGCTTTAAATAATGAGACATTGAAAGAACTTGATTCAACAGTGGCTACTACTCCAATGCTTCAGGCGATGAAAATGCCAACAAATTGGTTTAAGACGTCACCTGCTACATCCCCTCCCACACTCACTAAGCAAACAAGAGGAAGAACTCGACGTAGATCTACATCGCCACTAAAACTGGTAAAAGGAAAACGTAAAACAGCTCCTCCTAGGAAATACATGTTCTCAGACTATTAATATGAAGCAGATGTGTTGCTTGCCATGTAATGAGCCGCCAGAGGTGAATGTCGTTGTCACTTGCACTTGCTGCGCCAGCTCTCATAATGAAACCCCTAAGCAATGTGAACACGATCGCAAAACCGCTAAAGCTAAATGCTGCAGTTGTTGTAAATGTAGAAAGGCAAGAAAGAAAAAAGATGAGAAGGAGGAAAAAGAGTCAGCCGTCATCGACTGAACGTTTGAAGTCAATCTATTATGATGTAAAACATCCGGCAGGATTTGCATCTATCAAGAAATTATCAAAAGCGAGTGGTCTTCCACAATCACAAGTGAAACGATGGTTAAAGGGTCAGGCTACCTATACACTCCACAAACAAGCGAAAAAGAAGTACCGCACCCGCCATTATATTGTTCATGACATCGATGAACAGTGGCAAGCAGATTTGTGCGATGTTGCCTCCATTTCAAAACATAACTCGGGCAATAATTTTATTTTAACCGTCATTGATATTTTCTCGCGTTATGCGTGGGCTCAACCTTTAAAAACTAAAGAAGGGAAAGGAGTAGCAAAAGCATTCCAAACAATTTTTCGAGAAGGTCGCATTCCAAAAAGAATTCAGAGTGATCAAGGAAAAGAGTTTGAAAATCAGCATGTGACAAGATTATTTGAGAGGCATGACATTGAGTTGTTTAGTGTAAAGAGCGCTTATAAAGCTGCACTCGTTGAACGTTTTAATCGCACATTAAAAAATCGCTTGTGGCGACATTTTACTGCCAACTTGACACAAAATTGGACAAAGGTTCTACAAGATACACTCCATGCCTACAATCACTCTATCCATCGTTCTATTGGACTCAGACCAGTAGATGTAAATGCTGACAATGTAGATAAAGTGCGCGAATCATTCCAACGTAAACGCACTCATGTAAAAAGTGATGTGAAAATTGGCGATAAAGTTCGTATCTCAAAAGTGAAAAGTGTTTTTGCTAAAGGGTACCTTCCGAATTGGACAGAGGAGGTATTTACAGTATCAAGGATTAATCAAAAAGACTCTCCGACCACCTACAAGTTGAAAGATTACGATAATGAAGAAATTGAGGGTAGCTTTTACCGCGATGAGATTGAGGTAGTCACTGAAAGTGAAACATATTTGGTAGAGAAAATCATTCGATGTAAAAAACGGCAAGGTGAAGAATGGTGTCTTGTTAAATGGGCTGGTTATCCTTCAAGTATGAACTCTTGGATGCGTCGTGCCGACATCTTTCATCTAAGTGATCGACAGTGATTCATGCAAAGTTGTAACTAACAATGTTTAGGGTTTGAGCTATGAATCCAACTGCCTCATTTTATTCACGACCCTCCTATGTAAGTGGCGGAGGACAAATTTACATCGGTGCTCGCCGCCAACGTGGAGGTAGCATACTTGGTGCACTGAAATCTGTTGTAGCACCTCTCATATCCAATGTCGGTAGATCTTTAAAACGAAATGTTTTAAGTAATGCCGTTGGCTTTGCTGGTGATGTTGCTAGTGATCTTTCCAGAGGTAGAAGTTTTAAGAGCAGTTTGTTGAATCGTGGGAAGGAACGCGGTTTAAAAACATTGAAGCAGACCATTGCTGGTGTTACTCAAGGAAAGAAATCACCTAAACGAATGAATAAAGGAAGGAGGAAACATCGCGGAGCTGGTAAGGTGCGATCTTCAGTCAAAAGGCATTCACGCAAACGTCGCAGAGGCTCTAATCATTCATCAGGCGCTAAACGACGACGCTGCTATAACTTCTAATCATGGAGTGTAAAACTTCCGGTTTTTGTTTGTTCGATCAACAAGCCATACAGACAGATATTCTTAGTTCAAGTATTGTAGATTATCATCCTCGAACAGCTGAGAATGCTGGCCCCATTGAATTTGTTATTCCTGGTGGTAGTGATGACTACATAGATTTGAGTTATGCGATGCTTGATTTGAGGTTTAGAATTCAGCAAGCAGATGGAACTGCTATTGACGATGCACATAAAGTTGGACTGAACAATTTACCATTTTGACTACATACTTCGTGATGTTTCTCTAACGATTGGAGAGCAGCAAGTGGAAGGTGGTCAAAGCGATTATCCCTATAAATCATATTTCAATCATGTATCACAGTTTCATCCAGCAGCACAAAAAAGTCATATGGAAGCCATGGGATGGTACAGAGATGAAGCAGGAAAATTTGATGTTGAAACAAACAGTGGCTTTGTAAAGCGATCTGCTATGATTAAAGATAGTAGAGTATGTCAGCTATATGGTCCGCTGAATTTAGACTTCTTTAGACAGTCAAAGTTTTTACTGTGTAATACCAGCATGCGACTCAAGCTGACATTGAATAAGCCTGAATTTGCGCTGAATGCATTTGCTAAAGTTGACAATTTTAGAATTCATGTGGAAGATATTGCACTTTACATTCGTCGAGTAGTACCGAATCCAAGTGTCATTAGAGGGCATGCTGAAGGCCTTAACCGCCAAAATGCCATTTACCCCATTCAGCATACAAAGCTTCTCACCTTTACAATTCCGAAAGATCAAAAGAGTTTCATGAAAGATGGCCTCTTTCCATCGGAAGCACCGAAGCTCCTCATGGTGGCAATGGTTGAAAATGATGCATTTAATGGTAATATAAAGAAGAATCCTTTCAATTTTAAACACAATCAGTTAAGTGAAATTGCTTTACGTGTAAATGGTGTGAGTCATCCTGGTCCACCCTACAAACCAGATTTTGCTTCAGATCAATTTATGCGCAGTTATGTTGATTTTATGGATGTTTTGGCTTTTACAATACGGATGACACCAACGGACTGACTATGAAAGAGTTTAAGAGTGGATATACTATTTATGCATTTGATTTAACTGCTGACAGCGATATTAGTGCACCCTATCGTCAAGCGAACGTGCCTCATAATATTCGTTTGGATTTGACGTTCAAAAGAACACTACCTGAGACGATCAATGTATTAATTTATGCAGTCTTCGATTCAAATATTGAAATTACAAAGTATCGTGACGTGATTCTTCAGTATAATCGTTAATGAGTTGGTTGACTGCTGACGATATTAAGACTAAAGTGCAGCGTAATGCAGACGAAGCGACGTTGAAAGCTTTCGATAATGTCTATTCACTCGATACCTTACCACCTGCAGTAAATCACTATCCCATCTTTATTGTGCTAAACACTCATTCACAGAATTTAGGCGGTGAGCATTGGAAAGCGATCTTTATTGGAGAAGACCGACGTGGTGAACTATTTGACTCTCTTGCTCAACCTCCAAATATACCAACACAGCAGTGGTTGAGAAAACATACGCGTCAATATCAGCGAAATGAACGCATACTACAACATCCACTTTCATCAACGTGTGGTGCTTTTATACTGTACTTCATCTTAAAACGTTTACATGTATCTCGATTTGCATCTATTATTCAAAACTTTTCATGTAATCCATCCTCTAATGAAAAAATGATTTGTAAGTTCTATCATGATTTGAAATAAAAACATCATGTTGGAAAAAATTGTTTTTTATTTTACAATCCGCTGGGTACGTACATACTCAATGAGATAGTCTAGGATCATATTTGCTTGTTCATGAGATTTTAGTCCAGTAATGATCACTTTACTATTATGAAAGATTGCCACATGCACAGGCAACCAACAACTAATGAGAGCTGCAGGAAAAAGTTCGGGTTCATAACACAAACTGTAACTGCTGGTACGAATCTTCAAAAATGATAGACTGTCACTCAATTGAGTAGAGATCACCATATTGTCCACAGTCAGATTCGACATCACACACCTCTCCCTCTTCCATATCCGACGTAGTAGTCTTTGTAGCTCTAAGCGCATTGACTGCGCCGATGAATGAGAAAGGGCGCCGAGAATCTGTACAGTCCCATTTGGGAAGAGTTGAAGATTCCGTGAATTGTTCATCTTCACCACTAACATTTGAGGACGGCCCGGGTAATACTTGCTGTTTGGAAGCTGTTGGCGTAATGTTGTGAGATCGATTTTGGTGTAGAGTCTGAAGCGACGGAGAATGTTGACGATGGTGTAGCGATGGCGCTTCATGATGAAAGAATGAGTAAATTGAGCGATGTACCTTCCTTTTATACTTTTCCCAACTACCTTGATGAAATGTGAAGTTAGTATGAAGTTGGGAATGATAGAGTTGAATTCGCCGATTGTTGACGCGCAGCCAGATGCGATTTCCAATACGTGAATGTCTTTTCATATAGAAGTATTTCAAGTCCTTCATGATATGATGTAGAGATTGAAAATGACGATAAGATAAAGCAAACTCTCTTCTCACATTTCCAGTTGAATCTTTGAAATAGACGTTTCGATCATGATCCGTTTCAATACGTTGTAGGGAATCTAATTTCCAACTCATGGTGCGTGGTAATCATATCTGATTAAGATTTGCATAGTAGGGCGATGAACTCACGACGAATAAATGTCATGATGGAGCGATGTATGTATCTTCTATACTTCTCCCAATTGTATTTGCGAAATGAGAAACAGTTTGCGGAATGAGAATGGTAGATTTGAATTTCATTTCTGTAATGTTGAAGCCAAACTTGATCACCCAAGGAGATGAATCTTAATGTTTCAAAATATTCCAAATCCCTCATGATATCATTGAGGTTGACAAATTGTCGCCATGTTAATGTAATTCCTCTTGATGTATGACCATGAGAATTTTTGAAATGTACGTTTCCATCACGATCAACTCTGATATATTGTAGAGAGTCCAAAATCCAAGTCTTCATGATGTTATGCAAAGTTGCAGATTAGCAATATAAAAATGTCGTTTTATCATATTTTGCTTAGCAATGCGGCTACAAAGAGATTTACTAGTAATCGAGCCGCACTCTTTTCTACTCCCATTGATCATGCACAACAGCTAAATGGGAATTGGGAAGTGGGTGTCACTCAACTTGTTTATAGCAACTGTGTCTATACTTTTGATCATGAGGTGATGACTATTAATATGAGGCGTACAGCTGCTTATCAATGTGAAAAGGGGTGCCGAGTATACATTCCACAGTGGTCAAAGAAAGATCTCTTATCATGTAAAAAGTTTATATATGATTTCTTGAATAAAGCGTGTAAACATATTGTCCAATTTACTCCGCACAATGATGATTATAATTATGTACATCATGTAGTTGAGAAAGATTGGATTGTTGGTTTAAGTCCAAGTTTAAGAAATGATTTAGGCTACCTCGCTAGCGCCTTAACAAGCTATGATAATTTTAACGTTAATTACCACATAAGTGGTCATAAACAGTTAATATATCGAGAGGAAGCTTATTATGTAGATCTTATTCCAAGAAATGAGAAGACGTTGGTGAAGAAGATTGTGATTAAGCCAAGAAAGACAAACATGACTCCTGAAACATTATTGAAGAAATTTAATTATCTCCTTCGAGTTGATGGTAAACAAGTGGCAACATTGACTTATATCAAATCATCTAATCATATTGCAATAAGCAAATTAAATGATGATGATCTAGTATTAGTTTGTTCAAAAGATTTTCATCAGTTCTTACGACATCGTTCTGCAGCTGTTCATGGAAAATCTGATATGCAACATTTACCATGTGAAAGGCCAAATCAATTTGATACAGAATGGGCCGTATCTTTATACAGAAAGTGTGTAGAGCCTTTTGGTGGTTTCTTACATGAAACAAGAGTGTTGATGCCTCGCATTATTACTTCGGTTAAATTGGTTGTAGATTATTTAAATGAAGTGATTAATGAGCAACATATTTCATTTTCTGAAAAAGAAGGTACTTTGTCTCTCACTATAAGTGGAAAAGGTATTGAACTAATTATGGATAAAACTCTAATGGACATTTTGGGTTTTGACCAAAATATCTTTAAAAGTGGTACTGTAACCAAAGCTAGCGCAGACATGTCGCTATCGCGTCGTATTAACTATTTTCAGATATATTCCAATATTGGTGAAGATGTACGTGTGGGAGATGTTGAAGCTCCATTGCTAGCAATGATACCATACCAGCCAAAGAGCTGCAGTATTTTATCTGAGCATACTTTCAAGAAAGTGCATTATACAAAGCTGAAATCAAACTACATCCCACAAATTGATATTGCCATTTATGACGATGCTGGTGCGTTGATTCCTTTTCATAAAGATGCTGTGACAAGTATCACACTCCATTTCCGAATGAAGAGTTAATGCAAACGTATGCTAATATATTTTTCCAATGTGAATAATATGGAAAGTGAAAACAAGGACTCGTTTCTAATCTACTTGCCCAGTAATGCTTCTATGAATAAATTTCCCAAAAATAAACCATCAGACTATCGAGTAGAATTAAATCGCCCACTGCATTTAGAAGGTGAATGGGAGGTTGGCGTTTCTAGTATTTGCTATGATAGCAATATTCAGAATGTGAATGATTTGGAAGAAATGATATTAACTCCTCGCACCCATGATGGAATAACGATGAATAATGCATTTCAGTTCCCATACAATTTAACATCAGATGGAAAGTGGAACTATGAATGGATTCAGATAAAATCAGATTCTTATGAGCCATTTGGGAATGAGAAAATTATTAAGGCATTCAACAGTGGTAATACTTCCATCATGAAGAATAAAAATCAGAAAGCTTATGAGTTTACTATCTATCATTGGAGTGGGAGACAGTTCCTCCGCTTTCATTCTTTTACTAAAGGTCTTACGCTGAGGTTGGATAGTGAATTCTATCCGCATCTCGGTTTTGGTCATGGACTACATCTAACGTCAATTGCTACTGCAAATGTTAGAAAAGTTTATTCAAATCGAATCAACAAATTTCATTATAGATTTAAAATATTTGATGAAGATGTTGTAGAATGCGAAGAACGCATCATTTTGAAAAAGCGTGGTGTTCAACCTTTATCACTTATTGAGTTAGTAAAACGATGGAATGAGACTGTGGGTAAGAAGTATGGAGAGAAAATTATGGCGGACAAAAATAAGTTGGTTATTCAGAAATATAATGACAAACTTACAGTTTATTTCTCTCCAACCTTGCGTCATTTTGTAAGACATTATACACCTATTATTGGAAGCGGTGTGGTGTATGCTTCTCATGAATATCACACTAAAGCTGATTCAGTTAATGATGAATGGTGGGTGGACATCTATGGCGATCGCATCAAGAAAATTTACCAGTCTTATGAAGAATCTAAAGTTGCTATCAATATAATGCCGCGTCTATATCATACAGTTGAAAGCTTCATTCATGTAGTAAATCCTTATATACAACAGAAGTTGAAGCATGTGATGAAAAGAAAATATGATGCAAAGACACACCACATTTCGTTTTCAATTGAAAATCAACGCGTTGTTCTGAAACTGGGTGATGACATTCAATGTCAATTGAGTAAAAATTTGAAAAAACTCTTTGGTTTTTCAATGCTACAAACAGTGTTTGCTGCTGCGCATACGATTGGTATAGAAACACCAATGACACTTGATAAACATGAACAGCACCTTTACATTCAAAGTGATTTGATTCTACCTATTTCTGTTGGTGAGAAAAAAGAATACATTTTACGTGATTTCATTCATGATAAAGACGCTTCATATGGAATAGTCGAGAAGATGTTTGAATCTATTTTCTATCATCCCGTCGTCAAACAAACTATACCCTCTATTGCTATCAAAATTACCAATGGTTTACAAGAGTGCATCCATGTGAAAGATACTAAATCCCTCATAACGTTAGTGTTTCGGAAAACAAAGTGAAGTCATTGTGATATGTTTATTGAAATATGTACATGAATGTGAAGCAACAGACTTTATACAACATCCACTGAAAATATATACATGAGCGCACTTCAATAAACATTGTTATATACAAAAAGTCTTTTTACTTCGTGAAGGGTGGAAATATACAGGGATAGGAAAAATGTCTTTCAGTGGAAAAGTCATCACATGGGGAATGTACAGATGTGGACACATATTCACAAGGAAAAAACAATCTCATGCGATACATAAAACAACAATGTTTATCTACAGAAATCAACATCAAAATACTAAGTTAAGGATGATTATGCTAAGACGTCTCCTGAATGTGGTAGTGTGAGTTTAATTCTTTTGGGTGGTGGTATGTTTGTGTCAGGATGTCCATGTGGAAGAGATATGTTGTGTTCTAACCAGCACCTCTTATCCTCCCATGCTGAAAGCGCCCGTTTCCTAAAAGTATGAGTTTTGATCTCATGCGACTTAGATTTTAAGATTGTCATATTGACAAACGTTATATTTTTATTTCTATAGGCTTTCCTGAAATTCTTATGTTTCATATTTTGCACAATGGATTTTGATATGCCTTTAGCGCGCTTAATGCTATCATCACTATCCTTTAATTTCATAGAATACATTTTTGGACGGAGGAGAATCATTTCATCTATTTCCTTCCCTGCTGTCTCATCCTTAAAGCAGCCAAGTTTTGCCTTATTTTTGATGGAGTAGAGTGGATGATCAGCAGGATAATTTGATGTATCAAAATATCTTTCCAAAGATTTTCCTACTTCATTGAAATTTAAATCTTTTTGAGTGGTAATACCTAAGAAGAAACTATCTGTATCACCACCCAACAAACGAACCTCTTTTACGAGAGGACATGGTTTTAGTATTTTATAAAAGAGTTGGTACATTTCAAGCTTAGAATAATCTAGTACAGCTTGACCAATATAGATGGGTTTGCACAACTCAACTTCAGATTTTATCATTTTAACACCTATAAGGTCCTTATCGATAATGTCTCTATCGATGAATAGAGGTGATGAGGTCAATTTGTGATACTTTTGATCATCATTAACTAGTTTGTAGTTTACGCGCTTTCTAACATCCTCCATCGTCTTACCAAATAGACTGTTGTTCTTATATTTATAAAAATCTTTTTCAAAGTTATTTTGGGCTAGTGCACGTTTCTGGCTGTTGCTATCAATATATGGCTTGATGAAGGCTTTCTGTCTAAATTTAATAATGCGGTGAACTCTTTTTAAAATCATACCCATTTCTAAATAAAATTTTAAGATGCTAAAGTGGACTAGATAGTTTTCTTTATCATACTGGGTGAGTAAAAGTTTGCGACAAGGCTTATAGTCGGGTTGTCCACATGATTCTAAATCTTTATGAAATTGTTTCATAAAGTCGGAAAACATATCTTTACTCACTTCACCTGATTCGGGTGCGAGTGGAAAATCTACGGTTTTATGTTTAATATTATTTGGATAGATTAGATCTATCTCAAAATAATATCCCCAATCACCTTCATCTGGAATTGCTAGTATGTTAGAAGGGTTGGAGAAATGTTGAATATCACTATCATCTAACCAGCTAAACTCAGAGTGAGGTAGCGGTTTGGATAATGAACTACCATACAAATTATTTTGGTCATAATACTTCAGATGAGTCTGGTCATTGCCTACTGTTTCAGATTTTAACCTATGTTTATTTACAAATGTGAGACCACCGCGAATTCCTCGCTCAAATAAATTATACATCTCTGGATCTTGTAAGAGATGAATGGTCTCACCAGTCATTTTAAAAGCAGACTTAAATGACATGGCTGGCAGACTGACAAAGTGGACGGGATCTAACTTATCTTCTTCTAATGCCACTCGTCGAAACTCCTGAAATACATCAGCCAGCAAAAATACATCTAACTTAAGGTAGGCAATCATATATTCGCCAAATGTATGGCAGTCAAATTTTATCCATGCATCTTGTGCATGATCATAATCTTCGGTCTTACATTCTGCGCCGGTCAAATCATTTTTAAATTTATCTATGGGCGGAAGAGAAGTCTCGCCGAGTTTACTAATCGCATCAAAATATGCATATGGAAAGACTCCTTTCCGTGTGATGACTTCATCGGTTAGATTTGGGTATTGTTTCTTAAGATTTTGTGTTAGTGGAAGAGACTTTAGATTTTGCACGAGAGAGGCCAGTGAAGCAGTCATAAATTGGTAGGAATCTAAAAATTTTATATCAAAATAGACCGTCTTATTTTCTTTAGTTTTATCGACAGGCACTTTTGCTGTCATGGCCATAAACTTCTCTCTCGTTTGCGCTATTACATCAAGCTTCCACTCTTTCATTTGACCTAAACCTCCTTTTATTATCATATGGCTGTCGTAGCCCTTGAAATTATGGAAAATGACGGGTAATGTACGCCGTTTCATCCTAAGTGAAAAATTGCATTTTGAACAGAGTGCGTTTCTAAATTTAGCAGTGATGTGATCATGGTCGCGCACTTTCTTAATCTTATCATCGTCAAATGTTTTCCTACATTTGGGGCAAATGTTGCAACTATCAAATTTTGCTTGATCATCTGCTGTCATATGCAATGATCTGCGATAGAGTTCACCATCATGTTTTTGTTGAAATTTTACAGCCTGTTCGAGGAATTGTAGGAATTGGTAAATACAATCCTCACCTTGCCAGACGCGCATTTTATTTTGCCTACCCCTAAAGTGATCATGCCATACTTCATAGCAGGAAATGGCTGCTGGTCGATGGATGTTATCATCGATATAACATTCGATGTCAGCATAGATGACACGAAGAGGACTTAATTCATCACCATTCTCTCTATATGAAAACTCCTTATCTTTGGGCATGCGCTCCATTTGCAGTTTACCTCGCTTACACCATTCGTAATGAGTTTCAAATTTAGTTTTCCTCCTAAAGTGGCGAATACATCTGTCGCAGTAATATAACTCTCTACTAGAGTTTTCTAAGTGGTGGTATAAGCGAGAGATTTTGGGAATACCGCAGTAGTGCCATTCCTCACTATCATCCTGTTTTACTAATAACAGGTTTACTGTACGTTCATAACAACTCGAACGCGAGTTGTAGCGCACACCCTTCAATCCTTTTTCCCAAACATGGAGAACTATTTTGATGTTGTTCAATTTTTCAAATTTTTCTATATCTTTAATTTTCATATCGTCACTATTACAGTCATCGAAGTTTAATTCATTCTCCCACTGTTGATACTTACTCTTGCGGTATCGACTATTCTGCACATCATTATAGTGGAGAGTGGAGAGGACGGCATACTTAAAACATTGCGATTCGCAATCTACAGAAATGACTGCTGCTTTATTTCTTAAATTTTTCGGAAGTTTAAAGGAGCCTCGACCACTATGATTTCCTAATAAACTGATTTTAATCATGGCGGTCTCAATACCATCAAAAACGAGTCCACTATCACGCTCGTTAAATTTATCTATATTTAATTTTAACCCTTGGATATGAAAATTTATCCAAGACTCACAGTCTACAACTTCGGTTGCAGGAGAGGAGGGTATGTGAAACTCCAACCTCTCTATTATTTGTCCAGTATGGTGGTCGATTTTTACATATTTTATTTTAAGATAGATGAGCGCCTTCATCCTAAAATTGTCTAAATTGTTGAAGAGCGCTTCTATCAATGATGAATTTTGATGAAACCATTCCTCAAAGTTAGCAATGGTTTCTGAGGAGTCCATCTGGTAGTTCCTCACTAAATTATTTATGGACACTTCAGTGAGTCGGATAGAGGAGGTACCGTTGGTGTAGGTATCGTTCGCGTGTGTATGTTGAAGTCTGTGCGAAGATAGTTCAAAACGTGTCTCGAAAGACTGAGCGCACAAGTCGCAAGAAAAGGAGACATCGTTTACAGAATCATCCCTACCTTCGGAGATTGATGCCGGCTTAGGTTGACAAACACCTCGCTTGATGTGTCGGGTGAGATCACGCTTCCTCGTGAAGATGTGTCCACAGTCAGCACATTGCCGATCGTCGCATTCCCGCGACAATGTTGATATGGACTCGCACGAGATGGAACTGGTATCACCTGAAAGAGAAATCATTCTTTCATCTCTGTTCAAGTGTCAGTATATTGTTACAACCTACCTTGACTCAACAACTCTAAACTTTCCTCGAGAAGGGAGGGTGTTGGTGATGAAGTTGTTGCCTGAAATTGAGGAAGATGCTATTAGCCACACGTTTGAGGGAGATGAGAGAGGAAATTTTCAACTTACCATTTGAACGAAATTATGTTTAAGCTTGATACTTGAACAAGATAGAGACTTCACTCAAATTTGGAATTCACTAAAGAGCAGTTCACTTGTACGCCTCAAATACAGAATTCGCTAGACAACAGTTCACTTATGCGTCTCAAAGACAGAGTGAAATGATACGGATGTCACTTTGCTTATATACTTTCATTCTCTTCATTCATTGGATGTTCATTCTGATTGGTTGCTTGTTGATACTTAAGAATTAGAAAACATTTCAAAGTCATTATTCACAGTCAACATGACAAGCCCTCCGACAACATCAAACACAAAATTCTCTTCTCCATGCTCAACACCAAAGGCGCTCGTTACACCAAACGCTCCAAGAAAGGCGAAGGTGGAGAAGGTGTACCAACTGGACGATATCAGGAAGTTATCATTACCAGCGGATGAGGAAGAGGAGAGTGTATGTGAGAAGGAGTGTCCCGACTTAACAGGCGTGAGGTGGAAGTATCTCCAGTACGATACTGACGATGTGATGGAGATCAACAGCACGAAATTCCTCCACCAATTATGGGAGTGGTACACCCCTAACTCCCAGCCACGAACTATGGCAGAGTGGGAGTATATTGATAAAGTGAGGCTCGCAGTGGAAGAACGATTAAAGCAACTGAACTGTTTTTGTTATCTATGTGAAGCCAGACTCTGGGACGATATTGACGATGAAGACCTTTTGAAATACATGCCATAATAAATTTTTATTTCGTATTATCTTTGCTTTCATACTGACGTACTTGAATGGGGCTTCAGTGGATGATTTAACCATGTATACATTTTCATTTGGAAATAGTAGCACGCTTAGTCTAACTTGTAAATCTTAAAACATTTCATATGGACGATGATGATAGATGAAATAGTGTCAAATAAAATTAAGATAGCTTACACTTCTGATACAGGGATAGCAATCGACTGCGATCCATGTGTAAAGAGCTTGTTAGACTACGGATGGGGTTAAGTGGATGATTTAACCATGTATACATTTTCATTTGGAAATAGTAGCACGCTTAGTCTAACTTGTAAATCTTAAAACATTTCATATGGACGATGATGATAGATGAAATAGTGTCAAATAAAATTAAGATAGCTTACACTTCTGATACAGGGATAGCAATCGACTGCGATCCATGTGTAAAGAGCTTGTTAGACTACGGAAGAGAGAAGTGTGTTATGTTGCGTGTGGCGCGTGAGTGTCCTCCCATTTCATTCCATTCATTATTTTTCTTCCCCTCTGCATTCCATATCCGAGGATATGTGGCGGGCTTGGGACCGCTTTAGCTGCATTAGAAGGTTGGCCCTTAAAAGAGCCCATGGGTCGTTCTCCGTCCACCGACACTCCTCTCACTTCTGCAAAAACTCTGAAAGAAAAAGAATAGGAGATTAGATGAGCTACAAAAATGATCATGTTGAGGAAGCTTACTGGGAACTTTCTTCCGAACTTTTCGGACGACGAAGTCTTCAAGCTGGCCGGTAACGTCCATACTCATGTGGAGACATCGGACTCCGTCGCCCTCATAACACTGCTGTGTTACGTTGGGATCATCCGTGATGGTTGGGGCGTCGCACACATTGTTCTCAAAGAGGGGAAGATGGACTTCATACACTCTCCTTTTTCGACACTTCAAACGCTCATGCAGTCGCTCCACTTCACCCGTCAACCTCTTATTAATAACCTTCACCTCCTCCGTCTCCTTCACCACGCTTCGCATCTGCTCTATCTCTTCATCCTTCCTCGACACACTCGCCTGCAAACTCTCCACCAAACCTGCCTTCCTCATCAACTCGCTCCTTTCCGCCATCCATTCCTTCTCCTTCTTTCTCAAGCTCTCCAACTCTTCCCTTGTTGCCCTATACCCCTCAACCTTCACCTTCAGCTCTTCATTCTCCTTCAAAACTTTTCTATTATTACTTTCCAAAGCCATCACACGATCCTTCATTCTCACAAATACCTCCGTGTCATACGCCTCTTGCTGCCGTGGCGATGACGCTGCCATCGGCTTAGCCACTTCCTCCCCCTCCCACTCTTCCTTCAAATCCGCTATGTCCCCAAACAAATCTTCCATCACCGCATCCAAATCAACATCATCCTTCTTCTTCATATTCGCTCTCAACTCAACTTCCTCATTCGAACTCCCATCACTCGAACTCCCCTCACTCGCATTCCTCACCACTTTCTCCCCAATCACGTCCTGTATCGCTGCCACCGCCTTTGTCACCTCTTCCCTCTCCAACAACTCTCCCTCAAACCATGCCTTGAACCCCTTCTCTCCGATGTTCCCACTCTCACACTGCAAATGCGCCTTCATAAATTCCTTCTCATCCCCCATCACACATTTCCGACAAGACACACACAACCTCAACATCACTTTCCTCTCATGGCCCATCGTCCCCTCTTTTTCTTTTAAATGTTTCTTGAGTTCGCTACCTCTAGCAATCTTGCCACAACTGCACTTCCCCACTAGCATCTTGGCGTTACTCGCTTTCGTCATGATAATTCTGTAAAGATAGAGTAAAATTTGATAGCAAGTGTTTATAGGATACTACTTGCTGATATGTATTGAAAGACTAAGTCACCAAACATTTGATAGCAAGTCAGCAACCGTTTGGGTGTTAAGCTCTTGAATCCGTTACAGGCATTACTCAGAGGGGATCTTATCCCAGCTCCAAGGCCTCGACCCACAAATCCAACCTCGATCGGACAGAGCGTGCGTCATATCACTGTGTTGGTATCCGGGCCCCAGTTTTGACATGAAAACCGGTGGAGTTATTTACAAGAGGAAACGACCCAAGTCACAGAGACTCATAAACGACTGCTTTTTATTCAAAAACTTTAATTATTATCATTAAATATGAATTTAAATTTTTCAGTATTTTAGTACTACTCATAAAACGTTTATAAGTAGTCTGTCACCTTCAGCATAGCAAACGCTGTCGAATGTTTTTTGAATCAAGTCTAAAGGACTTGTAGAAGCAAAGTTATAGCCGTTTGAAGATTTCGGCCTACTATCATCAAATGGTCAGTCATGCTATACTGACTAACCTATAAGTCTGACACCTTAGCTGATATCAGCAATGTAAAGTCAGAAGTCCGATATCGGACCTCAAGAGAAACGACTTACCTGTAGTCAGTTTCTCAACTTAGTGAAATTCCTCTCCCGATCCCGTTCTTATATACCCTGTGAATATGCAATCGATAAGAGGGGGGGGGGACGTCAGTGAAATTTCAAAATTTGATGAAAAATGTTTTGGTGACGGTCCCAGGTCGAAATTCCACACTTTGGAAAATTTTCAAATTTTTACCCATACAAAGCCACTCTGACACTTAGGATTTTTTCAGGTGAGCGAGCTCCGACCTAAAATCTTGTAACCGCTCTAACTTTTGAACGAAGACAGATAGGAACAAGCCGATTGTTTCACTGAATTTGTCTCACTCTTAGCTTTCAAACGAGCTATCGCACGACAAAATCCGTCCACTGGAAGCCAAAATCGAAGCAAGCTGTCCAGAGGGGGGGGACGTCAGTGAAATTTCAAAATTTGATGAAAAATGTTTTGGTGACGGTCCCAGGTCGAAATTCCACACTTTGGAAAATTTTCAAATTTTTACCCATACAAAGCCACTCTGACACTTAGGATTTTTTCAGGTGAGCGAGCTCCGACCTAAAATCTTGTAACCGCTCTAACTTTTGAACGAAGACAGATAGGAACAAGCCGATTGTTTCACTGAATTTGTCTCACTCTTAGCTTTCAAACGAGCTATCGCACGACAAAATCCGTCCACTGGAAGCCAAAATCGAAGCAAGCTGTCCAGAGGGGGGGGGACGTCAGCCGGAAATTTCAAAATTTGATGAAAAATGTTTTGGTGACGGTCCCAGGTCGAAATTCCACACTTTGGAAAATTTTCAAATTTTTACCCATACAAAGCCACTCTGACACTTAGGATTTTTTCAGGTGAGCGAGCTCCGACCTAAAATCTTGTAACCGCTCTAACTTTTGAACGAAGACAGATAGGAACAAGCCGATTGTTTCACTGAATTTGTCTCACTCTTAGCTTTCAAACGAGCTATCGCACGACAAAATCCGTCCACTGGAAACCAAAATCGAAGCAAGCTGTCCAGAGGGGGGGGACGTCAGTGAAATTTCAAAATTTGATGAAAAATGTTTTGGTGACGGTCCCAGGTCGAAATTCCACACTTTGGAAAATTTTCAAAATTTTACCCATACAAAGCCACTCTGACACTTAGGATTTTTTCAGGTGAGCGAGCTCCGACCTAAAATCTTGTAACCGCTCTAACTTTTGAATGAAGACAGATAGGAACAAGCCGATTGTTTCACTGAATTTGTCTCACTCTTAGCTTTCAAACGAGCTATCGCACGACAAAATCCGTCCACTGGAAGCCAAAATCGAAGCAAGCTGTCCAGAGGGGGGGGGACGTCAGCCGAAAATTTTTTCTCTCCGATTTCGCTGGAAACATCCTTCCTAACCCAAAATTTCACGTAGATTCCGAATCTGGCCTCCGTTTTCTCATCCGATGCTTCGTTTGGGCGCTACACACCAAAACGTCCCAAATTCTAACTCTGTCGTTTTTTCGAAAAATGTTGAAAATTTTTTCTCGCCGATTGCCTTGAAACTCACTATACAGATAAAGAATTTCACGCTGATTCCAAATCTGAAATCCGTTTTCCAATCCGATGCTTCGTTTTGAAGCTAGAGCCCAAAACGTCCCAAATTCTAACTCTGTCGTTTTTCACCAATGTCCCAAAATCTTAAATGGCGTCTCACATCTAAACGAAGACAGATAGGAACAAGCCGATTCTTTCACTGAATTTGTCTCACTCTTAGCTTTCAAACGAGCTATCGCACGACAAAATCCGTCCACTGGAAGCCAAAATCGAAGCAAGCTGTCCAGAGGGGGGGGGTCAGCCGAAAATTTTTTCTCTCCGATTTCGCTGGAAACATCCTTCCTAACCCAAAATTTCACGTAGATTCCGAATCGTACCTCCGTTTTCTCATCCGATGCTTCGTTTGGGCGCTACACACCAAAACGTCCCAAATTCTAACTCTGTTAAAATTTTGAAGAAAAATTTTTTCTCGCCAATTGCCTTGAAACTCACCCTACCGATGCAGAATTTTACGCTGAATCCGAATCTGGCAGCCATTTCACCATCCACGACAACCTAGACGGTCGCCCACGTCAACCTAGACGGTCGCCCACGTCAACCTAGGCGGTCGGCCACGTCAACCTAGGCGGTCGGTCACGTCAACCCATACGAGACCAACACATCCGAGTCTCACACTCTGTCGTTGCAGAGGGGGGGGGGAGTCAGCGAACATGTTGTGAACCCACCTGGCCGGCACACCACGACAGACTCTGTCGTTCCAGACCAGAGGGGGGGGGACTCAGACCCGAAGCACCACGGCGGCCGACCACGACACTCTGCCGTTCCAGAGGGGGGGGCGCCGGTCGAGTGTTTGTCACTTGCTTACTACTGACGCTTTTACTCCCCTATGGTTCTTGTCATACTTCAGACAGTATTATAGCTAGAGAACAGAAATATTGTGTCATTAACATATTTTGAGTTACTTATGTCAAAGTTGATTGATATTTGTCGAACAACCAGATCCAACTACATTGTCACCCTTCATGCATGTATAAAACCTTCTTTAATTAAAATGGTATTTTGAAGTAGCTTAAGACTTTTAACAAGAGAATAGGAAATGACTTAACAGACGCCTAAATAACTACCTAAAATTCAATTCGGACTATCTCTACTGCTTGTGATCCAATTGTGAAAGTCAGGATGTCAAATAATAGCTTCGAACAGGGTCTCTACAATGATGAGCAGATTACTTCTCAGACGACTTGAAACAAAGAGTGGCTGCCGAAGAAAACATGTCAATATGGATGCAGTTTACGTTTGGTTCCGAGAGCAATCGATTCTCGTCATGTTTGTGAATGAAATATAGCACAATAGAACCGCTGGTATATCGCTACTGGATGTCAGTAAAAAAAACGTAAGTCAGTCACAGGATTGCAATAAAGACAATTTATCGTTGTTTACGGGCACGAGCGATGATTATCATTCCACACCGTCACACGCAAACGCAGATGTAGAGCGGCAGTTTAGCATGTTCCCTGACATAATTGCGAAGAAGAGATCGAACCTTAGAAAAGAAACTGTTAGGACTTTGGTTATCAGAAAGTCCTGACTGCGAGTGATGAATTGGAAAACAAGAACTTTGACCATTTCTAGTAGTTGTGGTAATGGACATGGATATGTAATATTTTTGCAACGCCCACGCTGTGTATAGCGAGAGGCTCAAAGCAGGGCAACTGAGGTTGGAGAAAGAAAAAATCTCCAAAATATGAAGGACATGTATTCGTCATTCGAAGAGACAAAAAGGTTGGATAAGCGTCTTCTCGATTTAGAGAAAGAAAGTGAAATTCAGCAAGCTAAAATTGAAGTTTTGATGGACCAGAAAAAGAAAATGCTAAAAGTACAGGAAGATGCACTGAAGCATTTGGTTGAAAAGGATGTCGAAATGGATTCTTTGAAGAATGAGCAAAAAAGGGTGGATGAGCGGAAGCCGAAGGCCACTGACAAAGTTTTCGAGAACTTATGAGCGAAAAGTAACTGATGAACCTAGTAGTTCCTATAAAATCCCCAAGCTGAACTGATCTGCTAGAATTATCAATTATATACAAGATTGACTGGATATATTTGGTTTTTCTTGATACCTGTTAATAACATACATGTATACTTTGTTTAATCAGGTAAATTGTATTACATAAAAATCAAAAGATCATAAAATGATGATGAAATGTGCATAAATTGAACGAAACATCAATCAATATATTAACATAATATAACACCGATCGTTTATGGTAGCAGACATGCCATTGTATAGTATACTTAATTTAAACGGAAAACTTGATTTATGAAAATTTTCTGGTAGGCGCGAAAAAAATTGCCGACTATAAATTCTGCAAAAACTTATAGTTGGGACACTGTATTGCTTACAATTATAGGTGGGGGAAATGAAAATGTATACTGGAAACCCCAACAGATTAAATAAATGGGAACACACGTATTCATTAGGTCTATATATGGCTCCCATCATGAATTTAAACAATTCAGCGTTTTGTGTAAGAGTGATATCGATAATGTGATCACAATCAAGAGTGTTGCGGGAAAAACGCAGATGAAAACACGTATCCAAGTTGACATAGACATGAATTTAATTATTTTCTTGGTGTACTGACATCTTGGCAGAAAATGACCATTTAGTGTCGTTATCCGATTTCATTTCTGTATTGATAGAACACTTGCTTTCATATAGGTCAGGCACGCGGGAACGATTTTATTGTAGTAGAGGGTGAAAGTTCAGGCGTTGCAAAACAAACTTTTGTGCAGGTAACGGGGAGGCATGGTGCTCGTATTTTGACGGAAGTTATATTCGTTGAAATTCTGATATTATAATTATGATTTATGTATTCTAACAAATGTGCAATGAGCGACAAGACTACTGTATATACACCAAAGATACCCCTGAACAAAAATAGAATGTTAAATTTGAAGGAAGATTGAGGCATCGGGTACAGCCCAGTAGCAATAGATTCATGAATGTTATTCTGTAATCATCACCTCAAATCTTCTACCCTCTTTCCATTGAATAAATGATCTGTGCTGTCGTTCTGCACCTAAATCAAAAGTGCATCGCGGTAGAGATATAGAAATGTACCTATATAAGCACTTCACTTCACTATATACAAGCTTCACTTCATCCACAAATCGAAAGTGACTTCAATAAAAGTGGATGGTGATGAAAAAGAAATCATTAAATCAAGTAAGTAATATCATTGTTCAACGTGGTCATACTTAATCAATAAAATAGCACTAAGCTTCCGAACAGAAACCACGTAATAAAAAACCAACAGTTTTTTGCAAGGCCTTTCACCTGCGTCTTACAGGCATCTTCAGGCAATTGTGTTATTCTTCACATTTGAGATAATATATATACATCGTCAATTAACTTTCAAACATCACTGTCCAAGCATGTCAAATCAGTTAGCACATGATATGAAAGGGAATCTTTTCATCAAGTCTTAACAATAGGGAGTCACACCTGCAGAAGTAACTGATCCCTCGTACCCGCCCCTCACACCAAAAGACCTTTCCATGCCTGGCTAATCTCCCACCTGTTGTTGAAACTCGCCGTCCTCTCAGATAACACCGCTTCCTTCACCTTTCTCTTATACCAATGCCCCTCACCAGCTAAAATCCGCCCTTCCCGCCACGCCATCCTATGACCTTCCTCCCAACAATGTTTCGCTATCTCAGAGGTAGTAATACTAGCTTTTTCAACATTTTTCTTGTGCTCTTTTGTTCTCACCTCCAGACCTCGTTTTGTCTCTCCGATGTATACTTTGTCACAATCTGAGCATGGAATACTGTAAATTATCTCTTTCCTTTCCATTGCCTCCCTCTTTCTTATGAGTCCTTTCCCGATAGAACCGGAATTCTTCTCGAACACTTTTATCTTGTGCCTTCTCATAATGTTGTAAATTCTCTCAGACAAATTCTTTTGGTAAGGTAAACAGACTACTCCTTCCCAATTATCACCTTTCACATCTACATGTATTTTCTCCTTCCTGACTGATCGAAAGCATCTCTCTATGAAACCCCTGCTGTAACCATTCTGCCGAAAAGCCCACTTCAGATGTTCAAATTCCTCCTCTCTATTGTCTCCGTCACATACCTTCATCGCTCGTCTTATCAAACCTTTCAAAACTCCCGACTTGACCCGTTCGCTGTGATTCGATCTTTCATTAATATATAAATCCGTGTGAGTTTTCTTGATAGATCTCATCACCTCGTGGCGTATCTCGGAAAAGGAAGAGATACGCCACGAGGTGATGAGATCTATCAAGAGAGACAAAAGAAAAATCGAAAGAAATCTGACTAGAGAAGAGTCGGAAGCTCTGAAGGGGTTGCGTAAGTCTGTTAAAGCCAAAGAGATCAGGATTCTTAATGCTGACAAAGGAAAGGTCACCGTGGTCTTAAATGAATCTGATTACCAAGCGAAGATGGAAGACATTTTAAGGGACGACAATTATAGAAGAGTGACTGGAAAGAAAGATCCTTGGAAAGAGTCTAGAAAACAGATCATTAAGCTATTGAAAGTCATGTGTACGAAGGGAGAGTTAAAAGATTCGGAAATAAAGCGACTTCTACCGGCGACCTATGCCTTGCCTTACATGTTTGGCCTTCCTAAGGTGCACAAAGAAGGAACTCCAATGCGACCAGTAGTATGTACGACCGGAAGTTTGACTTCTCCGCTCTCTAAGAAGCTTGTGGAGATTTTGAATGTTTATAGGAAAGGTGTGGTCAGCAGGGTCAAGGATACTGAGGCACTGTGCATGCAAGTGAAGGAATGGGAACTTGAGGAAGCAGATCGTTTGATTTCTTTAGATGTAAAAGCCATGTATCCGTCAGTGCCGATTGAAGGAGCGATCAAGAGTGTAGAAAAGAGACTGAGATCGGATGATACTTTACAGAAGAGATGCAGTTGGGGAGTAGAGAGTATTCTGGACTTGCTTGAGAAGATTTTGAAATCCTCTTTCTTCCAATTTAATGGAGAGAATTATCAGCAAGATAAGGGTCTGAGCATCGGCAGTTGTCTTGCTCCAGTGTTGGCAGATCTGTTTATGGCTGACTTCGAGGAGTCTGTATTTGAGAATGCGAGGTCACTAGGTCTGGTCGTACCAAAGAAGCATCTTCGCTACGTAGATGACTGTTTGGATGTAGTGGAGGGCAATGGGGAAGACATAGAAGAGTTGGTGGAATTTATGAATTCGGTTCATCCCGATATAAAATTCACGTACGAAACAGAAAACGAGAATACAAGGAGTTTGGCATTCTTGGATGTAGAGCTAGAGAGAAAAGAAAAAAGAATTATTACCAAGGTCTACAGAAAGAAAACTCACACGGATTTATATATTAATGAAAGATCGAATCACAGCGAACGGGTCAAGTCGGGAGTTTTGAAAGGTTTGATAAGACGAGCGATGAAGGTATGTGACGGAGACAATAGAGAGGAGGAATTTGAACATCTGAAGTGGGCTTTTCGGCAGAATGGTTACAGCAGGGGTTTCATAGAGAGATGCTTTCGATCAGTCAGGAAGGAGAAAATACATGTAGATGTGAAAGGTGATAATTGGGAAGGAGTAGTCTGTTTACCTTACCAAAAGAATTTGTCTGAGAGAATTTACAACATTATGAGAAGGCACAAGATAAAAGTGTTCGAGAAGAATTCCGGTTCTATCGGGAAAGGACTCATAAGAAAGAGGGAGGCAATGGAAAGGAAAGAGATAATTTACAGTATTCCATGCTCAGATTGTGACAAAGTATACATCGGAGAGACAAAACGAGGTCTGGAGGTGAGAACAAAAGAGCACAAGGAAAATGTTGAAAAAGCTAGTATTACTACCTCTGAGATAGCGAAACATTGTTGGGAGGAAGGTCATAGGATGGCGTGGCGGGAAGGGCGGATTTTAGCTGGTGAGGGGCATTGGTATAAGAGAAAGGTGAAGGAAGCGGTGTTATCTGAGAGGACGGCGAGTTTCAACAACAGGTGGGAGATTAGCCAGGCATAGAAAGGTCTTCTGGTGTGAGGGGCGGGTACGAGGGATCAGTTACTTCTGCAGGTGTGACTCCCTATTGTTAAGACTTGATGAAAAGATTCCCTTTCATATCATGTGCTAACTGATTTGACATGCTTGGACAGTGATGTTTGAAAGTTAATTGACGATGTATATATATTATCTCAAATGTGAAGAATAACACAATTGCCTGAAGATGCCTGTAAGACGCAGGTGAAAGGCCTTGCAAAAAACTGTTGGTTTTTTATTACGTGGTTTCTGTTCGGAAGCTTAGTGCTATTTTATTGATTAGGTAATATCATGTTAACTTTCGGGATGATTAATACCGTAGTCATTTTGAAAATTCAAGTGTGCAAAGTACCGAAAATCCAGGTGCACCTATACCTGCATGTAGGTTGCATGTTCTATAGATTCAGTACACTAACAAATTATTCCACGTGCGCTGTTTTAGAAAGTCGGAAATCACAATTCTTTGCGTTTTACTTTTGGCATAGCAAGTTTTGAACGTCTTTAGTAAGCAAGTAGTCTTCTATTTTTAGTTTCACTTTTTTGTCAGGTCATCAGCATGTGTAGCATGTCATAGCATAAAAACTAAAAAGTGATCATAGAAAATGTCTGTACAGATAATTTGCAACCTATGTGCATTAAAAAATGTGTGTCTTTAAAGGACGTCGTACTAATAAATAATAATAAATATCAAATATCGTTGTTAAATTCAACTATGTAACTCGGATTTGTGGCCTAGTCCTTATCACGCGTTCATGAAAACTTTCCAATTTATCTTGCCTTTTTTTAATGTTGAAAGTTGTATTCTTCTCATGTGTTTTGAAAAGGACATTTTCACGAAAAGGCATCATGAAATGCACGCTTAAACAGTTAGGAAAAACAATGTTTGATGCCTTCTTTGCAATTAGACATGCAGCGGCAGTTATGTTTTGCATGAAATGAAAGACGAAATCAATGACACAAGATAACTCAACTGTGATAATCAGCCAATATGTGCATTTGAAGTATTTTAATTGTCTTATTGTAGGATGGGTCGAGAGACTCATGAAGATTCCCTCAATCGAAGGTCTGAGGGAAAATCAATCAAAACTTGAGGGAAGCGGACGAGCCTCTACACCAAAGTATCCCTTAGCAAAAGATCAGAGACAAAGAAGCTGAAAATCGAAGAGAGGAAAGTGGGGATAATAAAGGAACATAACTAAATAACCACTGCGTAACAGTACAGTGAAAAAGATATACGAGTATAACTCTTAACTAGGTAGGCTAATATGAGAAGCGCTGAAAATTAGGTCGCAGAAAAGTGAACAGACATATATAGGGATGTAAAATGTATAAGGACTAAGTCAGAACTACTAACTCCATAATTCGTAAGGCTAAAAATGGGAAATAACGAAAAACGAAAAAGACAATAAGATAACATAACAGAAATGGATAATACAAATAATTCTTCAAATTATGGCCAACTCCGACTTTGACTTATAAAAGGTGCTTCTTGCGTTGAGTTTGATCTTCTTTAGAATTTGCAAAAGCATTAACTAATGACTTAGTGAGCAATATGATGGCACAAAAATTTTAATTCGAATGTTCAAACCATGTACCGTTTGTTTTGAATATCTTCTCAGTATGAAAGGTAAGTGACATTGCCATCAACTGCCGCAAAGTCAGATGCAGTTTGATACCTTGCTGAGCATGTTTCAAAACGTAATGATCAACGTTGCAATTAGCCTATACATACTTATAGTAAGCCTAAATGTTACGTATTTCATATTGTACAGCACAGACGAATAGATGTACCTCATAGTTACAGGCCCTCATTTTTCGATGAAATAATGCCATATTGCCATAATTTAATAACACACAAAAGCTTCCGCAAGTAGTTTGCTCTGTTCACTTTTCATTATTCATATAGATTATAGAATGTAAAATACAGGTCCTTAAAGGACAACAGCTTAGCTGAATAAAATGTTGCTGCATACATTTACAAATACCATTATGCCATGTGCTACCACAATGTATAGTACAGCAGCAGTCCTTAATATTACGCTCAAAAGTACGCAATTAAGGAATTTGAACATTGTAATATCCTGCATGTTAATTTTATTAAAAGTAAATTTGTTTAAACTCATCAATTAAATTCCCTTTAAAATTTCTTCATGGTGATTTTGAAACTTATATTTGCATAGGACCGCGGAATTGGAAATAGAATTTGAGCTACCTTTTCCCGGTCTTGTCTGGTTATGTACTTTATCTTACACAATATATTAATTATCTTGATGGATCTTGCTCTCATTTAAACATTATTATGAATGGTATAGCAAGCTAGAACATTACAAACATATTTCTGCCTTTTGAAATTGGTGGCCCACGAGTCCTCTATTTGTGACCGTCTATCCCAACTTGGTTGCCCACCACTGCCATTGAGCTTAGTGGAGGCTTATTGATGACTCTCTTGAATGCCTCAACGCTAACAGATGTTGAATATTCTTCCGAAGGAATCTTATTTCACAGCCTTGCAGTTCTATGAAAGAACGATCTCCTAAAGTGGTCAGTTCGGCAATGAGGATTAGTGTAACTAGGCATGGATTTGCGTAGTCACTTCCTCTTATGCGTCTGGTAGAAGAATGAAGACGAGGAGTGGCACGAACAAGTACACCGTAGAACAAAGCTCGGCCGTGTCCAAGTGATGCCAAATTTGAAGTGAAACTAGCATCATGTATCAGACGAACTGCCGTGCGCTGAATGCGATCAAGCATATCTAAACTGCAATGAGAATCTGATGACCGTATGCAAAAGTGGCTAATGATTAAACTTACCTTCTAAGTGACATCATCAGTCGCTATCGACGACAATCTATGTTCTACATACATATAGGCCTGCAATAAACTTGTATGAAGGAAGAGTGATCTTCACATCAAAGCTAGCCTTTTTATATACGTGTACGAACGTGCAACTATGAAATCTCTTCTTGTCCTTGTTCAAGTATGCCGCCATTTCCATCATGGACGATATGATTTCAGTAGGTGCCGATAATCACAGGCGACCGACCATCTTTGCTCAAGGGCTGCAGCCTCTCAGCAATGTATGATCTATTTGATGATAAAAATAGAGAAGCTGAACCACTGAGTGAAAAGACAATAATTTTTCAATTCAAGTGTATTTCCGTAGACTAGTGGTTTTGCACTGCTGACTGTACTCTTGTTTGGTAAAGGCGAGAGTTAAGATCAAGACGTCAAAAGTTATGTGGAAGGATAAATTATTGTTTGCGTCATATGAGTCTACAGTCCTATCATCCGACTCCGCATCCCTGCTACCAAGTGAACACGTCAGATAACATGCTCGTTGATTTAAGGTTAGGAGGTTTAATTTGATGCGAATTTTCGGTTTAAAATCTAGTTTATCATACTCATTGCAGATTGACATCCTTATTATCTTTCATACGCGTATTGTATGAGAATATTCAAGTGTATAATTCACATATATTTTGCTTATTACCTTGAATCCAATTTTTCTATTATCGGCATTTTCTTCAACAAACTCTTAACACAACTTTTTTCTTTCAGAAGGAATGGTGATCGTCTTCTCGGAGTTCATGTAATCTATCGACATGGTGCAAGAACGCCGGTTTACAAGATTCCAACTACAACGTCTGCAATCCCTCCGGTAAGTCGTCGCAGACAAATGATTGGTGAGAGACAATCAGTGATTGTGATAGAGTGTTTGCTCTGCGTCTGGGAGACCTGGGTTCTAAACCTGGTTGGATCAGATGAGGGACTCACTACTTTGTACGTGAACTCTGTGTTCTTGCTAATACACGGCACACATGAATGAGTGGCATAAACTGAAAAATCGACCACATCGAGAAAGGCGCTCGCCTAGCCTTGTCTCTTTTCATTTTGTCAATTTTCTGATTTGCATTCCTAAATATAAACTTATTGTTAATCTTGTGATTGTTACACATCTGTACCTCAACCAAGTATTTGATTTTTAGGCAAACTGGCCTGCTGAAATGACAGCTGATGTTGAGAAGACCATGGTTCCCTTCTCACTGGTTGACTTGGAAGGAAAGCCGAAAAGCCATTCAGATGAACTCGTAGGGAAATATATCACTATCAAGGAGCTACCAGGCGGTGCAAGGTCAGGATGGCTAACACAAACAGGTCAAGAAGAATTGTTTGCACTGGGACAACGCTTGCGTCGGCAATACGTTAAAGAAGAATCATTTATTGGCTCCAAATTCGATCCTCTGCAAGTCTAGTGAGTGCAAATGTCTTGCTGTGCACATTTCTATCGCCTAAATTCCTTTCATAGTTCCAGGTCTACTGGCTATCCGAGAAATATAGCTTCCACGAGAAGCTTGTTGGCTGGACTGTTTGACAGATCAGAGGATTCAGAAAGTAAGAATAACGAAGTACAGTTTTGCAGGACGATATCCGAATGACATTCAAAAATATGGCAGGAAGCGAATCCGAGTGTTTTTTTATTTAAATTGAGTACGATGAAGTATCAAAATATCAAGGCTTATATTTCTCAAACAGAGAACACGGTGATGATAGATAGCATGAGAGCTGTGATAATCATGAGTACATACAGACTAATGAACACGTAATGACAATAAATGATATGATATGATGAAATAACAAATGATAGGACACTGGAAGGAGAGGAATGATATTTTATCAAACTACAAATGACATTTGGTCAATCACTGCATGAATCATTACATGAATCAAATTAGAGATCATGAATATTTATCAATGTAAACGGCCTGATATCATGTTGAGTTTTCATTCTATTTATGGTATCCGAAAATACAATTCACTCCTAGTTAATAAATCCTATTTATTAAGAGCTCCGGAACAAGATTTTTATGAAATAACATTATGCATTCATCAAATGATATACACATGCAATACGGAGTAATTCAGATGACAAGGAATCTTACCTGAAATGGAGCATGCAAATTGTCGAGCAAATTTCTTTGGAAACTTATGTTCCGGAGCTCGAGAAGCGTATGACTATAGTAGTATATATGACTATACTGCGAAGTAGCTGTATGACTATTCTTGAAAATTCTGTGATTGTCTGCTATCGAATATCAAGGTTATGCTTCTAATGATTCTCTAAGTTTCTAATATATCTTTCTGCCATCGATGCGAGCATTTTCAGAAAGGAAAATTTTGATGAGCATTAATAAAAGTTTTATTTTACTTGTGAAAAACTCAAATTTTCGTCTTAGCCTTAGTCATGAACTGTAGAAAGTTATTCATCTACAAGTATAAAACTTGAAAGAAGATGTAGAAAAATTGCAAAGATTTCAAAACAGTAGGGATAAGTCATGGGACAAGAGAGTTGAGCATTGATGGTAGGACACATATGAGATGTGACATGTGGTTTGACTTTACGTGTGTGGCTGGAATTATGGACATCTCTATACTAGCATATATACAGAAGTTCACGGTGGAAATCCTATGAGTTTCTCCAACATAAAATGTTTGCATCTTTGACATTCAATTTTACATCACATTTTTCAAAAGACACGATTTTTGTCCACCACTTGCACAATTATGTTTACACTTGATTTCATCTTTCTGTTTAATTTGTCGCCATAGTGGTTTTTGTGTCACACCTATTTAACGAGGGCATTACCCATGCTTAGTCCTGAAAGAATCGATAACTGAAGGAGTTGTTTAAAAATATTAACTGAGATGTCTGAAAAGGTAATTGCTGTCCTGGCATGTCTTAGTGTTGTGTACCGAAAGGGCAGCTGGAAAAACGACCAGGAGTGTTGAAGTTTATTATGAAGTCATACGACAGCATAGCATAGTTAAGCATGGAACAAAACTCATGCACATGAACAGATGAAAATGGTCCTATCACAATGCTACAAATTATAGAAAGTCCATATCGGTGCAAATCAAGACTATAAAGAGTTACTACTAATAAAGTCAAGTAAAAGGATATGAAGTCGAGTGAAAGGATTCTTTGGGCTTTCGGTTGGTCAAGTACCTGTATCCGATTGCTGAAAGTTGGCATCCGACTTCACTTTTATATTCGTTTTGTCTATACGAAGTAGACCGATGTCTCGTCCTCCTAAACCATGTTACGCGTGCCCCGTGTCTGCCTGCTGTCGGTACTTATCCACTGCTCAAAGTCTCCCTAACCATGTCTTTGTTCTACGTTCGTGCGATCCAATTCCTGTTTCTTTCTACGATCCTGACGTCGCTCCGACTGCCTTTTCATGTCGCAAATCCTACTCGCGTCCTTGAATCCATTACTGCAGTGTATCGGACAGGTTGTCTCTTCTCCATACATCTGTCTCGCAATTCAACAGCGCAGATCCTTCTCCCCCAACTCTGATATCCCCTCAGATTCCCTGATATCCTCTGAGGGCCCATCAGATTGGCCCTCCAATTCCTTCGTTCGAAAGAGTCCTTTCCATTCGCCTGCCTCTCTGCCGGCACATCCTCAAGAGGTGTCGCGATCTTTGCTCCGAGGCCCTCACTTAACTTTACGATCAGGCTGTCCGCAACCTCTTGGATCACGAGGGATTCCAACTGCTTTTCTTGTTCCCGCGAGCGGTGCTGCGTGCTCCTCTCAGGGCTGGGAAGCGGAAGCGCATCCAATTTCCTCGGGTTCTTTGGACAGACTTCGTCGCTGGCTCTCCGGAGACTATCTTGGTATGTGGTCCGAGGTCTCCTATCGGCAAGCCTGCGTCCTCTGGAAACTTAGAAAAACGTCTTGAACGAGCTACAGCTCTTAGTCAAGAAGGAAACCTGGGTAAAGCATGTGCCGCGGTGTTGTCTGGCGGAGTGGCGGCGGTAAACTCCGCGACTATGAACGATGTTCGCTCCAAACATCCTCCTAGACCAGTGCCCATCTCTCAACATGAATCGCCCCTGCCGCTCGTCATTCAGGTAACCACCAAGGAAGCCACAGGTATTCATTGGTATTCCATTCAGGTAACCACTGAAACTGTTCAAGGGGCCAACCGGCGGATTCACAGATGTAGACATCACTGTCACCTCACCGCTGTAGCAAGCTACCATTATCAATGCGGCTGCTGAGGAGGCTGTGGCAGATCGTCGTCGGCAAGTTGCGAAGGATGGTGAGGTTCTGGACACGTTGGGTTTCGTTTTCCTCCCAATAGCCATTGAGACTTTCGGTGCTTGGGGTTCGGTTGCTCTTGACGCAATCAAGCTGATAGGTGCAGATGGGCCGACCGGCATGTAGAGCAGCATGTCAAAGCGATCGACTGGATTTTCCAGAAATTCTCTTCTCGCTACAACGAGGCAATGCTACCATGCTGCTTTACAGAAGCCAAACCTTGGATGCCTTCATGGACAACGTGTCTTCTCATTTTCTCTCATGTCATTTATTTGTATTGTTTCTGTGGTATGAAAGTAAGCAATTTTACATAGACAGAAACAATTTATAAATGTAGCAATGGCCATCTCAACACTTTTTTAAATTGAAGCGACTTAATTGTTAGACTTTCATTGTATGCAGTAGCCTTGAAATGATTTCTAACAAAACACCACTTTAATGCAATTCTTGAATGAATGACTGTCTGAACATTTCGATTCAGCAATACCATTTTCATAGATGCATGTCATAGTAGAAACAAGCATCCGCTCAATATTAGATCAAATGAATCGACTTAAACTTCTGACCTTTCTCCTTCAGATGAATTGAAGATACACGTCAGCGGGTTTGAGGAGGAAATTCTCTCACCAAACAGACACTCCTGCGCTCTTGTGATGGACAGTAATAACAATTTCGAAGAGCATGATTTTCCCCCGGGAATTCTGGCAGCAAGAGAGAAAGCAAGGGAGATTTTTGGTAAGTGTGAGATACAATTGAAATAGGAGATGCTTATCATATTTACGTAGAGGCGAACCAAAACCTTTGATGTCAGGTAAAATAGATTTAATACTTCAGCGCTTTCAAGGCGCACCGTGCTACATCATCAGAATAGTGACTGACTTGCATGCATTTGAACAAGTCTCATGCCTGTCATGACAGAACATCAAACATCGGCTCACATGAAAACGTCATAAAGTAAGATAATACATACTACTAGGAAAGTCAATTAAGTAAGTGGAAAAGTTAGAAAACCTCATCAGGAGAATAAAGAAACAGTTAGATTACCTTGATTACCTAGCTTCACCTCGTTGCTGCTGTTGCACTGCTTACTCCAATAGGCTCCTTCACCACTCGCCCTTTCCAAGACCAGTCACTGTCAATGACAGCCAGCATTGTCAAGGTCATTCAAATGTCCGCTTTCTACCACATGTCTAGCCATTTCTGATAGGTCAGCGTCTAACTCACGAATTGCGCGTGCATGTTCTTTTCGTCTTTCTTCCAAGCTCCTTCCACTCGCGCCAACATAATTCCAGTTTCTGCACTTCACATTATAAACCACTCCAAAGGCTTTTGCAGGCACGGGGCGTTTCTGAACCAATGTGGATCGAAAGGTTGTTTTCGGCTTCATCGCCAGCCTGACACCGACTTCTGAAAATATTCCTGGTACATGCTCTGACACTTCAGAAAAATATGGAAGTGGCATGCGTTTGGAGGAAGACTCACCGCTGCTTGAGGAGATGCTTAGGAAACGTCTGAAAGTAAAACTTTCGTTTGAGAAAATGATAAATATATTCGCCGCACGAATGTTCAATCCACCTATTCATGAATGAGATTCTTCTTGACCCTTTTTTTGTCCGGGGCAAAGGCATCAAAAGTATTGTGAGGAATTCTAATTTGTCCCTTTTTAACTCGGAACACTGTTTGTGGCTTAAAGCTGAATGCATTATTCATAAATCTATTATGAGTAGTGTTTATGTTGTTGTTTTTGTTCACATGATAATTACATAAAATAAAAAGAAATGAACCTTGTTTATTCTCGGAAGCGCATTAGGCACGGAGCCTTTCTTCCATGTGGCCGAGTTGTTATTAATCCACTGACATTCTTTTTGTGCTCAGTGTTTAGCAAGAATGCAGAGTGCACCTACTTCAAAAGTCTTAGGTTCAAACCCGACAAAGGTTTGAACCGAGGTCTCCCGGACGCAGAGCGAACCCTCTACCACAAGGCCATAGCGCCGGTTATACGAGGACATAGATGCATTTTTGGATGAATGAATGTTTCAACTTTTTCTTTTTAAATCACACACACACGCAAGCAAAAATTAGGTGAGGTATTAGGAAGTCAGGAATTCCTTTTTGCCCACCAGGTGCGTTCTAACATGTGCCATCGTTTTGAATAAGTCACAACTTCTGGTAGAGTGAAAAAGTTAAACTATCTAATTCTATGATCACTTCACCGATTTTTATGTAATCTCTGAAAATATGCCAGGAATGTATACTCAGCAATCCACAATGATTGAGTTATTGACATAGAGGTTCAAAATCTTTGTTTCATGATGAATAATGTTGGGAAGCAATCCGAAGATCAGCTGACCAGTCTGCTCAGGCATCAGTACAGACTGGTCAGCTGATCTTCGGATTGCTTCCCAACATTATTCATCATGAAACTTTTTACAAAATCTTTACAAACTTATCTGAAATATATCTGAAACTTATCAGAAATAAACGTTCTGATATTCTGATATTCTGATATTCTGATATTCTGACAATGTGCCGACACCTTGCCATAGTCTTGGGGTTATGACTGTGGAAAGGGAATGGTCAGAAAAGGCTAATGATCTTTTGCCTATGGCAAGTGCTTTTCAGTTGCTGACTATGGCAAGGTGCCGGCACATTGTCAGATAAGTTTGTAAAGATTCATTTTTGCTTTCATTTCTCTTAAGGTATAAAAGAATCCCTCTAAATTAACTTGTAATACATCTCCCTGTGGTAGGGAATGATCATAAAAACAGCTGTCGTCCATTTTAGTCTCGCTAACTTAAATCAGAAAGTCGAATTTCCTTGGCGACGCCACTTGATTAAAGTCAGCACCAGCTCTGTCACTCGTCATATTATATCTTGCAGAACTTTTGACAAAAATCGTAGTCCGTCATCTTACTTTTCTATCATCGGTAGTAGTAACAATTACCGCTATCTACAAATTCTAGAGTCGCTCATTATCAAAGCTATGATGCCGGCTCTTTGTGTACAGAAAGAAACGTATCAATGTCACCTTGTGAGGTAGCAGATTAATATTCATGTTTATTAGCTCACTGTCGTAACCGCTCTCTATGTCTGACACTCCAACTTGCCATTACATAATCCGGTGTGTTCCACTGTCGTGAACCAGCGCAAGGCCTCTGGACATGTCATCGCAATCTTGTTAGTTAACTTTTGTACTGTGTTTCTTTCTTTTATTTAAAGGTGTAGTTGGGTGAAATTTTCAACCTTTACTCAATGGCTTCTTCTTTGCATAATAGTCAATCTAGCGAACTTTGACACACTTCTGATTCCTCAATTAGCCGCAATCATCAACTTGAGGACACGAAACGACGTCACATGTGCCAGTCATCTGATACGTTACTGTTAGCATGCTAGGTGACGAATCAGCTAGGCGCAAGAGGATCAACGCACATGGAGAAGATGAACTGTAGGAAATACAAGTTCTAAAGTCATTGACAGGAAGTCACTTGCTCATGTTCCTGAACACATGCAAAATGTCTGAAATGGTACAATACTGCGCATGCATGTGCACAAACAAATCGGACGATCCTAAGAAACATGCCTTCTTCAACATTCCGAAAGACAGAAAAAATGGATGTGTAGTAGCATTGCACGAGCTCATATTAAACCGACGAGGCACAGTCTTGCATATTCTGAACGCTTCAAATAAAATGATAAAATAAAAGATCTAAGATATTCAAAGTGTGATGTTGATGGAATATTGCACAATCAGACAGCCTTTACTCCACTTGAGTAAGGAGACTGCACCATGCTTGAAAACTGGAAGCAAATTAGTTAAATTTTCTCTCTCTAAAAGACGAACATGTTCTACAAAAGCTGAATGAAAGTCGGGCCAAATTTGAGATGGTGCTATCAACTTATTCTCGAGACGAACTTCAGATTTCTTCAAATGAAGTAAATGGATATGGATTTCGATAGTTGCCTTGTGATACATGCCTCTTCAGAAAGTGAAGAGAGTTAAACTGCTCCAGTTCGTCTAACGTTTGATGTTCCAGATAATTACTTTTTTGTGTTGATTTGCAGTACCGGCATATTTCTTGTAGTTGTCCTATATTTCTGATACAGCAAATGCACATTTCAGACTCTGACAGCAAATAAACAGCGAACAATTATTTGTCGTATTTTGCCTCTGGCGTGAATGTGTTGAATCGTGATCAGCCACATGTGCTTCATTTTGTGATCATCGGATATATCCCATTCAAGAATAATCTAGTTACCTTAGGCCCATTCAGAGATTTGCTTGCTTGCATGCAACAGGGTTCCTCTATCAGCCAACCACAGCGAACCTCCTGTCTAGTGCACGACGCTCTGCTTCTCAGTAAGCAGGAATCGGCAGCTGTGACGTCATCATGAATCTTTGACATAAATTTGCAGGCAAACTAACGAGCAGATGAGTGTGACAGTGATAGGAAATCGTCGCAGTGATTGAATACCTCAATAATCAGGAATAAAATTCGTTTCTGAAATTGACCGAACTACACCTTTAAACTCGCGCTCGTGCAATCGCTCTTCATTTAACCCACTCCGCGCTCGTGTAATTGCTCGTGGAGCAGCGTGGCCCGTGCTCGTGTAATCGCTGATGCTGCAATTACAAAAATATTGTGGCAACTCTCAAAGATTATTTTTGACGATCGATGGCATGTGATCGTTGTATTTTGCATATAGGCCTATATTGAATGTGGCTGTCCCAGATGAACACATCTAAGGACCGCTTCCTAATTCGGCGCGCGGCCCTCCTGGTATGAAGATGCTTAAACTGTCTCAGCAAACACGCGGTTCTAACCGATGTCTTACAGCATACACTGCAAACTCATTACCCTCTTCAACATGCATGCACCCCTTACCTCCTATGTAATACTATTATACCTGGCTATTTGTTGTGTTTTTCTAATAGAAATCATCTTCTAGTTGTCAAGTTTTGACACTTCAACGACTGAATTTTTTGTCATTTTAGGACAAGATGCACTGGTATACACAAAATATGCTGAAGATGGATCGGTTGTTTCGACACGCCAATCTCGTCTTCATCCAGTCCGTGATGAATTAACTTGCAGGATTGTAAGTACATCAATAATGCATTTGTTGATGAATCTACCATGAATGCTCATTTCACGAACAGCTGTATGTGTTTATAAATCAATTTTTCGCTATTGCAATATTTATACATCAAATCTTGTTTCTCTCTTCATAGTATCACGGATTTTCCGTATCTGATGAAATAAAAGAGTTTGCTGAAAGTCTCCATCAAATTTGTCCATTAGAGATGGTGGAAAACGTCTGCGGTCCACATGAGTGAGCATTTCATATTGTTTTAGCATTTTCACTGCTCTGTAATCCTGTGTAGGTAGGGCAGTCGACATGGTTATGAACTTCTAGAAGCATCACTTTAGACAACCCAATTATAGCAGTAACCGCCTCGAGATGCCAGGTTTATGGCTGACATGTTGGTGTTGGTCTGTCTGCAAGTCGTTCTGTTTTTGTTTTGTCTCGTAATGATTTTTTGTCAAAGAAGGAATTTGGAGATGATGAAATTAAATTTATTATTTCTCCTCTGTTACCTAAGAGAATTACCATTACCTGCAGTACTACTGCATTATGTCCGTGATAGTAGCATGTATGTATGGAATTAAGTGCTTCATGAAATTAACTGATTCATGCAATCTTACCAACATGGTGTTTCTTTGCTTACTTTTAGTGCAGTATGATCAGATGTCCCAATCACAATTTTGGCGCACTTGTCGAAAAGTGCCTGTTGGGACAGATACATGCCCCGTTCTTGCTGTATTTCATCGTCAAAAATCAACTTCAGTTTATTATTTTTTCATCATTCAAATTCAGCACACCAGAATTTGATGCAAAGTTAGGAAGAGAAGAAAATACAGAGCGAATTATACAGAAGAAAATAAAGGAAGCAAATTATAGAGAATGCATGCTTAAGTTTACTGATCACAAGAACGTTGCAAGCAATAACTTGAAGAGATTTCGTGATTGCCACAGTATGGTCTGACGCTGCTACTCGTTGCACAGAGCAACAAGGTGCTCTGAAATTCATTGCTTGTGATAACAGCGATCATTTCATGGAGTAAGTATATTAGATAGAGTAGCAATTCATCATTTATTAAATCTCCAATGTGTACACAGTTTCGATTTTATTAAGTGAACTTGAGTTAAGACCTATTACCACATGTGAGATTGGCATTTTTTGCCCTTTTGGAGAAATGTACACGAATTTGACTGCTCATGATAGCAATACAGAAGAAGGAATTGTATTTTACAAATCCTCCATGTTATGACAACCTTGAGGAGGTAATATAGTTCGTTGAATTAGCAATTCAAAGGGTTTCTATTACTTTAATGCTGAGCCTTACTGATAAGAGTATTTTCTCAAGCGTGATCATATCACAAATTACCCGCCACTGAAATAGCAAAATATCACAATCAAACACAATGATCATAATTAACTTTAAAATATGTAAATGGGTCCACATTACTATTCAGATTCAAGAAATGAAGCATGAATTAAGCGAATCACAAAATCATGCCGATGAAAATTGAATTAAAAACTTAAATCTCAGCGAAGAGGCACAATAAGATTTCAGCTGTTCCATGAAGACTTGCAATGTGGTTCATTAGATTTCCTTGATAATCAGCCTAATTTCTGCTTAATTGAGATAGCTATTAGTAGATGTTCATTCCTTTTGATATTCAACATGTTTCATGCTACTCATATAGTGGCTTTACGTCGGTGGTATATAAACATAGGAATAATTTGCAGAACTTTAGCTTTTTAAAAACTGCTCATATAATGTTTTGGACCGCATGAACGTAATCTCGGAAAAGATTGAATCTTTTCATACAAAAATTTTCACTGTATACAGATACTTGTTGAGTCGACATTCTACCTACCATCAGTGGCGTCACGTGCTCCCTGACCATATGCCTTCACTCGGCATTGGAATACTTTTTGTATACCAAACACTTTTGTTACAACATTAATTTTCATAGAAGCTGAATTTTTAATAGCAATTTCCCGAACATTCTGCTCATGTCGCTTAAACGCTTTACTCAAGAAGCTGAGATCACTATATCCCCTCTGTCCAGACCACATTTTCTCGAGAAAAAAAGGATGCAAAGCCAACAGTTTCTTGCGTTTCTCACGGCCGGTCAGCCACTCACATGTTTGAAATTTTGATGCATTAAAATGTCTTCTGTATTTCTTTCTCTGTGAGCACTTTCAATTTTATATCAGGTGTTGGCCTACCTTGCTTGACGACTGTCATCTTTTCAGTATATTCCCTTGGGACGAAAGGCGTGGTTATGATCTCATCTGCAGTACTAAACACAGCGTCATATCAATCATGTAAAAACAAATTATGAAATTCTACCGAATCTGGGTGTCCGAGTCAGATGCATTACTCTGCATTCATTGGAGAACGCTCATCATCTGATCGCAGTCTTGTCTGAACGTCAGCTATCTGCTACTGTTGACGTACTGTCCTCTCACACATTAAACGAAGCCAGGAACAATTGGGTTGAGCTTCCCTTTTTATATTTAGCTACCGCGCCTCAATCAAGAATCGCGTAGAATTTCATTGCAAAAATTGGAGAAGGCAAATCATTATGTCTATCGGAAAAGCCAATGTTGGCGCGGGCGCGTGCGCTTACTGCCTCAAACGCGCACAACTCTCTTTCACTCTGTCTGAACATCAATGCTCCGTCTGAACACACGACTAGCTTGTGTGTCTTATTGTTCGAAGAAAACAGCTGTGATTCAAGCACGCGCTGCAAAACTTGAGGTTGAGCGTCTGATTTTGAGACGGAAAGCTGTACACAGCTATCACGAGAGGCTATCGAATTTAAATGAATGATGACACTTTTCATTGTTATAATTGTTGGTAAATAATTTTTGAGGATGCGCCGAAAGCCTCGCAGGTACGGAGAAGACGCCACTGCCTACTATATACTTACTCTATGGATCATTTTTTGAAAGCAACATGGAAATAAAATTATCATCTGTAGGCCTTTCCCCTACTTTTGCAGAAAAAAGATGAGAACTGATGAGAACTGAACTCAGATCTTATTCATTTGAATCGCTGCCCACCGCTCAAAAGTGTCAATGTAGAAAGTATATACTATGAGTAGGCCTACTAATAATTATCTGTGACGAAGGTGGCGTTCAGCAGTGCGTCTTTTACTGTGCATTCTTCTATTCTCATTTCTTTGAATTAACACTAGAACAGCGGGAAATTCTTTATACCTGTAGACCAGCGAAACCCGTCAATTGACGATTTTCATCTAATGTCTATCTTCTTGCGTAATATGAAAATACATAAAACTACGTCACATTTTATAAATTATTATTTAATGATGCACTCAACCAGGTTCGGGACTTGCCAAAGTAGGCCTACCACCCCAGGGCACATTTGGGGATGCCGTCCTCGTGGTAATTACATTTCCCATTTTTTGAAGCATATTTTAATTATTTTAGAGGATGTTACATTTTCTAAAGCTTTTCAATGAATGTTTTGGCCCTACTCACGTCCTTGTCGTGGGTGACATCCAAAGGACCACCTGAGTGCCGTCCCTGGGCACGTGCCTGCATGTGGTCCCCAACAAGTTTCGACTCTGCACTCAGCAACAACAGCCGAACCTGACTGCTTTCACTTGATCTGAGTTTCCGGGATAGAGATAGGGAGTGGTATCGTGTGATCTCCCAAACTGACGGCCTACCTCTCAGTAAGACACAGCTCTGTCAGTTGATGACGCAAACATTTTTCAATAAATTCTCATTTCCTCGCAAATTTCACTCACAAAATTCTCGCTGGAAGTTTATTTTCCAATTGTCGAAGGAGCTTCGACTGATCTGTTTTAGGTATAACCAATTTTTTTTTTCATCAAGAACAATTTTAATGAAAACATAAGAATATTAAAAGTCACTAGAGTTTTCAAAAAAAAGCTACAACGCTTTGAAAATTATAAGTCGTCAATTGACGGGTTCAGCTGTTCTAGTGTTAATCAGCTTGAACAAGATTGGGAGCATTCCACATGTTAATGGTTAATTGTGGTGTGCGGGCGGCAATTTTTCAGATAAAGTGTGACTGCTCCAAAGATTTTTTACAATTTTCACAATTTTTTTACAATTTTTTACAATTTTACAACGCTAGCACAGCTATGAGCCGTGAACGAAGCTAGGGTTTACTCAATGAAAAAGTAATTGTATTATTTTTAATAAATAAAAGAAAAAAAACAAATCTTCTAGCCTCATTAATCTGTCCCCATCAGAAACCTGCTCGCACGCTTTTGAAAGTATCAAGATTGTATTGGTCAAGGAAAGTGGTTTGAGGAAGCTGATTCCAAAGCTGTGCCCTGCGAGTAAAATAGCTTTTCCAGCGACCCACAGTACGTGCGCGTTCTAAGCTCACATGATAGCATGTGAGTGCATTAGCTCTGCGTGTGCTTCTGGAGAAGATCTTAGGTTTGGGCACGCACTCATTTGCAACAAAACTGCTTCTACCGAAATAGTATCTGTGGAAGAGACTGAGTGAAGCAACATTCCGTCTGATGTAGATCGGCTGCAACTTGTTAGCAAGTTTTTCACCCATAAGATTCTTGACAGGTTTTTCAACCCGTTCAAGGAGGTTAATATGTGTCTGTGGGGCGCCGGCCCACAGATGACAGCAATACTCCATCAGAGGACAAATAGTGGACTTGTAAAGATGGCACACATCTGATGATTTGTACCAAAGAATGAATCATCAGTCAAAGAAAAATATTGTGCGCGATAAAAATATTTTTATGAATACATAAATAGAACAAAAGGATCTTACAAAATTTAAAAAAATATAAATTTTCTTCTTCTGTCTGCTTGTATTATCTGCCATGAGGAAAATGTTGTCAAAGTGGCTTATGGCTGATGGCTGATGGTTTATGGATTATTCTACGTGCCTCCGGCCTTAAACATCTTTTCTATCATTGTATGTACGTTTGCTGAAAGCATTAGTGGATATGAAATAGTTTTCAGATATATATGTATTTTGACATAGAACTTATTTTTCTATCATCAATTTTAATCACTCGTAAACTTTCAATAACACTATGATTTTGATGCCTATTTATGATGTTTTTGATTTTACTCACATGATAGATATGTTAAGTAGAGACGTTGCATGTATTTGTGAATGTCATGACAGGTCACTTAAACAGCTATGGCCTTCATCTTCCAACTTTTGCTTTCCAACGGAATAATGCGGAAAATTAATGGCAGAGCTGCGAAACTCTGTTGTCTCTGAAATGCCTATTGATAGAAAGTTGGAAATTTGCTGAATTTTATCAGATAGAGTCGAAAATACCTCGCTGAAGTCTATTTCAGCCTTCAATCCGAACTTACTAGATTAAATTTCCAATTTATCTAACGCATGCATGGAATCCTATGCAGTGTATCTCATCATAAGAATATGTTCGTAACTGTACGAGCTGAAATCTCAGAATTCTTAAGGTTGCAGCTAGCGTTGGTAGCACAGCAGCACTGTAAGGTTGCCTTTCATTTCAGCATTTGGGAGAGTCGTGGATTCAAAGCAGCTGCTGGACAATTTTGTCATCTTCTTCTCAAAAACCTTGATGAACAAGCAGCTTCCAGGCAAGTTCCTTCATGTTCATTTTACGTCGTAGTTTGATATTAAATATGGAGACTGATTTTACATTTCCGCGTTTTATAGGTGGCAGGATAGCTCATTTGGTTAAGGGCCACTCTTCGGTGCGGAAGAGTGGAATGTCCACGGTTCGAGCCTGTCCTCCTCGGGAGGTACTATCACTCTCACTAGAGGTTGCAAATGTGTTAAGCTAGCTAGTGTGGCTGTGTGCCTTGGCAGGGGCAGGGATGAGTAGAAAATATTGACCATCCATCTCGGGGGGGGGGCGATTCGTTCTCCCTTCTCAACTTCTAAGGTATTGTTCTAAATCACATGGAATTCCTATATTCTCATGGTAGTATTCATTTTCTCTTATCTCACCCATCTTCATACAAAAAGAAACCTCGTTGACCGATTTTTCAAAATTCTGACATTTTACCGAAGTTTAGAAATGCTTTACGCTACAGATCGCTATTTTGTTTGACTGTACTAAGACGTTACTTAGGAGAACAAAAAGAGATTGGTAAAAGTGATTCAGCCGAAATATGCGTAGATTAATGTATGAGATTTTCCTCCAAAAATTTGCCTCTCCGATGAATCTGTGTAATGATATTGTACAGTTCCAAGTAACTGTAAATGTGATAATAAAGAAGAAGGACGATTGTGAGATATCCAAGGAATTCAAATGAGAAGGAGAATACACAAAATGACTACTTAAATGAGTCATTGCTACTGTAAATTTTATCAAGTAATATTTACAAAGCGTTTGACTATCCAGTAGTCTATTCTATGCTGATGATACAGCAGATGATTATGTTGTGATTCAGATACTCATCTCAGTAAAATGCTGTATTCGTTTTGAAAATTTGTGCATTGAGTTGAATATTGTCACATGAGATATTTGCAAAAAAAGTGGCAATATTCAGACCTCAGGGTGCGCTCACACGTGCAGCTTTTTACCCTGACAGTCAGAGGATAATAAGCAGATGAGATCAGTGAATTTCTCTTTATCACCATCCACTTAAGTGTTACTGTTCGATGACGCGCGCAGAACGATTATTGAAGGCGTGCCTTTGTCTACTTTGTTTGTCCATTCTTTTCTTACTCATTGTGAATCGAAGGGTGTCAGCAATCTAGTTGCAAGTGTAATCGCACCCTTAGGAAAAAGCGCTTTTCAAAATACAATTATAGGTCATTTATTTGACCTTCCATTCGACCAAATCTAACGAGGAAAGTTTAAAAATGCACTAAAACTAAAATTCATGAAAGCGTAGATCGTTCGGTTTAGTTTTAAAGGAACCTCAGCAGAAACGAGACAGGGTTGCCGAAGCCCACCCCCCCTCCCATTCCCCCAGTATGGACAGAGCTAAGTAATGAAACGGAGCTTTGAAGAATCAAATTCATTGAGAATTTTTGAAATAAGTAATTACCGTAAATTCTATAATAAACGCCCGGGGGCGTTAATTACATCTTTGAATTTTTATGGGGGCGGCTATTTTAGAGGGGCGCTAAATATAGAGGGTCGTTAATTAACTATCACCATTGCAGTGTCATTTTATTTTCCCTCAATGCTCATATTTTCCTGACTATACAGTACATGTACAATAGTATACCCTCTCTATCAGATTATTCATCAACAATATTTCAAAATCAATTATCGGTATTGTTCCTATTTTGCTATATATAGATGTAGCGCCTTCTATTGAAAATATGCCTTTCCTGTATGTATATCAAAAACAAAACTATCGAAATTCCAAAGAAACTTACAATGACTATATTTGTCATCAATTAATCAGAATCTGAATGACAAATGCTTTCATCAGGTATTCAGACCTCAATTTACACCGCTTAACTTGCATGACTTTCAATGATTTTCTCTTTTTTTTCTTCATGTTATCGTTTTTTGTGTGTCTTGTGTGTCACATGTATCCCAGATGTAGTGAAAAATATATAAATCTTGAATCAGATGAAGTTACCAAATTTTCTATATCAATGGGAGTTTGGATGGTCCTTGCAAGCTTCACAGAATCAATTTCGATACCCAGCTCCTTGATTCCGTGAATTTGGCCATCATCTGATCCATCTAAGCTGGATGTCAGCCCACATACAACAAAAGATCTCTTTGTGAGATCGTTGCTGAGACTATCCCATGCCTTGACTACCCATTCGCACAGTAAGCGTTTCGTAGGTGCTCGCGGATTTCGGCGGCAGTCTTGTTGTTCTCCTTGCAGCCAGTATCTTGCACCCAATCTTCATATAATGACGCATATGCTTGCTTAAAAGGTTTGTTCCAGGAGACATCTGGGGCCTGAAGCACGCTGGTGCAACCACCGGGTATCATCGCAACATCCGTGTGCATTTTCTTTAAGCTCGACTTTACAGCAGCGGTCTTGTGGGCCCGATACGCATCCCAAGCCAACAGGCGCCTTCCAAACGCTAACGTTCCCCAACATTTTGATAGCCATTCAATAGTTGTCATCTCGTTCATCCAGCCGTTTTCTGACATGACGATGATTGCAGCTTTGAAGTTGTTAAGTTCATTAGGTAATCGCTTACCCTTTAATACGATGAACGGAGGCAGTTTCTTTCCGTCTCCAAGTGCTGCTAGCATGACCGTGAGGCGGGTTTTGTGGTATCCGGTAGAGAACGGCTTCACTGTTCTGGATCCCACTTCCTGAATCGTGGTATTCCCAACTGGGTCGATCCAAACGGGTGTCTCATCAGCTGCTCCAATCGAGTATATGCGGTAACCACAATTCTTTCGTAGGCCTTCAACAAACAGCAGGTAGCTTATTGTCTTCTGTTTGATGTCATCTGTCAACTTCTGTGCTACGGACGTCCGACGACGCAAGCTTAAGTGGTTTCTCTTGAGGAAACCGCTTAACCAGCCTACACTCGCTGAGAAAGATAGGTCACGTTTTTCATCGTCTGGAGTATTCTCAAATAGTTCTAGAGCTTTCACTTGGATCATTTTCCGGCTAACTTGTAAGCTGCGGGATCTTCGTTCCGAGATCCAATCGCTTAATGCTTCATCCAATTTCTCCCACTTAAACGGTCGTCCAGCTCCCGGTAATCGTTTGACTTTCCCACCGTTCATAATTGATCTCAGTTTGTTCTCCATCTGACACCATTTACGTACTCGCTTAACAGCGGCATTATGCACTCGTCCCGCATTCTTCTTTGATGTCTTCTTGGCTGTCAGAATAACTGTTAGCTTTTGGTCAACTGTGTACGCCTTCTTCTGTCGAAGCATGTTGATACCGGTGACAAAATGAGGCTGTTCGTTTTATGAAATATACTCGAAAATGGATGCAAACCGATCTACCAATAACAGTGCGTTCGTGAGTCACCTGCTTGTTTCCTTTCATCCCTTTAGTCTTTGACCTTGTAAAATCGACTGACAGCGTAGCGGTTATGATTTCCTTCATTCGGTGAATGTGAGACTGAGATTGATATGCATGACACGTGAGCAATTTGCCTTGTGATTTTGAAATAATACGGGGGGCGCTAATTTTAGAGGGAGCGTTTATTAGCTTAAACAAATTTTAGGGAGGCGTTTATTTTAGAGGGGCATTAAATTTAGAGTGGGCGCTTAATATAGAATTTACGGTATGTTATTATGTGCGAGTTATTTCGATCATCATATGCAGCTGATCTTCAGGCAAGCGAATCTATTTAACAGTATATGAGATACGTGCTTCTCAAAATAACTCAAGTCAGATGCAGAATCACAGAAATGAACACACAGGCTGTAGACAGAGATGGAATTAAGTAAAATTTAATTTGATCAAAGCTGTCAAAATTACTTTTGTTTCCGGCACATTGTAACTCTCTTCTGTCATCACGGATGAACGTTGATCTGTTTTCGATTTTCAAGGTCGGGTCATGTCTGCCTCTCCGAAATTCCGATATATATTCCATTAAAGCTTCATATGTTTTTATAATGTATTGCTTCAGTCTAACAACATATACAAGGACCTTCATTGAAAAACACATAGTGGTGATTGTGATGTCAAACTACCCCTTCACTACTATTGTGAGGGGTTCAGGGTGCTGTTAAGTGTCGGGTAGAGCAATGGCCAGCTCCCATTGACGAATGAGCTGCGCACACCATACGGGGCTACCCATGGGTCCCATGGTGTGAGTGTTGTGTACACACAAAAATCACACACGTATGAGTGTGAAAAAGTTTTGTATTGTGTGGATGTGATTTGCAGAGGAGTGTGAAGAGGAGAAAAGTGGACAGAATGGCTTATTCTATGTGAACATTGCTTCAAGAGTAGGTGATTTGTTGTGGCAGAGTTGTGAGAGCACAGAATTAAATATTTTGTTTATCTGCTTCGGTTTGCTAGAAGTGTGATTAATACGAAATTGACGGCTGATCGAGGAGCTTATCAAGTGGTAATACCTTACAGAGATAGGAAAAAAGTCGTGAGGGTGTCTTTTGAGGGGATTGAACTAATGACATAGTTGTTTTGTCTGTGTGCAAGGCATGTGCGATGGGGTGAGTGAGTAGTTATTTTGTTGTCATAATGGATGGTTTTGTGAGTTGAGGTGTGGCGCAGGCCACTTCTCAGTGATAGAAATTGTGTGGGTTCTGCTGACTGCAGCGTGGTTGTAGCGTGAGGGGACGGAGTAGATGATGTTTAAAAGCTGTTTTGCGTGAAGTGTGAGGTATTCAGCAATGTGTAGGCCGCGCTTTTCTTCATGTACTGTAGGTGTTGTGTGTTTGTGTCGCGTGTGCATCCTGTGGCGATCCTATGCCATTTGTTCTGTTTTCATTTGTAGTTTGATGTTTGTTTATGCGATGACTGGTGACCAGATGGTCGATGTGCACTGAAAAGTACAACTTCTGTCATCTTGTCATAGAATGAGAAGAGATAACAATCGAACATTTATTTACATGGCACATTCTTTTGCAGATCTCATCGGATGCGACTATTTGCGACCCATGATGACATGCTGCTCACTCTTCTTATCATCCTGGACATGTTCGATGGAAATTGGCCAAAATTCGGTGCTGATCTCATTCTTGAGTTGTATGAGAAGAAGGACGGCTCCTTGTCCGTTCAAGTTATTTTCTGTGAAAAGGTTTGTTTGAATACTTCGACGAATTTTTGCGAAAATCATTTATTTAAGATAGTAAGTCTTTATTCCTGCTTGCTGATTTTTCTTTTCTAGGTTTTGGCGGAGAAACCGTTATCAGAATTCAAGAAGCTTTTAGAGAAATATGCTTTAACCCCTGAAGAATATGAACAGATTCGTGATGTCGGTGAGTAATTACGCAGTTCACTTTTAAATCTCTAAGAAGCTCGACATTTTAGATGTCATTCAATTATTTCATCCAAGTTGCCTTTTTTCTTACATATTCAGCTTTTATTCAATGTGAATGACTAAGTTAGATTGTAGATAAATGAAAGCGCGTATCTAGCCGAATTCATAATCTTTCATTGTTCTGGAGGCCATTCGCCGGCCTTCTTTACAGAATAAACCCGGTAGAAACAATGCAAATGAGTGATACAAATGAGAAGCACAACTGCATGCTATAAAGGAGATGGCTTCACCACGGTAGATGAATACCAATTATCAGCTCACGTTGCTTGTACAAATTTGGCTTGAAGTACCGAATATGCAAAGCTTCAGAAATGCGTAATAACCAGTCATTTCTAGCGTAAAATACAATTGATAACTTGTCACGAAGATATCTGCGATCTCAATTACAGTCGATGACGTATATGATAAACCACTGTTTTGAGGAGTGAACCAAGGATCATCTACGAGTGCGAAGCACGAGTAGATGTCTTGGTTTACTCCGAAAAAGTGGTTTATCAATATTTCTATTCCGACATCAATGACACAGTACATCTATGATTTCTGTTACATCTATGATTTATCTATGTTACATGTAGATGTCTATAGTGCTATTACTTTAGAATTCTATGGTTTATGCAGGGAAATTAATGCATTTGTGTCATGTCTGGTGTCAGTAGCATTCTTGTCGTTTACAGATGTCCATTCTTTACATGCATGATGCAAAAATCAACTATTACCATATATCTGAAATTTAAAATTTGATTCTCTTCTTGATATAATAGCAACTTGTGTATTCCATGACATTAGCCAGCACATTGACGCAAAATATTTTGACGAATTCGATTCTCTTATGATGGACTTTTTCAATGATGACTGTACACAACAAGCTACCTCTGCATCAACCTCTAGATTTGCTACAACATCATCAGAAGAAATACAAGAACATTTGAAAAGAAGAGTACCTGAGGGAACCAAGAAGAAAGAAAAGTCATGTGTAAAGCTGTTCAAATCATGGCATAGTGAATGGAAAATAAGACTGGATGGGTGCAAGGTGTTCCATGAGCTGGAAGAGATGAGCGATAGCGATTTGAATTACTGCTTAAAGTTTTTTTTGGCAGATGTGCGTAAACAGGACGGAACGAAATACCCGCCAAAATCGTTAAAGTCTATATTTGCAGTGATGCAACATTATTTACAATACGAATGCGGCAGAGATTGGTCATTGTTCAAATCTACAGAGTTCAAAGAGGCACGCGATGTCCTTGACGCAGAAATGAGAGTCAGCGCAGAAGAAGGAAATGTTGCAGCCCCAAAACGCGCAGAACCAATATCTGAGGATGATGAAAAGGAATTATGGCAGAAGGGTATTCTAGGATCTGGTACACCAACTCAACTCCAAGAAAGTCTGATTTACTGTCTCGGAATTCAATTGGGATTACGTGCAGCAGCAGAACATAAGCAGTTGAAGTTTGGAAACAACAGTCAACTGAAGCTAATAACAGAAAATGGAGAGAAGGTTCTTCGATACACAGAACATGTATCAAAATGCAAAAACTTTGGTCTGAAGCAATCGACATTGGATCCAAAATCTGTAAGAATATTCCCTAACAAAGAAAACCCCAGTCGCTGCGTGATAAACCTTTATGAACTGTACATTTCGCATAGACCGACTGAATGTAAATTGCCTGATTTCTACCTAGCGAGGATCAATAATCCGACTTCATCAGTGTGGTACAAAGCTCAACCTTTGGGAATTCATCAGATTGAAGGTGTTACCAAGCGATTCATGTCTAGCATTAGCAAAACAGGATATTACACGAATACAAGCTTACGCCGCTCAGCTAAGACAAGATTGGTGAAGGCAGGGATACCGAAAGAGGTGGTAAAGAAACGCATGGGCCATATATCAGACGCCGATGAGGTCTATATTCATGAGCAGCTGATGGAAAGAGAAATGGGAAGCATACTCTCTGGTTCAAACCCACAGCCTGTGTCCTCTGTTGTCCCGTCTACATCTTTTTTGTCAGAGTCAGAGCAAGAAGCTACCAAGCCAAACAAAACAATCATATTTAATAACTGTTCATTTATCAATTGTACATTTTAACTATGTTTTGTTATATATGTTTTCTAAAGGATGCAGTATCAGAGATCACATCAGTAGATGAACTTTCAAGCAGTAGATGAAATTCAATTTTGCATATATCTTATCACATGGATAAATATAGATATCTGGATTAATAGGTAGTTTATACACATTTTCGTCTACTTTATATTAACATGGGGACATACGCAATGGAGGAATAGAAATGAGAAGCCAAGGCAGAGGAACTGTGGCGACTATCACCTTTGATTAGCCGATTAGGAATGTGTTCTTTAGATCGAACGCCGAAACCTCTGCTCGTCATACCGCAATAGACTGACCCGCAGTCGGTAGACGATGGAAGACAAGCAGGAATCAGGCAACTGATCTTTAGGAGAGCGCACTGGAATGCGTCTGGTTTGGTATAGAAAAGTAACACTGGCTGCAGAGTAATTAAGACCAGCCAAACGCTGGACATTCCGCTGAAGAGAAGAGGCTTGACGGTCACCACAGAATGAGCTTGATATAAACCTTCTTCTTCTTCGCGCTCTGAACAACTGGCGAAGGAGAAGGAAGCTCAGTAAATTTGTACTTATTGATAGAATGAGCAGGGTACGCATTTCTTTCGAGAACCGCTTGTAAAAATTGCAATTCATCTGCTAAATAGTCAAAAGAAGATATGCGAATAGCGTGGAAATGTAAAGATCTTACTAATGAGCATTTATAAGAAACAGGCACAAACTGCACTTTTACTGTACTTGTAGCCATAGAGTAAGCTTGCAGCTACATAACGAAGTTAAGGTGAATTTTCCTTTATACTGAATCAAGCTTGTAAATCACTATAGGTGACTGAATGGAAAAGCAATTAGTTATAGCCTAGTAGTATGGATGTGTGCATCCATGGATGTGTGGTCTCCGTGGCACAGTGGTTAAGTGCTTGGTTTAGCGATCTTTTGGTCCAGAGGTCGAGCCCTGAAGGCAGGGATGCGGAGTCGGAGTCCCGGAGTCCTATCATTTTTGCTGGAGTCGGAGTCGGAATACTATCAAATGATAGGACTCCAGACTCCGGACTCCGGCCTATAACTAGACCCGAAATAGAATACAAGCAAATTATTTATTCTCGTTCATGTAGCTGTCACTGTCTTGATATCAACTTTCTCCGTCAAACAAAAGTACAGAGACAGCAGTGCATGCAAAGCTTGAAATAGTTGAGGGAATGACCCGTGATAGTGAAAAAGTGTTGTCTTTTCACTCGGCGATTCAGTAGAGAAGACAAGCCTTACCTCGATCACACCTACGCACCAAAGGTCACATCAGAGACAAAAATGAAATGCTAGTTTGCTAAGAGAACATTACCTCTTAACCTCACGTTAATCGTGTGTGATGGGTCCTCTAAAACGCATAATAAAATCGAAAGTGTACTCATAATTTTTGAGAAGGATAGGGATTTTCCTGCCTGTTTAGAGAAAAACCATGCGAAGCACACATCAAAAAGATGGAGGAGCCGAGTTGTACGCATCCAACTGAAAGCGACATTTGATAAACTTTCATCGAAAATGATTGATAACTGATACAGCAATGATCCCTAAAAATAGGTTCAGGTAAGCCTATAATGATCTATAATGTAGGTTGACAGTTAATTTTTCAAAAAACTAGGCTTTATATATTGGCCACCCGGAGTCGGAGTCCTATCAAAATGATAGGACTCCGCATTCCTGCCCGAAGGTGTCATTGGAAGTCGGCAGGAAGGGCATCCGGACTAAAAGTACTACAACGCTCCATAAGCCTGACTATGTCAGCACCGTCCAAGCCCCAAGTATGGGGAGTAGTGACGTAAAAGCTTCATCATCAAAAAGGATGGATGTATGCGGTCAAGCTGTATGTGCGACGGTCGATGTGCGACGTACGTAGGATGCTTGGTCTGAGCAATTTAGATGCTGAGAGTAGTAAGAAAACGGCGAACACTCGACCGGCGCGCCCCCTCCCCTCCCCCTCCCCCCTCTGGAACGGCAGAGTGTCGTGGTCGGCCGCCGTGGTGCTTCGAGTCTGACCCCCCCTGGAACGACAGAGGTTGTAGTCTGTCGTGGTGTGCCGACCAGGTTGGTTCACGTTCACAAAATGTTCGCTGACTCCCCCCCCCTCTGGACAGCTCGCTTGGATTTTGGCTTCCAGTGGACGGATTTAGTCGTGCCATAGCTCGTTTGAAAGCTAAGAGTGAGACAAATTCACTGAAAGAATCGGCTTGTTCCTACCTGTCTTCGTTTAGATGTGAGACGCCATTTAAGATTTTGGGACATTGGCGAAAAACGACAGAGTTAGAATTTGGGACGTTTTGGGCTGTAGCTTCAAAACGAAGCATCGGATGGGAAAACGGAGGCCAGATTTGGAATCAGCGTGAAATTCTCTATCTGTATGGTGAGTTTCAAGTCAATCGGAGAGAAAAAATTTTCAACATTTTTCGAAAAAACGACAGAGTTAGAATTTGGGACGTTTTGGTGTGTAGCGCCCAAACGAAGCATCGGATAGGAAAACGGAGGCCAGATTTGGAATCAGCGTGAAATTCTCTATCTGTATGGTGAGTTTCAAGTCAATTGGAGAGAAAAAATTTTCGCTGACGTCCCCCCCCTCTGGACAGCTCGCTTCGATTTTGGCTTCCAGTGGACGGATTTAGTCGTGCCATAGCTCGTTTGAAAGCTAAGAGTGAGACAAATTCACTGAAAGAATCGGCTTGTTCCTATCTGTCTTCGTTTAGATGTGAGACGCCATTTAAGATTTTGGGACATTGGCGAAAAAACGACAGAGTTAGAATTTGGGACGTTTTGGGCTGTAGCTTCAAAACGAAGCATCGGATGGGAAAACGGATTTCAGATTTGGAATCAGCGTGAAATTCTCTATCTGTATGGTGAGTTTCAAGTCAATCGGAGAGTTTTAAAGTCAATCGGAGAGAAAAATTTTCAACATTTTTCGGAAAAACGAGTTAGAATTTTTGCGATGGCCGCCTACTGTAGAGCCAAAACGAAGCATCGGATGGGAAAACGGAGGCCAGATTCGGATTCAGCGTCAAATTCTACATGGAAATGGTGTATTTGCAGCTCAATCGGAGCACTAGAACCGGAGATAGACGGGTTTTTAGTGTTTGGATGATGGGTATTACGTCATCAGCTGATCGCCACACACTATATAAGCTGGGAACCGACAGAGACTTGTCATTCAGACGAGAGATTGCCAACGGTAAGTCGTCTCTCTGAGCTCCGATGATAGCTTCGGACATTCCAAATCCCGAGTTTCAGTAAGAAACCGACTTAGAAAATTTCATTGCTGATATCAGCTAAGGCGTCAGACTTAGAGGTTCGCCAGGAGATGGCCTTCGTCTCCAGGCCATAAAAGACTCCAAAACTTTAAAGGCTTGTAACTTTGCTTCTACAAGTCCGTTTGACTTGATTCAAAAAAGGTTCGGTCGCTATTGACCTGCCCTAAGTGATAGACTACTTATAAAATTTCATAAGTAGTGCTAAAAAGTTGAAAATTTTAAATTCACTATTTTTGGTGGTTTTCTGGGGTTTTCGACCCTGCTGAAGTCAATGAAAGCATTTTTAATGATGTCTGAGCCAGTCTTCTCATGGTATAAGCGGCTTTTCACTGAAAGCGAGCAAGACACGGAGAGTTTTGCTGTAATATTCCACTGACAGGGTGTTCCTTCGGGACGGCGGACGATGCCGTAGTGATAAGTGTGGGAAGGGAGTGTGTCATAGTTTAGACCGTAACCGCTGGGACAACTCATGTCTCATGTTGGGCATTTGACACAGTTCTCAACGTAGCACTTTGAACGCCAATCGGTTGAGTCTTAGCTATCTTGTCATGGGTGGCCTCTAAACATCTCCATTGCAAAACGCTGGTGAATCAAGCTCTCTACGGCTTGCTATCAAGCTGATCAAAGCAATAACTTGGGATGTTTCCTCAAGGTTTTCAAGTATGCTAAGTTCAAATATGCTATCAGATTTCAAATTTAACTAAGTCTAAGGCAGCTTTGAGGGGTTAGATCCCAGCTACTGTTCACTACCTTTGACTCGGCGTTGCTGTTACCACTTCGGGGCAGTGACAATGATGTCTTCAGCTGTAAATAGCGGGTATCGGGGAAGATCTCTCACTTCCCTAGTGATCAGTACAAGGCCTTCGGGCTGTCGACGGGATCGAGTGCCACTCACTATACTCAAATCTATCATTCCTCACTAAGTGTAAAATCATTGTTTTCCGTTTTTTCGCTTCAGAAATGCCGAAATACAATAATATGAAGACCAGTTTCAAACTGTGTCAATGCCGGAAGGTATTCCGGGCTGACGCCTACAAGAAACACGCTTGCACTAACAAGAAACAGATAGGGGTCGCTCGCTACTATTGCGGAGCCCACAAAGTCAGTCGCTTAAGTGAGCGGCTGGAGGATTGGCACTCACAACACAGCGAGTGTCAAACAGGCGAAGTAGGCGAAGAAGAACGGAGTTCACTCTTCGCCACTGAGCTTCGTTCTTTGGAGCTACAATCTGCCAACGAGCAAGAACGGAGTTCACTCTTCACCACTGAGGCCACTGAGCTACAATCCGCCATTGAAGCGATTGCCGCTATATCCTCACTTAGTAGCGAGAGCTCGCTGTCCAGCAGCGATAGTGAGGAGGAGGAGGAGGGAGAGCTACAGTCGCAACCTATCGAGGACGTCGACCTCGATCGCGAGACCCCTACAGCCGTGATTGCGAGTGGAATTGCAACACAATGTCGCAATTTTGTCAAGCGACCGCCGGTGATCGCCGAACGGGATAGACTAAAGAAAGAGGTGGAGAAGTTGAAGGAGGAGGCCTTCTCATACAAGTCAAAGTATGAGGACCTAAAGAACGTGGCCGGAGAGATGAAGAAGGTGAAGGAGATATTAAGCGAGCGGGATGGCGAGTTGGAGCAGGAGAGGCTCAAGACTCTCGAGGGGAAAGCCAGAGAAGAGGCTTTGCTAGCAGAGAGGGAAAGTAGGGAGAAGGAGATACGAAGGTTGAAGGAGGAAGTGGAGAGACTCCGTGCGCAGATGGCTAAGGTGGTTGAGACGAATCACGAGCTGCACCGTTCGGCGCAGCTGGTGGATCGCGATCGAAGGGTGCGTTCCAGCCGTCTGCACATCCCTATTAGAAAGGGGAGAGTAGCAGAAACTCCTCTCTTGTACGAGCGTGGAAGAGGGGAGAAATGATACTCTCGGAAGAAGAAAGGGGTGGAGTGTCTACACTTCACCTTCGATCATCGTGATCCGATCTCGAATTTCCTTTATGAGGAAGCGTCCGAGAAGATCTGTAAGTAAAAATGACTAAATTAAAATGTAAGATGATAACTCACTATTTCTTTCTTTACAGACATCCAAGAGAAGCGACCACCCGCCCCGTTGCCGGAGCCGCAGTCGAAACATCAAGCATGAGTCCCTACCACACACCCCGAGAACGAACCACCGGCTCTCTTAAGGGCCACCATGGGGCAAGACATGATAGAACCTCCACGCGGTTTGCCCTGGCCAGTCTTCGGACTGGCGAATACTATCATTAAGTTGAATCTGCTATCAGTCAACTTGAACGTTGCAAATGAAGTTCGGTGTAATACTTCCTTTCGACGGGCGTTCCTGTAAAGGGCGGCGGTGAAACCCGTAGCTATGTATACCGCAAGGGACATTCGGCAATGGTCAATCTTGTTAAACCTCTCTGCGTCATGTTTGCAAGTGATTGCCTCTGTCTCAACGTAGTATGCATTCGCGCCAGGGCGACATTTAGCCAACTGTCGAAGGTTGCCTAAAACTTTCCATTGCATACGTTATGAGAACCATGAGTTCTACCTGTCTCTATCAATGAGACGAATTGATGAATGGAATGAAATGGGAGGACACTCACGCGCCACACGCAACATAACACACTTCTCTCTTCCGTAGTCTAACAAGCTCTTTACACATGGATCGCAGTCGATCGCTATCCCTGTATCAGAAGTGTAAGCTATCTTAATTTTATCTAACACTATTTCATCTATCATCATCGCCCATATGAAATGTTATAAGAATTGCAAGTTAAACTAAGTGTGCTACTATTTCCAAATGAAAAAGTATTCATGGTTAAATCATCCACTGAAGCTCCATTCAAGTAAGTCAGTATGAAAGCAAAGATAATATGAAATAAAAATTTATTATGGCATGTATTTCAAAAGGTCTTCATCGTCAATATCATCCCAGAGTCTGGCTTCACATAGATCACAAAAACAGTTCACTTGCTTCAATCGTTCTTCTACCGCGAGCCTCACTTTGTCGATGTACTCCCACTCCGCCATAGTTCGTGGCTGGGAGTTAGGAGTGTACCATTCCCATAATTGGTGGAGGAATTTGGTGCTGGCGATCTCCATCACTATTCGCGAGTGTCGTTAGAAAGTGTATCATGGTTTGTAAAAGTTTTACTGCAACACAGGTTGATGTATAGTTAGAAAAGTTTGATCATCAACGTTGTATTCGTAAGTCTAGTCAGAAACTTTATCATGTTGTACAAAAGGTTTTATTGCAACACAGGTTGATGTATAGTTAGAAAGTTTGATCATCAACGTTTTATTTGTAAGTCTAGTCAGAAAGTGTATCATGGTTTGCAAAGTAAAGGTAGTCAAATAATTTTACTGTGACACCCGTTTGAGAAAGTAAAGTCTGATCATCGAAGTTGTATTCGTGAGTGTCGTTAGAAAGTGTATCATGGTTTGTAAAAGTTTTACTGCAACACAGGTTGATGTATAGTTAGAAAAGTTTGATCATGACGTTTTATGAAACACACATGTCATGAAATGTAAGCGTTAGTGTAGTCAAATAATTTACCGCGACGCACGTTTGTGAAAATAAAGTTTGATCATTGACGTTATATGACTGACCGAACTCATCACAGCACTAGAAAGTTTTAGAAGGTTTTACTGCACAGTGTAGATTGTCTTGTAACTTACTTTCACAGTGTTAGAAAGTTTTATTGGAGACAGTTGCCAAATGTTTCCCTATTAGAAATTCAAACTTCATGACTGTTAGATTAGCTTCATCAGGTTTAGTAAAAGCAGTTTTCTACTGCAGTAAGACTGCGAGTTTAGAATGTTATATGAAAACAGTGTTCATCACAGCGCTAGAACGTTTTACTGCGCTGTGTAGATTGTTTCACACAAGGTCTTATAGTCAGCGTTGAATGTTTTATAAAACCAGATGTTGTCACACACGTTGAGTGTACGAGAGCTAGTTCCATGACATTGAATCACATGGATTGTAAAGTTCATAATCCAAGGCTAGGCTCCTCTACGGTTGGATTTAGGGTTTTATATTACATGCGTTAACCGTTCGTGTAGAATATGTGAAGCACATGTTCACTTAAATGCAAATGTTGAAATAAGTTAGTAGGAAGTCTTTGAAAGCTTGTTGTGAAACGTAGCGAACGTTGAAGAAATGTTTCTGCAGTCACACTCGTTAGCGTGTCAGATTTGGAATCAGCTTGATGTTATTGTCGAATGAGGATCATCATCCAATGAGAATCAAGCATTTCTATATAAATAGCGAGCCTTCCACAGTGAGAATCATTCCATCGTTGAATCACACGAGTGACGGACGCACATTTTCTCTCTCTCTCTCTATTCTATTATCCAACTAAAATGTTAAGTCGCTACTTTCCTCCCTCTCCTCCCTTGAACGTAAACTTAATACAATCTTTTTCATTTTCAGGCATCTACTCCATCTGCTGCACTAGTAGGACAAAATGGCGGTCAAACGTTACAAGGTTCGCTACGATCAGATCATCTACAACTGAGGCCAGTGGAAGAAACAACCAAGGTACATAATCCTACACCGCTACAGCGTAAATTTAAACAAGTCTTACATTATGACGATCATGACGTAGTACTCCAAACGGGAATGCTCCCTTCCACGGATGTCAAGATAATGCATAATCAGTATGGGGACTACATACTGATCCCCGTGAGTCCGTACATTCGCCGCCAACTTGATATTATTGAGGAGTACGTGACATTGAATATGGACATTCCTACTCCTTTTGCTCAAGAGTGGAAGGCGAGAGATGACAAGGATACTCCCTATAGAAAGATTTGGGATGGTAATCACATTTGCCTACCGCTATCACATTGGTGTGCTTACTATAAGAAGGAGGGAGATCATTCAATACCCATCAGATGTGATGAGCTCGGAGAAGGTACTTGGGATATCCTTTTCAAAGTGAATGGGCTATATTATGGTCGACACAAGGATAATAAAATAGCCTCTCTCTCCATGCATATGGAATCCATCCTATATATTCCAAAACCACCCAATGTGGACGACATAATTGATCAAATCCTTAACAGCAGTGGTACGAAGCGCAAGTCGGAGAAGAATGCTGCCTCAAAACGCAAATCAAAGAAGGAGAATTACTAGTCCTTTCCTAACTCTACCCTATGACAATTCGCTTATGTGCTTTGAGTGTCGTAGACGTGGTCTTATTAGATACATTTTACTTCTTCGTTGCCATCATATCATTTGTGTATTTTGTCGTGAAAAGCATCGATGTAATTCTTCATTTTGTGATATGTTATAGAACGTTTCCTTAGATGTGTAATTTCCGTTTTAGGCTTCTATCATCATTTTTATGGATTGTGAAGGTGAACCTGTGCAGGAGCTCAGTGCTATTGCTATGAACAATTGGACATATCAGATTGTCAGTGTCTATCATCAACATGCCAACTGTGATCCCAATGTTGATCAATGGGCGAGAAAACACATTCATGGACTTAATCTGAAATATTTGCAAGACTATGGCTTTTCTTGTGAGACTGCTCTTCTTATTGACTTTAAACGATGGTTAGCTGCTTTCAATGTTATACGCATTTTTTGTAATAATCCTGGTAAGGAGAGGAAAGTATTTCCCAATCTAGTCATTAATGATATTTTGCTCCCGCCTTGGGATAGTAGAGTGAATCAACACTATCATGAAGTCACGAAACGTTTTAAGGATTTGTGTGTTCCTATTTTGTCTGTTCGTTGTAGTAGCTACGTTCATAACCAATGCTTCTTTCCTCCTTACCTCTACACTGCCAAAGTCCTATATGGTTATCATTGCTCGCTATATGACAGTTACCAGCTGTATCTATTTTATCTGTTTCAAACCATTGATTTGTAATGCATGCTTGTTACAGTTATTCAATAAATGTTATTATGCGAAGAGTTGTTGTTATCATGCAACGGATGGGTTAGATGAAGGGTGATCATATCTTTTTCAAATGACTGTGAAACATTGATTTCCATGATGAAGATTTAAACAGTTAGATTTGATGACGAATAAGATTTACTAGTTTGCAAGTCAGACTAAGCGTTCTATTATTTGTAAATAAAAGATATAGTTTCAACCGTTTACAAGTTAAAAATAAAGTTTCAATAGTTTACAAGTTAAGAATAAAGTTTCAATAGTGTGTATGTTACGAATAAAGTTCTATCTGTTTATATGTTAGAAATAGAATGAAGTTTCACCAGTTTACAAGTTAAGAATAAAGTTCTATCTGTTTGTATATTAGAAATAAAACAAAGTTTCAACCGTTTACAAGTTAAAATTAAAGTTTCAATAGTTTACAAGTTAAGAATAAAGTTTCAATAGTGTGTATGTTAAGAATAAAGTTCTATCTGTTTGTATGTTAGAAATAAAATAAAGTTTCAAGAGTTTACAAGTTAAAAATAAAGTTTCAACAGTGTGTACGTTAGAAATAAAGTTACATCTGTTTGTAAAAATAAGATTGCGGGATTAAATAGTTTGTAAGTTAGACTAAGCGTTCCACTATTTGTAAATGAAAGATATAGTTTCAACAGTTTACAGATTACAAAATAAAGTTTCAATAGTGTGTATGTTAAAAATAAAGTTTAAGCTTTTTGTGTGTTAGAAATAGAATAAAGTTTCAACAGTTTGTAGATTAAAAATAAAGTTTCAACAGTGTGCACGTTAAAAATAAAGTTTCAATAGTGTGTATGTTAAGAATAAAGTTCTATCTGTTTATATGTTAGAAATAAAAATGAAGGTTCACCAGTTTACAAGTTAAGAATAAAGTTTTATCTGCTTGTATGTCAGAAATGAAATAAAGCTTCACCAGTTTAAAAGTTAAAAATAAAGTTTCAATAGTGTGTACGTTAGAAACAAAGTTTCAACCGCTTACAAGTTAAAATTAAAGTTTCAATAGTTTACAAGTTAAGAATAAAGTTTCAATAGTGTGTATGTTAAGAATAAAGTTCTATCTGTTTATATGTTAGAAATAGAATGAAGCTTCACCAGTTTACAAGTTAAGAATAAAGTTCTATCTGTTTGTATATTAGAAATAAAACAAAGTTTCAACCGTTTACAAGTTAAAATTAAAGTTTCAATAGTTTACAAGTTAAGAATAAAGTTTCAATAGTGTGTATGTTACGAATAAAGTTCTATCTGTTTATATGTTAGAAATAGAATGAAGTTTCACCAGTTTACAAGTTAAGAATAAAGTTCTATCTGTTTGTATATTAGAAATAAAATAAAGTTTCAACCGTTTACAAGTTGAAATTAAAGTTTCAATAGTTTACAAGTTAAGAATAAAGTTTCAATAGTGTGTATGTTACGAATAAAGTTCTATCTGTTTATATGTTAGAAATAGAATGAAGTTTCACCAGTTTACAAGTTAAGAATAAAGTTCTATCTGTTTGTATGTTAGAAATAAAATGAAGTTTCATCAGTTTACAAGTTAAGAATAAAGTTTTATCTGTTTGCATGTTAGAAATAGAATAAAGTTTCAACCGTTAACAAGTTAAAAATAAAGTTTCAATAGTTTGCAAGTTAAAACTAATGTTTCAATAGTGCGTATGTTAAGAATAAAGTTTTATCTGTTTGTATGTTAGAAATAAAATGAAGCTTCACCAGTTTACAAGTTAAGAATAAAGTTTTATCAGCTTATATGTTAGAAATAAAATGAAGTTTCAACAGTTTACAAATTAAAAATAAAGTTTCAATAGTGTGTACGTTAGAAATAAAGTTTCAACCGTTTACAAGTTAAAAATAAAGTTTCAACAGTGTCTACGTTAGAAATAAAAATCTGTTTGTAAAGTACGATCGTAGGATTTACTAGTTTGCAAGTTAGACTCAGCATTCTACTAGTTGTAAATGAAAGATATCGTTTCAACAGTTTACAGATTAAAATAAAGTTTCAATAGTGTGTACGTTAGAAATAAAGTTATGACTGTTTGTGTGTGTGTGTGTGTGTCAGAAATAAAATAAAGTTTCAACCGTTTACAAGTTAAAAATAAAGTTTCAACAGTGTGTACATTAGAAATAAAGTTTTAGCTGTTTATATGTTAGAAACAAAATAAAGTTTCAACAGTTTACAGGTTGAAAAATAAAGTTTCAACAGTGTGTGCGTTAGGAATAAAGTTTTATCTGTTTGTAAGTTAGAAATAAAGTTTTAACTGCTTATATGTTAGAAATAGAGGTATAACAGTTTATATGCTAGAAAGAAAGGTATAACTGTTTGTAAGACAAGATCGTAGGATTTACTAGTTTGCAAGTTAGACTCCGCGTTCTACTAGTTGTAAATGAAAAATTCTCGTTTCAGCAGTTTACAGATTAAAATAAAGTTTCAATAGTGTGTATGATGGAAATAAAGTTTAAGCGCTTTGTGCGTTAGAAATAAAGTTTCAACCGTTTACAAGTTAAAAATAAAGTTTCAACAGTGTGCACGTTAGAAATAAAGTTTTAGCTGTTTATATGTTAGAAACAAAATAAAGTTTCAACAGTTTACAAGTTGAAAAATAAATTTTGAACAGTGTGTACGTTAGAAATAAATGAAAGTAAGAACTTCATCGTATGAGTATTCAAAGTATGTTTTGTAAATCAAATGTGTGTAGTACCGACATGATAGAATCGCGTTAGAAATAAAGTTTCAGCCGTTTACAAGTTAAAAATAGAGTTTCAACAGTGTGTACATTAGAAATAAAGTTTTAGCTGTTTATATGTTAGAAACAAAATAAAGTTTCAACAGTTTACAAGTTGAAAAATAAAGTTTCAACAGTGTGTACGTTAGACATAAATGAAAATAAGAACTTCATCGTATGAGTATTCAAAGCATGTTTTGTAAATCAAATGTGTGTAGTACCGACATGATAGAATCGCGTTAGAAATAAAGTTTCAGCCGTTTACAAGTTAAAAATAGAGTTTCAGCAGTGTGTACATTAGAAATAAAGTTTTAGCTGTTTATATGTTAGAAACAAAATAAAGTTTCAACAGTTTACAGGTTGAAAAATAAAGTTTCAACAGTGTGTGCGTTAGAAATAAATGAAAGTAAGAACTTCATCGTATGAGCATTCAAAGTATGTTTTGTAAATCAAATGTGTGTAGTACTGACATGATAGAATCAAGCTTGACGCGTTTATCTGTAAGACTATCTGTGAAGCTTTATCTGTGTTTAAACGTTTATCTGTGAAACTTTATTTTAATGTGTAAACTGCTGAAACGATATTTTTTCATTTACAACTAGTAGAACGCGGAGTCTAACTTGCAAACTAGTAAATCCTACGATCTTGTCTTACAAACAGTTATACCTTTCTTTCTAGCATATAAACTGTTATACCTCTATTTCTAACATATAAGCAGTTAAAACTTTATTTCTAACTTACAAACAGATAAAACTTTATTCCTAACGCACACACTGTTGAAACCTTATTTTTCAACCTGTAATCTGTTGAAACTTTATTTTGTTTCTAACATATAAACAGCTAAAACTTTATTTCTAATGTACACACTGTTGAAACTCTATTTTTAACTTGTAAACGGCTGAAACTTTATTTCTAACGCGGTTCTATCATGTCGGTACTACACACATTTGATTTACAAAACATGCTTTGAATACTCATACGATGAAGTTCTTACATTTATTTCTAACGTACACACTGTTGAAACTTTATTTTTCAACTTGTAAACTGTTGAAACTTTATTTTGTTTCTAACATATAAACAGCTAAAACTTTATTTCTAACGTGCACACTGTTGAAACTTTATTTTTAACTTGTAAACGGTTGAAACTTTATTTCTAACGCACAAAGCGCTTAAACTTTATTTCCATCATACACACTATTGAAACTTTATTTTAATCTGTAAACTGCTGAAACGATAATTTTTCATTTACAACTAGTAGAACGCGGAGTCTAACTTGCAAACTAGTAAATCCTACGATCTTGTCTTACAAACAGCTATACCTTTCTAGCATATAAACTGTTATACATCTATTTCTAACATATAAGCAGTTAAAACTTTATTTCTAACTTACAAACAGATAAAACTTTATTCCTAACGTACACACTGTTGAAACTTTATTTTTCAGCTTGTAAACTGTTGAAACTTTGTTTGTTTGTAACATATAAACAGATAAAACTTTATTTCTAACGTACACACTGTTGAAACTTTATTTTTAACTTGTAAAAGGTTGAAACTTTATTTCTAACGCGATTCTATCATGTCGGTACTACACACATTTGATTTAGAAAACATGCTTTGAATACTCATACGATGAAGTTCTTACTTTCATTTATTTCTAACGTACACACTGTTGAAACTTTATTTTTCAATTTGTAAACTGTTGAAACTTTATTTTGTTTCTAACATATAAACAGCTAAAACTTTATTTCTAACGTGCAAACTGTTGAAACTTTATTTTTAACTTGTAAACGGTTGAAACTTTATTTCTAACGCACAAAGCGCTTAAACTTTATTTCCATCATACACACTATTGAAACTTTATTTTAATCTGTAAACTGCTGAAACGATATTTTTTCATTTACAACTAGTAGAACGCGGAGTCTAACTTGCAAACTAGTAAATCCTACGATCTTGTCTTACAAACAGTTATACCTTTCTTTCTAGCATATAAACTGTTATACCTCTATTTCTAACATATAAGCAGTTAAAACTTTATTTCTAACTTACAAACAGATAAAACTTTATTCCTAACGTACACACTGTTGAAACTTTATTTTTCAGCTTGTAAACTGTTGAAACTTTGTTTGTTTCTAACATATAAACAGATAAAACTTTATTTCTAACGTACACACTGTTGAAACTTTATTTTTAACTTGTAAACGGTTGAAACTTTATTTTATTTCTGACACACACACACACACAAACAGTCATAACTTCATTTCTAACATACACACTATTGAAACTTTATTTTAATCTGTAAACTGTTGAAACGATATCTTTCATTTACAACTAGGAGAATGCTGAGTCTAACTTGCAAACTAGTAAATCCTACGATCGTACTTTACAAACAGATAAAATTTTATTTCTAACGTAGACACTGTTGAAACTTTATTTTTAACTTGTAAACGGTTGAAACTTTATTTCTAACGTACACACTATTGAAACTTTATTTTTAATTTGTAAACTGTTGAAACTTCATTTTATTTCTAACATACAAGCTGATAAAACTTTATTCTTAACTTGTAAACTGGTGAAGCTTCATTTTATTTCTAACATACAAACAGATAAAACTTTATTCTTAACATACGCACTATTGAAACATTAGTTTTAACTTGCAAACTATTGAAACTTTATTTTTAACTTGTTAACGGTTGAAACTTTATTCTATTTCTAACATGCAAACAGATAAAACTTTATTCTTAACTTGTAAACTGATGAAACTTCATTTTATTTCTAACATACAAGCTGATAAAACTTTATTCTTAACTTGTAAACTGGTGAAGCTTCATTTTATTTCTAACATACAAACAGATAAAACTTTATTCTTAACATACACACTATTGAAACATTAGTTTTAACTTGCAAACTATTGAAACTTTATTTTTAACTTGTTAACAGTTGAAACTTTATTCTATTTCTAACATACAAACAGATAAAACTTTATTTTTAACTTGTAAACGGTTGAAACTTTGTTTTATTTCTAACATACAAACAGATAGAACTTTATTCTTAACTTGTAAACTGGTGAAACTTCATTCTATTTCTAACATATAAACAGATAGAACTTTATTCGTAACATACACACTATTGAAACTTTATTCTTAACTTGTAAACTATTGAAACTTTAATTTTAACTTGTAAACGGTTGAAACTTTGTTTTATTTCTAACATACAAACAGATAGAACTTTATTCTTAACTTGTAAACTGGTGAAACTTCATTCTATTTCTAACATATAAACAGATAGAACTTTATTCGTAACATACACACTATTGAAACTTTATTCTTAACTTGTAAACTATTGAAACTTTAATTTTAACTTGTAAACGGTTGAAACTTTGTTTTATTTCTAATATACAAACAGATAGAACTTTATTCTTAACTTGTAAACTGTTGAAACTTTATTTTGTTTCTAACATATAAACAGCTAAAACTTTATTTCTAACGTGTACACTGATGAAACTTTATTTTTAACTTGTAAACGGTTGAAACTTTATTTCTAACGCACAAAGCGCTTAAACTTTATTTCCATCATACACACTATTGAAACTTTATTTTAATCTGTAAACTGCTGAAACGAGAATTTTTCATTTACAACTAGTAGAACGCGGAGTCTAACTTGCAAACTAGTAAATCCTACGATCTTGTCTTACAAACAGTTATACCTTTCTTTCTAGCATATAAACTGTTATACCTCTATTTCTAACATATAAGCAGTTAAAACTTTATTTCTAACTTACAAACAGATAAAACTTTATTCCTAACGTACACACTGTTGAAACTTTATTTTTCAGCTTGTAAACTGTTGAAACTTTGTTTGTTTGTAACATATAAACGGATAAAACTTTATTTCTAACGTAGACACTGTTGAAACTTTATTTTTAACTTGTAAACGGTTGAAACTTTATTTCTAACGTACACACTATTGAAACTTTATTTTTAATTTGTAAACTGTTGAAACTTCATTTTATTTCTAACATACAAGCTGATAAAACTTTATTCTTAACTTGTAAACTGGTGAAGCTTCATTTTACTTCTAACATACAAACAGACAAAACTTTATTCTTAACATACGCACTATTGAAACATTAGTTTTAACTTGCAAACTATTGAAACTTTATTTTTAACTTGTTAGCGGTTGAAACTTTATTCTATTTCTAACATGCAAACAGATGAAACTTTATTCTTAACTTGTAAACTGATGAAACTTCATTTTATTTCTAACATACAAGCTGATAAAACTTTATTCTTAACTTGTAAACTGGTGAAGCTTCATTTTATTTCTAACATACAAACAGATAAAACTTTATTCTTAACATACACACTATTGAAACATTAGTTTTAACTTGCAAACTATTGAAACTTTATTTTTAACTTGTTAACAGTTGAAACTTTATTCTATTTCTAACATACAAACAGATAAAACTTTATTTTTAACTTGTAAACGGTTGAAACTTTGTTTTATTTCTAACATACAAACAGATAGAACTTTATTCTTAACTTGTAAACTGGTGAAACTTCATTCTATTTCTAACATATAAACAGATAGAACTTTATTCGTAACATACACACTATTGAAACTTTATTCTTAACTTGTAAACTATTGAAACTTTATTATTAACTTGTAAACGGTTGAAACTTTGTTTTATTTCTAATATACAAACAGATAGAACTTTATTCTTAACTTGTAAACTGGTGAAACTTCATTCTATTTCTGACATATAAACAGATAGAACTTTATTCGTAACATACACACTATTGAAACTTTATTCTTAACTTGTAAACTATTGAAACTTTAATTTTAACTTGTAAACGGTTGAAACTTTGTTTTATTTCTAATATACAAACAGATAGAACTTTATTCTTAACTTGTAAACTGTTGAAACTTCATTCTATTTCTAACATATAAACAGATAGAACTTTATTTCTAACGTGCACACTGTTGAAACTTTATTTTTAACTTGTAAACGGTTGAAACTTTATTTCTAACGCACAAAGCGCTTAAACTTTATTTCCATCATACACACTATTGAAACTTTATTTTAATCTGTAAACTGCTGAAACGATAATTTTTCATTTACAACTAGTAGAACGCGGAGTCTAACTTGCAAACTAGTAAATCCTACGATCTTGTCTTACAAACAGTTATACCTTTCTTTCTAGCATATAAACTGTTATACCTCTATTTCTAACATATAAGCAGTTAAAACTTTATTTCTAACTTACAAACAGATAAAACTTTATTCCTAACGCACACACTGTTGAAACTTTATTTTTCAACCTGTAAACTGTTGAAACTTTATTTTGTTTCTAACATATAAACAGCTAAAACTTTATTTCTAATGTACACACTGTTGAAACTCTATTTTTAACTTGTAAACGGCTGAAACTTTATTTCTAACGCGATTCTATCATGTCGGTACTACACACATTTGATTTACAAAACATGCTTTGAATACTCATACGATGAAGTTCTTACTTTCATTTATTTCTAACGTACACACTGTTGAAACTTTATTTTTCAACTTGTAAACTGTTGACACTTTATTTTGTTTCTAACATATAAACAGCTAAAACTTTATTTCTAACGTGTACACTGATGAAACTTTATTTTTAACTTGTAAACGGTTGAAACTTTATTTCTAACGCACAAAGCTCTTAAACTTTATTTCCATCATACACACTATTGAAACTTTATTTTAATCTGTAAACTGCTGAAACGATAATTTTTCATTTACAACTAGTAGAACGCGGAGTCTAACTTGCAAACTAGTAAATCCTACGATCTTGTCTTACAAACAGTTATACCTTTCTTTCTAGCATATAAACTGTTATACCTCTATTTCTAACATATAAGCAGTTAAAACTTTATTTCTAACTTACAAACAGATAAAACTTTATTCCTAACGTACACACTGTTGAAACTTTATTTTTCAGCTTGTAAACTGTTGAAACTTTGTTTGTTTCTAACATATAAACAGATAAAACTTTATTTCTAACGTACACACTGTTGAAACTTTATTTTTAACTTGTAAACGGTTGAAACTTTATTTTATTTCTAACACACACACACACACAAACAGTCATAACTTTATTTCTAACGTACACACTATTGAAACTTTATTTTAATCTGTAAACTGTTGAAACGATATCTTTCATTTACAACTAGGAGAATGCTGAGTCTAACTTGCAAACTAGTAAATCCTACGATCGTACTTTACAAACAGATAAAATTTTATTTCTAACGTAGACACTGTTGAAACTTTATTTTTAACTTGTAAACGGTTGAAACTTTATTTCTAACGTACACACTATTGAAACTTTATTTTTAATTTGTAAACTGTTGAAACTTCATTTTATTTCTAACATACAAGCTGATAAAACTTTATTCTTAACTTGTAAACTGGTGAAGCTCCATTTTATTTCTAACATACAAACAGACAAAACTTTATTCTTAACATACGCACTATTGAAACATTAGTTTTAACTTGCAAACTATTGAAACTTTATTTTTAACTTGTTAACGGTTGAAACTTTATTCTATTTCTAACATGCAAACAGATAAAACTTTATTCTTAACTTGTAAACTGATGAAACTTCATTTTATTTCTAACATACAAGCTGATAAAACTTTATTCTTAACTTGTAAACTGGTGAAGCTTCATTTTATTTCTAACATACAAACAGATAAAACTTTATTCTTAACATACACACTATTGAAACATTAGTTTTAACTTGCAAACTATTGAAACTTTATTTTTAACTTGTTAACAGTTGAAACTTTATTCTATTTCTAACATACAAACAGATAAAACTTTATTTTTAACTTGTAAACGGTTGAAACTTTGTTTTATTTCTAACATACAAACAGATAGAACTTTATTCTTAACTTGTAAACTGGTGAAACTTCATTCTATTTCTAACATATAAACAGATAGAACTTTATTCGTAACATACACACTATTGAAACTTTATTCTTAACTTGTAAACTATTGAAACTTTAATTTTAACTTGTAAACGGTTGAAACTTTGTTTTATTTCTAATATACAAACAGATAGAACTTTATTCTTAACTTGTAAACTGGTGAAACTTCATTCTATTTCTAACATATAAACAGATAGAACTTTATTTCTAACGTGCACACTGTTGAAACTTTATTCTTAACTTGTAAACGGTTGAAACTTTATTTCTAACGCACAAAGCGCTTAAACTTTATTTCCATCATACACACTATTGAAACTTTATTTTAATCTGTAAACTGCTGAAACGATAATTTTTCATTTACAACTAGTAGAACGCGGAGTCTAACTTGCAAACTAGTAAATCCTACGATCTTGTCTTACAAACAGTTATACCTTTCTTTCTAGCATATAAACTGTTATACCTCTATTTCTAACATATAAGCAGTTAAAACTTTATTTCTAACTTACAAACAGATAAAACTTTATTCCTAACGCACACACTGTTGAAACTTTATTTTTCAACCTGTAAACTGTTGAAACTTTATTTTGTTTCTAACATATAAACAGCTAAAACTTTATTTCTAATGTACACACTGTTGAAACTCTATTTTTAACTTGTAAACGGCTGAAACTTTATTTCTAACGCGATTCTATCATGTCGGTACTACACACATTTGATTTACAAAACATGCTTTGAATACTCATACGATGAAGTTCTTACTTTCATTTATTTCTAACGTACACACTGTTGAAACTTTATTTTTCAACTTGTAAACTGGTGAAACTTCATTCTATTTCTAACATATAAACAGATAGAACTTTATTTCTAATGTACACACTGTTGAAACTTTATTTTTAACTTGTAAACGGTTGAAACTTTATTTCTAACGCACAAAGCGCTTAAACTTTATTTCCATCATACACACTATTGAAACTTTATTTTAATCTGTAAACTGCTGAAACGATAATTTTTCATTTACAACTAGTAGAACGCGGAGTCTAACTTGCAAACTAGTAAATCCTACGATCTTGTCTTACAAACAGTTATACCTTTCTTTCTAGCATATAAACTGTTATACCTCTATTTCTAACATATAAGCAGTTAAAACTTTATTTCTAACTTACAAACAGATAAAACTTTATTCCTAACGTACACACTGTTGAAACTTTATTTTTCAGCTTGTAAACTGTTGAAACTTTGTTTGTTTCTAACATATAAACAGATAAAACTTTATTTCTAACGTACACACTGTTGAAACTTTATTTTTAACTTGTAAACGGTTGAAACTTTATTTTATTTCTAACACACACACACACACAAACAGTCATAACTTTATTTCTAACGTACACACTATTGAAACTTTATTTTAATCTGTAAACTGTTGAAACGATATCTTTCATTTACAACTAGGAGAATGCTGAGTCTAACTTGCAAACTAGTAAATCCTACGATCGTACTTTACAAACAGATAAAATTTTATTTCTAACGTAGACACTGTTGAAACTTTATTTTTAACTTGTAAACGGTTGAAACTTTATTTCTAACGTACACACTATTGAAACTTTATTTTTAATTTGTAAACTGTTGAAACTTCATTTTATTTCTAACATACAAGCTGATAAAACTTTATTCTTAACTTGTAAACTGGTGAAGCTTCATTTTATTTCTAACATACAAACAGATAAAACTTTATTCTTAACATACGCACTATTGAAACATTAGTTTTAACTTGCAAACTATTGAAACTTTATTTTTAACTTGTTAACGGTTGAAACTTTATTCTATTTCTAACATGCAAACAGATAAAACTTTATTCTTAACTTGTAAACTGATGAAACTTCATTTTATTTCTAACATACAAGCTGATAAAACTTTATTCTTAACTTGTAAACTGGTGAAGCTTCATTTTATTTCTAACATACAAACAGATAAAACTTTATTCTTAACATACACACTATTGAAACATTAGTTTTAACTTGCAAACTATTGAAACTTTATTTTTAACTTGTTAACAGTTGAAACTTTATTCTATTTCTAACATACAAACAGATAAAACTTTATTTTTAACTTGTAAACGGTTGAAACTTTGTTTTATTTCTAACATACAAACAGATAGAACTTTATTCTTAACTTGTAAACTGGTGAAACTTCATTCTATTTCTAACATATAAACAGATAGAACTTTATTCGTAACATACACACTATTGAAACTTTATTCTTAACTTGTAAACTATTGAAACTTTAATTTTAACTTGTAAACGGTTGAAACTTTGTTTTATTTCTAACATACAAACAGATAGAACTTTATTCTTAACTTGTAAACTGGTGAAACTTCATTCTATTTCTAACATATAAACAGATAGAACTTTATTTCTAACGTGCACACTGTTGAAACTTTATTTTTAACTTGTAAACGGTTGAAACTTTATTTCTAACGCACAAAGCGCTTAAACTTTATTTCCATCATACACACTATTGAAACTTTATTTTAATCTGTAAACTGCTGAAACGATAATTTTTCATTTACAACTAGTAGAACGCGGAGTCTAACTTGCAAACTAGTAAATCCTACGATCTTGTCTTACAAACAGTTATACCTTTCTTTCTAGCATATAAACTGTTATACCTCTATTTCTAACATATAAGCAGTTAAAACTTTATTTCTAACTTACAAACAGATAAAACTTTATTCCTAACGTACACACTGTTGAAACTTTATTTTTCAGCTTGTAAACTGTTGAAACTTTGTTTGTTTCTAACATATAAACAGATAAAACTTTATTTCTAACGTACACACTGTTGAAACTTTATTTTTAACTTGTAAACGGTTGAAACTTTATTATATTTCTAACACACACACACACACAAACAGTCATAACTTTATTTCTAACGTACACACTATTGAAACTTTATTTTAATCTGTAAACTGTTGAAACGATATCTTTCATTTACAACTAGTAGAATGCTGAGTCTAACTTGCAAACTAGTAAATCCTACGATCGTACTTTACAAACAGATAAAATTTTATTTCTAACGTAGACACTGTTGAAACTTTATTTTTAACTTGTAAACGGTTGAAACTTTATTTCTAACGTACACACTATTGAAACTTTATTTTTAATTTGTAAACTGTTGAAACTTCATTTTATTTCTAACATACAAGCTGATAAAACTTTATTCTTAACTTGTAAACTGGTGAAGCTTCATTTTATTTCTAACATACAAACAGATAAAACTTTATTCTTAACATACGCACTATTGAAACATTAGTTTTAACTTGCAAACTATTGAAACTTTATTTTTAACTTGTTAACGGTTGAAACTTTATTCTATTTCTAACATGCAAACAGATAAAACTTTATTCTTAACTTGTAAACTGATGAAACTTCATTTTATTTCTAACATACAAGCTGATAAAACTTTATTCTTAACTTGTAAACTGGTGAAGCTTCATTTTATTTCTAACATACAAACAGATAAAACTTTATTCTTAACATACACACTATTGAAACATTAGTTTTAACTTGCAAACTATTGAAACTTTATTTTTAACTTGTTAACGGTTGAAACTTTATTCTATTTCTAACATACAAACAGATAAAACTTTATTTTTAACTTGTAAACGGTTGAAACTTTGTTTTATTTCTAACATACAAACAGATAGAACTTTATTCTTAACTTGTAAACTGGTGAAACTTCATTCTATTTCTAACATATAAACAGATAGAACTTTATTCGTAACATACACACTATTGAAACTTTATTTTTAACTTGTTAACGGTTGAAACTTTATTCTATTTCTAATATGCAAACAGATAAAACTTTATTCTTAACTTGTAAACTGATGAAACTTCATTTTATTTCTAACATACAAGCAGATAAAACTTTATTCTTAACTTGTAAACTGGTGAAGCTTCATTTTATTTCTAACATACAAACAGATAAAACTTTATTCTTAACATACACACTATTGAAACATTAGTTTTAACTTGCAAACTATTGAAACTTTATTTTTAACTTGTTAACGGTTGAAACTTTATTCTATTTCTAACATACAAACAGATAAAACTTTATTTTTAACTTGTAAACGGTTGAAACTTTATTCTATTTCTAACATGCAAACAGATAAAACTTTATTCTTAACTTGTAAACTGATGAAACTTCATTTTATTTCTAACATACAAGCTGATAAAACTTTATTCTTAACTTGTAAACTGGTGAAGCTTCATTTTATTTCTAACATACAAACAGATAAAACTTTATTCTTAACATACACACTATTGAAACATTAGTTTTAACTTGCAAACTATTGAAACATTATTTTTAACTTGTTAACAGTTGAAACTTTATTCTATTTCTAACATACAAACAGATAAAACTTTATTTTTAACTTGTAAACGGTTGAAACTTTGTTTTATTTCTAACATACAAACAGATAGAACTTTATTCTTAACTTGTAAACTGGTGAAACTTCATTCTATTTCTAACATATAAACAGATAGAACTTTATTCGTAACATACACACTATTGAATCTTTATTCTTAACTTGTAAACTATTGAAACTTTAATTTTAACTTGTAAACGGTTGAAACTTTGTTTTATTTCTAATATACAAACAGATAGAACTTTATTCTTAACTTGTAAACTGGTGAAACTTCATTCTATTTCTAACATATAAACAGATAGAACTTTATTCGTAACATACACACTATTGAAACTTTATTCTTAACTTGTAAACTATTGAAACTTTAATTTTAACTTGTAAACGGTTGAAACTTTATTTTATTTCTAATATACAAACAGATGGAACTTTATTCTTAACTTGTAAACTGGTGAAACTTCATTCTATTTCTAACATATAAACAGATAGAACTTTATTCTTAACATACACACTATTGAAACTTTATTCTTAACTTGTAAACTATTGAAACTTTAATTTTAACTTGTAAGCGGTTGAAACTTTGTTTCTAACATACACACTATTGAAACTTTATTTTTAACTTTTAAACTGGTGAAGCTTTATTTCATTTCTGACATACAAGCAGATAAAACTTTATTCTTAACTTGTAAACTGATGAACCTTCATTTTTATTTCTAACATATAAACAGATAGAACTTTATTCTTAACATACACACTATTGAAACTTTATTTTTAACGTGCACACTGTTGAAACTTTATTTTTAATCTACAAACTGTTGAAACTTTATTCTATTTCTAACACACAAAAAGCTTAAACTTTATTTTTAACATACACACTATTGAAACTTTATTTTGTAATCTGTAAACTGTTGAAACTATATCTTTCATTTACAAATAGTGGAACGCTTAGTCTAACTTACAAACTATTTAATCCCGCAATCTTATTTTTACAAACAGATGTAACTTTATTTCTAACGTACACACTGTTGAAACTTTATTTTTAACTTGTAAACTCTTGAAACTTTATTTTATTTCTAACATAGAAACAGCTTAAACTTTATTTCTAACACATACACTATTGAAACTTTATTTTTAATCTGTAAACTGTTGAAACTATATCTTTTATTTACAAATAATAGAACGCTTAGTCTGACTTGCAAACTAGTAAATCTTATTCGTCATCAAAGCTAACTGTTTAAATCTTCATCATGGAAATCAATGTTTCACAGTCATTTGAAGAAGATATGATCACCCTTCATCTAACCCATCCGTTGCATGATAACAACAACTCTTCGCATAATAACATTTATTGAATAACTGTAACAAGCATGCATTACAAATCAATGGTTTGAAACAGATAAAATAGATACAGCTGGTAACTGTCATATAGCGAGCAATGATAACCATATAGGACTTTGGCAGTGTTGAGGTAAGGAGGAAAGAAGCATTGGTTATGAACGTAGCTACTACAACGAACAGACAAAATAGGAACACACAAATCCTTAAAACGTTTCGTGACTTCATGATAGTGTTGATTCACTCTACTATCCCAAGGCGGGAGCAAAATATCATTAATGACTAGATTGGGAAATACTTTCCTCTCCTTACCAGGATTATTACAAAAAATGCGTATAACATTGAAAGCAGCTAACCATCGTTTAAAGTCAATAAGAAGAGCAGTCTCACAAGAAAAGCCATAGTCTTGCAAATATTTCAGATTAAGTCCATGAATGTGTTTTCTCGCCCATTGATCAACATTGGGATCACAGTTGGCATGTTGATGATAGACACTGACAATCTGATATGTCCAATTGTTCATAGCAATAGCACTGAGCTCCTGCACAGGTTCACCTTCACAATCCATAAAAATGATGATAGAAGCCTAAAACGGAAATTACACATCTAAGGAAACGTTCTATAACATATCACAAAATGAAGAATTACATCGATGCTTTTCACGACAAAATACACAAATGATATGATGGCAACGAAGAAGTAAAATGTATCTAATAAGACCACGTCTACGACACTCAAAGCACATAAGCGAATTGTCATAGGGTAGAGTTAGGAAAGGACTAGTAATTCTCCTTCTTTGATTTGCGTTTTGAGGCAGCATTCTCCTCCGACTTGCGCTTCGTACCACTGCTGTTAAGGATTTGATCAATTATGTCGTCCACATTGGGTGGTTTTGGAATATATAGGATGGATTCCATATGCATGGAGAGAGAGGCTATTTTATTATCCTTGTGTCGACAATAATATAGCCCATTCACTTTGAAAAGGATATCCCAAGTACCTTCTCCGAGCTCATCACATCTGATGGGTATTGAATGATCTCCCTCCTTCTTATAGTAAGCACACCAATGTGATAGCGGTAGGCAAATGTGATTACCATCCCAAATCTTTCTATAGGGAGTATCCTTGTCATCTCTCGCCTTCCACTCTTGAGCAAAAGGAGTAGGAATGTCCATATTTAATGTCACGTACTCCTCAATAATATCAAGTTGGCGGCGAATGTACGGACTCACGGGGATCAGTATGTAGTCCCCATACTGATTATGCATTATCTTGACATCCGTGGAAGGGAGCATTCCCGTTTGGAGTACTACGTCATGATCGTCATAATGTAAGACTTGTTTAAATTTACGCTGTAGCGGTGTAGGATTATGTACCTTGGTTGTTTCTTCCACTGGCCTCAGTTGTAGATGATCTGATCGTAGCGAACCTTGTAACGTTTGACCGCCATTTTGTCCTACTAGTGCAGCAGATGGAGTAGATGCCTGAAAATGAAAAAGATTGTATTAAGTTTACGTTCAAGGGAGGAGAGGGAGGAAAGTAGCGACTTACCATTTTAGTTGGATAATAGAATAGAGAGAGAGAGAGAAAATGTGCGTCCGTCACTCGTGTGATTCAACGATGGAATGATTCTCACTGTGGAAGGCTCGCTATTTATATAGAAATGCTTGATTCTCATTGGATGATGATCCTCATTCGACAATAACATCAAGCTGATTCCAAATCTGACACGCTAACGAGTGTGACTGCAGAAACATTTCTTCAACGTTCGCTACGTTTCACAACAAGCTGTCAAAGACTTCTTACAAACTTATTTCAACATTTGCATTTAAGTGAACATGTGCTTCACATATTCTACACGAACGGTTAACGCATGTAATATAAAACCCTAAATCCAACCGTAGAGGAGCCTAGCCTTGGATTATGAACTTTACAATCCATGTGATTCAATGTCATGGAACTAGCTCTCGTACACTCAACGTGTGTGACAACATCTGGTTTTATAAAACATTCAACGCTGACTATAAGACCTTGTGTGAAACAATCTACACAGCGCAGTAAAACGTTCTAGCGCTGTGATGAACACTGTTTTCATATAACATTCTAAACTCGCAGTCTTACTGCAGTAGAAAACTGCTTTTACTAAACCTGATGAAGCTAATCTAACAGTCATGAAGTTTGAATTTCTAATAGGGAAAACATTTGGCAACTGTCTCCAATAAAACTTTCTAACACTGTGAAAGTAAGTTACAAGACAATCTACACTGTGCAGTAAAACCTTCTAAAACTTTCTAATGCTGTGATGAGTTCGGTCAGTCATATAACGTCAATGATCAAACTTTATTTTCACAAACGTGCGTCGCGGTAAATTATTTGACTACACTAACGCTTACATTTCATGACATGTGTGTTTCATAAAACGTCATGATCAAACTTTTCTAACTATACATCAACCTGTGTTGCAGTAAAACTTTTACAAACCATGATACACTTTCTAACGACACTCACGAATACAACTTCGATGATCAGACTTTACTTTCTCAAACGGGTGTCACAGTAAAATTATTTGACTACCTTTACTTTGCAAACCATGATACACTTTCTGACTAGACTTACAAATAAAACGTTGATGATCAAACTTTCTAACTATACATCAACCTGTGTTGCAATAAAACTTTTGTACAACATGATCAAGTTTCTGACTAGACTTACGAATACAACGTTGATGATCAAACTTTTCTAACTATACATCAACCTGTGTTGCAGTAAAACTTTTACAAACCATGATACACTTTCTAACGACACTCGCGAATAGTGATGGAGATCGCCAGCACCAAATTCCTCCACCAATTATGGGAATGGTACACTCCTAACTCCCAGCCACGAACTATGGCGGAGTGGGAGTACATCGACAAAGTGAGGCTCGCGGTAGAAGAACGATTGAAGCAAGTGAACTGTTTTTGTGATCTATGTGAAGCCAGACTCTGGGATGATATTGACGATGAAGACCTTTTGAAATAATAAATAATAAAATAAAATAAAATAATAAAAAATAAAATAAAATAAAATAATAAATAAATTTTGCCATAATAAATTTTTATTTCATATTATCTTTGCTTTCATACTGACTTACTTGAATGGGGCTTCAGTGGATGATTTAACCATGAATACTTTTTCATTTGGAAATAGTAGCACACTTAGTTTAACTTGCAATTCTTATAACATTTCATATGGGCGATGATGATAGATGAAATAGTGTTAGATAAAATTAAGATAGCTTACACTTCTGATACAGGGATAGCAATCGACTGCGATCCATGTGTAAAGAGCTTGTTAGACTACGGAAGAGAGAAGTGTGTTATGTTGCGTGTGGCGCGTGAGTGTCCTCCCATTTCATTCCATTCATCAATTCGTCTCATTGATAGAGACAGGTAGAACTCATGGTTCTCATAACGTATGCAATGGAAAGTTTTAGGCAACCTTCGACAGTTGGCTAAATGTCGCCCTGGCGCGAATGCATACTACGTTGAGACAGAGGCAATCACTTGCAAACATGACGCAGAGAGGTTTAACAAGATTGACCATTGCCGAATGTCCCTTGCGGTATACATAGCTACGGGTTTCACCGCCGCCCTTTACAGGAACGCCCGTCGAAAGGAAGTATTACACCGAACTTCATTTGCAACGTTCAAGTTGACTGATAGCAGATTCAACTTAATGATAGTATTCGCCAGTCCGAAGACTGGCCAGGGCAAACCGCGTGGAGGTTCTATCATGTCTTGCCCCATGGTGGCCCTTAAGAGAGCCGGTGGTTCGTTCTCGGGGTGTGTGGTAGGGACTCATGCTTGATGTTTCGACTGCGGCTCCGGCAACGGGGCGGGTGGTCGCTTCTCTTGGATGTCTGTAACGAAAGAAGTAGTGAGTTATCATCTTACATTTTAATTTAGTCATTTTTACTTACAGATCTTCTCGGACGCTTACTCATAAAGGAAATTCGAGATCGGATCACGATGATCGAAGGTGAAGTGTAGACACTCCACCCCTTTCTTCACCCGAGAGTAGCATTTCTCCCCTCTTCCACGCTCGTACAAGAGAGGAGTTTCTGCTACTCTCCCCTTTCTAATAGGGATGTGCAGACGGCTGGAACGCACCCTTCGATCGCGATCCACCAGCTGCGCCGAACGGTGCAGCTCGTGATTCGTCTCAACCACCTTAGCCATCTCCGCACGGAGTCTCTCCACTTCCTCCTTCAACCTTCGTATCTCCTTCTCCCTACTTTCCCTCTCTGCTAGCAAAGCCTCTTCTCTGGCTTTCCCCTCGAGAGTCTTGAGCCTCTCCTGCTCCAACTCGCCATCCCGCTCGCTTAATATCTCCTTCACCTTCTTCATCTCTCCGGCCACGTTCTTTAGGTCCTCATACTTTGACTTGTATGAGAAGGCCTCCTCCTTCAACTTCTCCACCTCTTTCTTTAGTCTATCCCGTTCGGCGATCACCGGCGGGCGCTTGACAAAATTGCGACATTGTGTTGAGGTCGACGTCCTCGATAGGTTGCGACTGTAGCTCTCCCTCCTCCTCCTCCTCACTATCGCTGCTGGACAGCGAGCTCTCGCTACTAAGTGAGGATATAGCGGCAATCGCTTCAATGGCGGATTGTAGCTCAGTGGCCTCAGTGGTGAAGAGTGAACTCCGTTCTTGCTCGTTGGCAGATTGTAGCTCCAAAGAACGAAGCTCAGTGGCGAAGAGTGAACTCCGTTCTTCTTCGCCTACTTCGCCTGTTTGACACTCGCTGTGTTGTGAGTGCCAATCCTCCAGCCGCTCACTTAAGCGACTGACTTTGTGGGCTCCGCAATAGTAGCGAGCGACCCCTATCTGTTTCTTGTTAGTGCAAGCGTGTTTCTTGTAGGCGTCAGCCCGGAATACCTTCCGGCATTGACACAGTTTGAAACTGGTCTTCATATTATTGTATTTCGGCATTTCTGAAGCGAAAAACGGAAAACAATGATTTTACACTTAGTGAGGAATGATAGATTTGAGTATAGTGAGTGGCACTCGATCCCGTCGACAGCCCGAAGGCCTTGTACTGATCACTAGGGAAGTGAGAGATCTTCCCCGATACCCGCTATTTACAGCTGAAGACATCATTGTCACTGCCCCGAAGTGGTAACAGCAACGCCGAGTCAAAGGTAGTGAACAGTAGCTGGGATCTAACCCCTCAAAGCTGCCTTAGACTTAGTTAAATTTGAAATCTGATAGCATATTTGAACTTAGCATACTTGAAAACCTTGAGGAAACATCCCAAGTTATTGCTTTGATCAGCTTGATAGCAAGCCGTAGAGAGCTTGATTCACCAGCGTTTTGCAATGGAGATGTTTAGAGGCCACCCATGACAAGATAGCTAAGACTCAACCGATTGGCGTTCAAAGTGCTACGTTGAGAACTGTGTCAAATGCCCAACATGAGACATGAGTTGTCCCAGCGGTTACGGTCTAAACTATGACACACTCCCTTCCCACACTTATCACTACGGCATCGTCCGCCGTCCCGAAGGAACACCCTGTCAGTGGAATATTACAGCAAAACTCTCCGTGTCTTGCTCGCTTTCAGTGAAAAGCCGCTTATACCATGAGAAGACTGGCTCAGACATCATTAAAAATGCTTTCATTGACTTCAGCAGGGTCGAAAACCCCAGAAAACCACCAAAAATAGTGAATTTAAAATTTTCAACTTTTTAGCACTACTTATGAAATTTTATAAGTAGTCTATCACTTAGGGCAGGTCAATAGCGACCGAACCTTTTTTGAATCAAGTCAAACGGACTTGTAGAAGCAAAGTTACAAGCCTTTAAAGTTTTGGAGTCTTTTATGGCCTGGAGACGAAGGCCATCTCCTGGCGAACCTCTAAGTCTGACGCCTTAGCTGATATCAGCAATGAAATTTTCTAAGTCGGTTTCTTACTGAAACTCGGGATTTGGAATGTCCGAAGCTATCATCGGAGCTCAGAGAGACGACTTACCGTTGGCAATCTCTCGTCTGAATGACAAGTCTCTGTCGGTTCCCAGCTTATATAGTGTGTGGCGATCAGCTGATGACGTAATACCCATCATCCAAACACTAAAAACCCGTCTATCTCCGGTTCTAGTGCTCCGATTGAGCTGGAAATACACCATTTCCATGTAGAATTTGACGCTGAATCCGAATCTGGCCTCCGTTTTCCCATCCGATGCTTCGTTTTGGCTCTACAGTAGGCGGCCATCGCAAAAATTCTAACTCGTTTTTCCGAAAAATGTTGAAAATTTTTCTCTCCGCCGATTGACTTGAAACTCACCATACAGATAGAGAATTTCACGCTGATTCCAAATCTGAAATCCGTTTTCCCATCCGATGCTTCGTTTTGAAGCTACAGCCCAAAACGTCCCAAATTCTAACTCTGTCGTTTTTTCGCCAATGTCCCAAAATCTTAAATGGCGTCTCACATCTAAACGAAGACAGATAGGAACAAGCCGATTCTTTCAGTGAATTTGTCTCACTCTTAGCTTTCAAACGAGCTATGGCACGACTAAATCAGTCCACTGGAAGCCAAAATCGAAGCGAGCTGTCCAGAGGCGGGGGGGGACATCAGCGAAAACTTTTTCTCTCCGATTGACTTGAAACTCACCATACAGATAGAGAATTTCACGCTGATTCCAAATCTGGCCTCCGTTTTCCTATCCGATGCTTCGTTTGGGCGCTACACACCAAAACGTCCCAAATTCTAACTCTGTCGTATTTTCGAAAAATGTTGAAAATTTTTTCTCTCCGATTGACTTGAAACTCACCATACAGATAGAGAATTTCACGCTGAATCCGAATCTGGCCTCCGTTTTCTCATCCGATGCTTCGTTTGGGCGCTACACACCAAAACGTCCCAAATTCTAACTCTGTCGTTTTTTCGCCAATGTCCCAAAATCTTAAATTGCGTCTCACATCTAAACGAAGACAGATAGGAACAAGCCGATTCTTTCAGTGAATTTGTCTCACTCTTAGCTTTCAAACGAGCTATGGCACGACTAAATCCGTCCACTGGAAGCCAAAATCGAAGCGAGCTGTCCAGAGGGGGGGGGACGTCAGCGAAAATTTTTTCTCTCCGATTGACTTGAAACTCACCATACAGATAGAGAATTTCACGCTGATTCCAAATCTGGCCTCCGTTTTCCCATCCGATGGTTCGTTTTGGCGCTACACACCAAAACGTCCCAAATTCTAACTCTGTCGTTTTTTCGCCAATGTCCCAAAATCTTAAATGGCGTCTCACATCTAAACGAAGACAGATAGGAACAAGCCGATTCTTTCAGTGAATTTGTCTCACTCTTAGCTTTCAAACGAGCTATGGCACGACTAAATCCGTCCACTGGAAGCCAAAATCCAAGCGAGCTGTCCAGAGGGGGGGGACGTCAGCGAAAATTTTTTCTCTCCGATTGACTTGAAACTCACCATACAGATAGAGAATTTCACGCTGATTCCAAATCTGGCCTCCGTTTTCCCATCCGATGGTTCGTTTGGGCGCTACACACCAAAACGTCCCAAATTCTAACTCTGTCGTTTTTTCGCCAATGTCCCAAAATCTTAAATGGCGTCTCACATCTAAACGAAGACAGATAGGAACAAGCCGATTCTTTCAGTGAATTTGTCTCACTCTTAGCTTTCAAACGAGCTATGGCACGACTAAATCCGTCCACTGGAAGCCAAAATCCAAGCGAGCTGTCCAGAGGGGGGGGGAGTCAGCGAACATTTTGTGAACGTGAACCAACCTGGTCGGCACACCACGACAGACTACAACCTCTGTCGTTCCAGGGGGGGGTCAGACTCGAAGCACCACGGCGGCCGACCACGACACTCTGCCGTTCCAGAGGGGGAGGGGGAGGGGGGCTCGCCGGTCGAGTGTTCGCCGTTTTCTTACTACTGCTGAGTTGCAGCAAAATCGCTTAAGGTGGTATGGTCACCTCCAAAAAATGTCCAACTGCAAGTGGCCGAAGAGAGCAATCGATCTTGACGTACCGGGTCCAAACATCAAAGGCGGTTAAAGAAAAAAAATGAATGCATAATGTCAGGAAGGATATGGTACTCCTGCATCGCAACCCTCGACTTGTGCAAGACTGGACGGTGTGGAGGAGGCGCACTCATGCGAGCGAGAATCGACGTAGCCAAAATGTCGGCCCCTCAAACCTGGGGCCCAACCGAAAATAAACGAGGAGTAAGTAAGTAAGTAGTTCAAAGAAAGACAAGTGAGGCTTCACTCCACATAAGTCGCTTGTTGAAAAGGAGTGAAAAAATGATGGTTTTTACGTCGCTACTTCCCTTACTGGGGGTTTGGACGGTACTGACACAGCCAGACTTTTATCTGGAGCGTTGTGGAGCACCCCTAAAGTGATGCAGTCAAAAAGAAAAGTGCCTCCGACTTTCACTGTAATTATTTATGCTTTGAAGTACAATATTTCGCCTTCTTCAACGGGGACCTGAAATGAACTGACAAATAACAGACAAGCATGAAAGATCAACTGAACAATAATCACAGCTCGCAGCCAGGCTTAATTAGCGAATGCTTACATTTACGTCTTAATTATATGAGGTATCAGAACATTTCACTCATAAGAAAGGAAGTAGTGAGTGTCTTGAGCAACTATGTATTTATAAAGGAGTCCTGGCTACGTTGAGTGTAAATTGATTCAAGAATTAGTCGTATGCTATGATCTCCTTCGAGTGTCAAAATGACCCATTTAAGACATTTGTCCGGCATTTCCCCATGCTCCGATGTTACACGCTGAATGTTGATAGAAGGCTGAAAATTTTGAATTGACATTCTCTTTTTGTTTGGCCAATGTACTTCAAAGAGCATTTTGTGCTTCAAAAATTTTTCTGTGGTCGCAGGAAGCATGAACTGCTAGTAGAGTCACATGTGTCAATTCCCCATTGGTTGTGAGGACTGACTGTAAGTTATATATGATGCCAACCACTGTAGAATCTAAACCCTTATTATTTAGCAAATGCACGAGTGTCAAGTCACTTGCAAATAAAATGGCCATGTCGAATACCATGATTGAGACCGCGGCCAGTAAGTTCAGAGCGGCACAAGATGAATGAGGGCGACTCAGCGTCAATAAGTTAAGAAAAATAGGTTTACGATGCTTCAAGCACTCATCCAGAAGAAATCGACTTCATAATAAACTACATCCCCGAATTTTGCTCTTTTATTCCTTCTTTTTATTCTTCTAACAATTTTTATCAGATTCAGGCGTTATATTCTTTCTGTTGTTTTATAATTTTCTTATCATCGAATTATCAAAAGAATTTAGTGACTTCATGAGTCTATTTTCCAAAGTTTAAAAATCTAGACTTTCGTCAGCATCCATCTTTCTAACACGTCGCAGAATTCATCAGTTTGGCCTTTCTTGACGCTGTAAAAACATCAGGATCCAAGTGAACATCCTTGATGTTGACGACTTCTTTAAGAATGTTTGTTTCGATGTCATTCCCCATAGGACAACAAATAATGTATCTGAAAATTAGTTTGATACAGTCGCCAACATCAGAAAACATTTTCACATTGTCGGTGAAACAACAAGGACTAACACACGGAAAGGTTGCGTGGCAGGTGAATATTTTCCTTATTTATTTCAAAATAAATGCTTTAGCAAAAAAAAATATTCATTTCTTTTATCATTATCCAAAATAGAGTTTCACTGTAAACTCTACTACCTTACATTCAAAAATCAGCTGAAGCTATTAGAAACTTCCGCTGTTTTCGCCTGTAAGTAAGGCATCAAAGTTCACAATGAAAAATTTATTTTGGATGTGTCATCGCACAACATTAAAGAATAATTTCTATCTAAGAAACTTTTTGATTATGTAAATCAAGTAGATCGATACCAGCGATATCAGCGTATCTACTTGCACTATTCGTGATCATTCATCTTAAAAACAATTTTCTACAATTTCCTCCTTTTTACAGCAAGGTTGCAGTTTTTACATTTCTAGATCAACCACCTTTGTCAAATCTGTCATGTTGCTGATTTTTTTTGCTTTTAACAAATACAAAAACAGAATTTTCAAGTCTTTATTAGAGCTTTCATTCTAAAACAGAGGCTGAGTAGGAGTGGAGTAGCCTGCATTTCGATTCGGCTTGCCGATCAGGAGTGAAGCGACCTACTTTTTGAGGCAGGAGGACGAGGTGGTGATGACCGGCATGATTTTGACCTCCCCGGTTTAATCAGGCCGATCGATGGATTGTCAGCGTCCGGAAGTCCCATTTCCGAAAAGTACTGAAGCTATGTTGTCATGTCTTGTTCAGAATACAAGGCTAATGTATTTTGTGCTTGACACAGTGTTCTGAACGCAAGACTGTCGCTACAAACGAGTTGACATTTGAGTGCGTCTTTCTCTTTGTATGACTATGAGAAATAAGTCTGCCAACGTAGAATAGAACTCATGTTATTTGAAGGCGGAGTCGAACTTAATTATAACTAATTTATTCTAACTAAAGCTGGCAATACACTTAGTTTTACATTTGTGTCAATTTTCATTTTGATTATGTTGTTACTGATTCTATTCGAATTTCACACTCGTATCATGAAAATATTGAATAGCCGACATCATTGCATCACTGCAATAAATGTTCTTATTTCTTACAGGTCTGTCTTGAAGGGAAGACAAGGAGAAGATATTTTATCCACAGATGTGCTACTTTCTTGATTTATTCGAATACACTTTTTTATAACACAAAAGCGAGTTTTGAATTCATCGCGTTTATTAATGGGGAATATTCGTTTACCTTTGTAAAATGCTTGTTGACTCTGCCTCCTTGACAGTAGGGCCGTTTCGTATGTAACTCCAGGATAACGCCAGCTGGAAAATCTTTTCAGTGGAGAAAAATGTAAGTCGATTGATTAGGCCTGTTTATCCTGGCCAAATTAGAAAAAGTAAATCAATTACCTATGGATAGGTGCTCAATCGTACACTGTAAATAATTATGTGATGGAAAATGTGACAGATTTGCATTCAGGAAGACCGGTCACATATAATAATGTCAGGTATGTCACATACATGTAATACCGGTATGTGACAGATTCATCACATTGCGGCATTCGTCAGGTTGATCTGTCACGTTAAGATTTACAGTGGTACACAACAAGGTTTACTGGAATTAAGTCAACAATTTGATTTCAACAAAATGAGTCAGGCCTCAATTGTTTCGAATTGATGATTGATCAGATAGAATTGATGTTTATATGCTTGATCTCTTACAAAGTCTGGCAAGTAAAGTAGAAGCTGTACTGCTGAATTAAAACGCACATTAAACAATATGCGTCACTCTGCTTCATAGTGCTGCTTTGGGTTCAGTGTTGCCAACAGTTGCGTAAAATACTCACTGCGTATTTTTTTACAATTTGTGCAATTTGTGTAAAACTGGTGCATATTTTTATAAAGATGCACACATTTAAAAATAAGATTGTAATATTATTACAAATTGATTATGATTTAATTTGGAAGTTGGAGCCCGGGCAAATGTGTTTTTGTCATAATGTCAATTATGTCGAAGGTTTTCTAGCAGTCTTTCAACTACACATCGCGTTGGGCAAGATACAAATTTGTCCACAAAATTCTATACCTTGAAGCTCATCGACCATTGTGTAAAGTTGAAGCACGATGGCTTCAACTTCTTCCGGTCGTTAATTCGCGTCTTAAAGAACAATTTCCTGTTTTGGTAGAGTACTTCATGAATACTCTTCCACTTGAGAAAAGAGAGAAATTGATCAATCCAAATGAGCAAGAAATAATATCATAGGCCTATATCCAAAGGTGTAATGTTCTTAAGGAGTGACGACTTCCGGAAAGCAGTTTTGCTGGATTCGGAAAAGTTCGAGAAGCAGTACTTCACCAGAAAACGGAGTTTTAGTTGAAAATCTCTACCAAGACAACAGTAAATTCTATCGTGACTTACTTTCAAAGTTATTGCTTTCAGATCACATTCGGAAATTTTCATGCAATTAGACAACTACAGTGTATGTCATTGGAACCAAAACTCTGGCTTCCTAATAGTGAGCTCTATCGGTGAAAAGGATACAAGAATATTTTAAATGGTTCTAATGCTGAGGAGAAAGAAGCCTGTTTTTTTTCGAGTGCGCCCTTTTTATCTTAAGTTGATCATTCATTTTCAAAAGATGCTACCTAATAATATTTTACGTGATTTCAAATTCATTCGTCCATCTTATCGAAAAAAGTCATTTGAAGCTGTTTCATCAATGGGCGGACTGATGCTGATATCAGCAAGCTTGTATCAGAATGGGAGTCTTGCTGTGTTGATGTTTCGGTTTCTCAAATAGACCAGTCGCATCATAGAAAGGAAGTTCTGCAGTATTGGTTGAATGCAAGTGATATCAAGGACAGCAGCAGTACAAACGATGCGAAATATCCGACATTGCGCCGGATCGCCTGTGGTGCTATGACTGTCCCTTGTGTGGCAACGCCGCCGTTGAGCGCTTGTTTAGTGATCGATTGCAGGAAATGTCAATTGATTCATGTGTTGCTTTGAGTGGGTACATGAGGGTCACTTCAAATACATGTGGATCATTCCTTCTTCATGGACCCTATATATATTTGCAGGATTTGATGCAACAGCTTCATATAAGGCAAACTGAAATCCGGTAAGGAAGAAAATGCGCGTAGAGAGTTGTGTTTAGGAGCAGTCGATCTTTTTTAGCGTTAATGTAAAATCATAGCCCGACTTCAGACAAGTAAAAATGAAATGCATAAATCAGTCCCACGTGATATCGATTGATTCTCGATGTCAAGCAAACTGCATAAAAATTATTGGCCTGCGTATTCATTTTGCATTTGAGCCGTTGGCAACACTTCTTTCGCTAGATCGACAGAAGGCCCTAATAGAGAGCAAAAATCTGCACCGTTTTAACATCACACATCAAACCACCCAGCAAGCAAATACAGACGTGATCACAATAGCGCAAATATTTTCATTGGAATGATACAATTATCGCATCTCCTAAATTCATTCAAAAGTCTATAAGTTTACAAAATATTCATGTTGAGCAAGGATATTTCGGGTTGAATTTTCGGATTATGTTAAAATTTTGCACTTTGCTTACAGCATTTAACAGCCAAACAACTGGGTTCGCGTGTTTCGATGTTCAGGATCAAGTTGATATCGAACACCACGTCGTATTCAATATTCAGTAGCCTAAAATAATGGTTGACTCATAGAGTAAGTATGTGTGCAGTTAGAGTGTCGACTCAAAAAAGTATCTGTATACAGTGAAAAATTTTATATGAAAAGATTCAGTTTTTTGCGGAGATTGCGTTCCTGCGGTCCTAAAAATTATTTGAGCAGTTTTGAAAAAGCTAAATTTTTGCCAATTTATATACAACCTACATGACGCCCCTTTATAAGTAGTATGAAACAAGTTGGATTTCAAAAGGAATGAATATTTGCTAACAAGCATCGTATATTACTGGAAATTATGCTGATGATCAAGGAAATCTAATGAACGGCATTGTAGTGGAATTCTTCATGAAAAAGTCAAGATCTTATTATGCTTATTTAATTCAATTTTCGTTGGCATGATTTTATGATTCACTGAATTTATGTTTCATTTCTTGAATCTGAATAGTGATGTGGACCCATTTACATGTTTTAAAGTCAATTGATATCATTGTCTTTCATTATGTTGCATTCAAAAATTTTCAGAATTTTCTCAATTTCATCATGAAATATATTCCAATTGCTGGCTACCGTATATGCTCTACTCAGCATTCCAATAACCAGACCCGGTGCCACGCTCTTGGACAGTTTGCTTCAAAATTTAATAGCACATTTGTGAACGTTTCTTTTCTAAAGATGCTAGTTTCCAAATTATTCGTAATATTTATTTTAACATCCAAGAATGCTATACTATTGCCTCCAATATCTACAGTAAATTTTAAATTTTTGTGTTGTCTATTTAAAAATTGGTGAAACCGTTCTACTTTCTTTATATCATCAAAAACGCAAATGCAATCATCTACATATCTTGCGTAATAAAGTGGACTGCATTCTTCATTCATCCAATTTTGTTCCATATGTGACAAAAATAGATTTGCGAGTAAGGAGCAAGGGGGGAACCCATACTTACACCATCTATCTACTTAAACATTTGGTCATTAAATAAAAATTGACCACTCGTGGCAAACAGGCACAGTTTTTTAAATACATCCCTGCCAAACAAAGGCTTATTAGTTGAATTCTTATCATAAACTAAATTAGCCGCCAGCTGAATTGTTTCATTTACAGGTATGTTCGTGAGCAGTGATTCAACATCAAAACTAATTAAAATATGTTTGTCATGAAAAAGTTCTTGATTTTTATTAATTTCTTCTATCAAGTGAGAGGTAGAATTCAACATATGTTTCTATAGAATTTATATGTGGTTTTATTAGATTATCTAAAAATTTTGCCAAATTGTAACTTGCAGAGCCAATAGTACTTATTATTGGTCTCATAGGTTTGTTATCTTTGTGCACTTTCACAGTACCATAGAGTCTACCGGGCTCACTGCCAGAAGGACTAATAAACTTGTACGTTTTCTCATCAATATATCTACGCAAATACTTATAAATGTAACGATGCAATCTGCCTTCCTCGGTTACTGTCGGATGTTTGCGAATGTCACCCTCATCATATTCAATTTTTTGGAATTTAGTTACGTATTTTAAAATATCACTCATTTTTTTATTGTACTCAAATGAGTTGACTATCACCAATCCATTCCCCTTATCAAAGGAGCACACTTTTATATCCTTGCGTTTCGCCAACCTAAGTTGAAGGAGGTTGAAAATAAACATAATGATAAACTAAAACGGTTATGGTTAAATAATCGGATCAAATCTCCGGATTGCCTTGTTAATCTAAGTAACCATGAATTAACCCTAAAAGAGCGTGAAGTACTAAGGTTTGGCCTTAAACATAGTGTGATTCCTAAAAATATTTGTAATGATAAGATTAAATACCAATTAGAAAAAGCTATTGCTGTTAACATTAAAAATGAAAATGAATTTAATTTAATACCAGTGGTAAAACGTGAAATTCAGGAAGCTGCAACTCACTTCTTTAAAGCTGGAAAAAAGATGTGTAATGATAAATACAATCGTGAAACCCACAAAGTACTGGAAAAGTTGGCGAAACGCAAGGATATAAAAGTGTGTTCCTTTGATAAGGGGAATGGATTGATGATAGTCAACTCATTTGAGTACAACAAAAAAATGAGTGATATTTTAAAATACGTAACTAAATTCCAAAAAATTGAATATGATGAGGGTGACATTCGCAAACATCCGACAGTAACCGAGGAAGGCAGATTGCATCGTTACATTTATAAGTATTTGCGTAGATATATTGATGAGAAAACGTACAAGTTTATTAGTCCTTCTGGCAGTGAGCCCGGTAGACTCTATGGTACTGTGAAAGTGCACAAAGATAACAAACCTATGAGACCAATAATAAGTACTATTGGCTCTGCAAGTTACAATTTGGCAAAATTTTTAGATAATCTAATAAAACCACATATAAATTCTAAACATATGTTGAATTCTACCTCTCACTTGATAGAAGAAATTAATAAAAATCAAGAACTTTTTCATGACAAACATATTTTAATTAGTTTTGATGTTGAATCACTGCTCACGAACATACCTGTAAATGAAACAATTCAGCTGGCGGCTAATTTAGTTTATGATAAGAATTCAACTAATAAGCCTTTGTTTGGCAGGGATGTATTTAAAAAACTGTGCCTGTTTGCCACGAGTGGTCAATTTTTATTTAATGACCAAATGTTTAAGTAGATAGATGGTGTAAGTATGGGTTCCCCCCTTGCTCCTACACTCGCAAATCTATTTTTGTCACATATGGAACAAAATTGGATGAATGAAGAATGCAGTCCACTTTATTACGCAAGATATGTAGATGATTGCATTTGCGTTTTTGATGATATAAAGAAAGTAGAACGGTTTCACCAATTTTTAAATAGACAACACAAAAATTTAAAATTTACTGTAGATATTGGAGGCAATAGTATAGCATTCTTGGATGTTAAAATAAATATTACGAATAATTTGGAAACTAGCATCTTTAGAAAAGAAACGTTCACAAATGTGCTATTAAATTTTGAAGCAAACTGTCCAAGAGCGTGGCACCGGGTCTGGTTATTGGAATGCTGAGTAGAGCATATACGGTAGCCAGCAATTGGAATATATTTCATGATGAAATTGAGAAAATTCTGAAAATTTTTGAATGCAATGGTTATACTAAGAACTTTGTTCTTAAAATTGTTTCGGACTTTCATTATGTTGTTTTTCTCTACCAGGTGCAAGTTGCTTATGATATGATCACGCGTAAGAAGATTCTCTTGAGGTTCAGCATGAAATCAATAACAGGTCATCGAGTTGCTAATTTAACAAACATTACCTCTCCAAGGCTGTCATGACATGGAGGATCTGTAAAATACTATCATTCCCTTCTGCATTATGTGCTGTCATGACCAGTCAAATCCGTTGTGCAATCTCACATTTGGAAACAATTCCAATTGTATTCACCTCGAGTTCATTTAACTCTCTATCTCCGACGAAAAAACTCACGTTTATGACCAGCGAGGTCCCCAGCGACCCCAACCGCAATTCTATTTTTATATGGCACTGATAAATTTGAAATTTTGAATGCAGGTTGAGTAAATTCCATTCTTCTATTATGCCATAATTACCAAAGTCTCCCAGCACAATTTCTCGAAAACAAACACTGCTGCGCTGTAATAATTAATTAACTTGTGCTTACAAAAATAAATACAATAAATTTGTATTTGCAAATATTATATTATTATATAGTATTTGTATATTCTCACCGGTGCAGTTGCGTCCTGAACCGCCGCGATATTCTGTGAGTTGCAGCACAACGTGAGCACCCTGGTTTATCTCTGTGCGGCGACCGTGTTTCCCTGTATATACCTCGAAATTCACACAGTATGATGTTTTAGCATCCGCACAAATACACAGTTTTATGCCGTACTTCCCAGGCTGGGAAGGTAAATAAATTTTGAAAGTGCATCGTCCATGGTAAACTAGTAAGTGCTCATCAACACACATGCCTTCTTCGGAAGAAAATTGAGCTCGAAGCTTTGCTGCCATTTTGTCGCAGATGACTCGGATTTCCCTTATCTAGATCAATTGGTTAGCGCTAACTTGCCAAGGATAAGCAGTGAAAGTGCCGAAACTGACGTCATATATATATATATATATATATATATATATATATATATATATATATATATATATATATATATATATGATATGGAATGGGATAAAAGAGTACATCAACGCAAATTTGCATATTATGAATCTTACAGAAACGAGTCAATTGCCGACATTTATGAATCAGCACTTAATGAAAAAGTATCAAGAATACCAAAGAAGTTTTTTAAGAACCCAATAAGAGGACAGTCAACAATGGAGAGAAATATAACGACGGAATCGATGCGAAAGGAAGTAGAACATGAGGTTAAAAGGCTGAGAATGACAGCTTCAGTGAAAAAGGACTACGTTAAGCGAATAGATGATGAAATTTTCTCTACATTACGTGACAACGTAAAAGAAACAGAGAAAAGACAAAAATGGATAGAGATGTCCCAAAAGGGAGAAGCTATAAGTCAACATTTTTGATCAAAAAAATCGGAATTTTTTAAGTCTGATGTACATCTACTACCCCTTGATGGTCCTTCTAAAACCACGATTTCAAGGAATAGAATTGACAATAATACTTATGATGACAGGTACATGTATAACGGACCTGGTGGATCAAATAGATTTAAATATCAAAATCAATGGGGTAACAGATCTCAAAATCAATGGAATTATAGACCTCAACGCCGTAATAGACAATTCCTAAATCAGCAGTATTATCCTCGTAGACGATTTCAAAATAATCGAAATCTGAACAGAAATAATGATGTTGACGAGTTTCCGGATGGTTTGTCTAAAATGAATGAAGATCATTTTTTAAAATAGGGAGTGTCTCTGTATTTAACTTATCCTCCGAAGATTTTGATGAGGATTCGAAGCGATTACTTAAAAAGGGAACTAAATTTACCCCAACCTCATATGCAAACACTTCTAAATTAACTAATGATGTAAATGAATTCAACAGAAAATTACGGTTGATAGATTTTTACGCGAACTCTGAAAGTGTAGCAAATAGTAATAATTTAAATTTGAATTTTTCTAAATCAGATTTTACTCCCAGTAAAGGTCAAAATCTGGAACTGGATAGTTTGATTGGTCTCATAGAATCTCAAACTAAGCTTTTATTGGAAACTGGTAATTCTTCGAAAATACATCATAACATTACAAGAATGGAAAATAATATCTTAAAAACTTTGAAAAATCGGAATGACCTTTTCTTTACTGGAGCAGATAAAGGAGGCGCCCTTGTGATATTGGACTATATATTTTATAGAAAACGCATGAGAGAGGAACATCTGATGGATACAAATACTTACAAAATAATCGAAAATTATAACATGTATACCACAACCAATCAAGTGATAACTTTTTGCAAGAGCTACAGTAACTTCTTTTCAAAACGTGAATTAACATTTTTAACAAAATTTCACCCTTGTATGCCGCTCATGTATGGTCTTCCAAAAATTCATAAACATGAACATATCTTTATGTATATTCATAATTTAGATTAATGTCGGTCTTATGACAAATGGCTTATTTTTTCATGTCCACGATAAAGTTATTCTACTAAGATGTGAAATTTTGCATCATTGGTGAAGGAATCGAACTATAGCCTCTATGCCATTTGTGGGATAACGTTGTCTTATACATAAATGTTGTGTCAAATGACTGTGATGTACATAATGCAGAATATCGAACTGTAAATAGGTCTGTCCTGGGAAAATATCGCAATCAAGCCGACGGTTTGTATAGATGTTTTCAAGTCATGTTGCGCGAATATTTCTGAACACTTTTTGTCTAGAAATGATGTAAAGTGATCTTTAAAGGATATTTGAGGAACACGGGAGCTTCAATTTTTCCCAGTATATCAAAAATTATTTTTTTATTAAAAAAATAATTTTTGTTTTAATCAAAAATCGTAATCAGACCGACGGTGCTTTGCAGAGGTTTGTATGAATTCTTATCACTTACAAGAGCTATAATTCAGGGCAATTAAACAATGAATGATTGTGTTCACAAAGGTATAAATTGTCATTTGTCAAATAGCTTCACTTATTCATAATTCTTCGATACATCACAACCTGTAATTAGACCGACGTCGGTCTGATAACATAACTTATAATTTTTATACATTTTCTCTACAATGAAACTTGAAATATATAACCAGATCTATTGCACAATCTCTATAACAAATAACACGATCATGGTGGTTCCATGATCGATGAATGCTCGTCAGATCGCTGCTGTAACATTGTTGCTCATTCGGACCATGATTCATTGCAAGCAGTTAATTGTTGTAGGCGTAAGATATCTATGTTGTCTGGACATTCCAGTTAACGAGTTTGCTATGATAATTGATTTATTTCACGTGTCGAGGAAACTATCAACATTTCATTCGTTATACACATCCATAATATATCTGATGTATAATTATTTCAATATTTTTGATTTTCAGGACCGAAGTAATGAAAGTGATCAAGAAGCGGTTATTCCACCTCAATTGGAACGTACTTGATTGGTCGCAAGATACCCGTATAACGGAAAACTATCCGGTGATACATGGACGCACAGGTCAATTCTATTAAAGTAAAAATGCTTATATCCTGCTGGTTTCAGACAATACATATGGTATCCACCACGCGATGAAATGCTCTAGGATGCTTCAGGTGTTCTAGCAGTCATATGATCCTCCCACGTTTTGATACAAGATGATACTATGTATGTAACAGCGTTTTACTGAATACGGCAAATTAATCAACTTGTGTTGGGCGTTGTGTACCTGTTTATGTTTAATCTGTTTAATAATCTTTATGCTTTTACTGTCAGTCTTTTGAATATAATATGATGGTAGTATTGATACCATGTTTGTTCTTTTTGCGAAAATTGCATAAATTGTTGAGGGTCTCATTAAACAAATACTTTTAATGACATAGAAAACAATTCAATGATCTACAAAAATATGGCGATGTAAAAAAAAGACCGACAGCATTGTAATCAGGCCGACGGCAGTTGTAATCAGACCGACGATCAAACTTACAAAAATCAATGAAATTGAACAATGGTGTGGTTCTCGTCTAGAAATTCCTAATCTACACCTAAAATTACCTCTTTGTAGAAGCATCAAAAATTAGTGACTTGAACTTTTGGACCAAAAATGGTGCGTGTTAAATGAAAATTGCTGGCTACTGATTCACTGATATATTAGTCATTCAGCACACTGACAATAATTTTTCCATCACGGTATGCATCCAATGTGAAGCACAATCGCTCTTCATTAAGTTATCAGACTTTCACCTTTTCATTCCAACTTCCATGAAAGCATTACAAGCTTTCAAGGAAACAAAAATTCAAGCTAACAAGGCTGTCAAGACTTTGCACAGACCCTTACACAAAAAGCACATCTGCTACACCCACAGAATTAAATACTTTGTCTATCTGCTTCAATTTGCTAGAAGTGTGATTAATTCGAAATCGCCGGCACATCGCGGAACCTACTAAGTGGGCAAAAAGGAATTCCTAATACCTTGCAGAGATAGGAAAAAAGTCATGGGTCGCTTGTGGATTACTGTGAGTTCCAGTAAGATGCTTCGATGGCCAAAATTCCCTCAGATTCGTAGAATTCAGATCAATGCGCACAAGTTTTCTCAATAATGTTGGCCCTTCCGATCATTATTAAACAAGTAGCAGGCGTACGAAAATTAGTGTTTACATGCACTGAATATTACATTTATTACATGTTATATATTATATACATACACTGAATATTCACACATACACACATGAATATTGCTGTGTATTATATACACTGAATCGAAACCAGATATCGATGTGTGTTTTGGTGTGTACGAAGTGATATCACAGCAAGCACGCATGCCTCTCTCACTGGCTCTGGTGTCCTCTGCTGACAGCTTATTGCTTGCCATTTCTAATAGTAAGCGATACACGAATCATCCATTCGAGAAGGAGCAGGTTCTCTATGTGCCATTTCGATATTAAGGTTAGGTGCGATTCTTCCATTCTAGAAACCGAAACGCGCGCAGATGAATCTAATTCTGTGGCTACACCCTCAGACAGCAGGCCTTCAACCGATCCTTTTTGAATCAAACACAGTGCTGTAAAATAAATAGCATGATTCTGTTGTCCATCACCTTGTATTGCATACAGTTTGCTGATGTGCAAGTGCAGCCAGTTACGCTTTTGAAGAATAATGTAAGTAATTATAACAAAAGTAGGCATCTTGAAAATTTTGAAAGCAACATCTACGATTTCAAACTTAGTCTGATACAGGTGGCACACTTGTTCACAATGAACGTAGCAAAAATAACAACAATTCTTCAGAATTTGAATTTCCAGTGTTTACACACCACAAGTGATGAAAATAAAAAATGGCACAATGAATTGATTTGAAAATTCCACTGAAGAAGACTATCTACTTTAATTCCGTTGTTGTCTGTTTAGATGAATCATCAGTTTTTGGCTTAATCGTACAGGCATTAAAGTATTCTCTATAAAACGGAGCATCTTTGACATAAAATATTACATTGAAAGCTAATGGAATATATTCCAATGAGTGAATATAACCTGAATATGTCACGAAACTGTACTGAAAAAACATGCCGACTGCCTTTGGATATGGTGGTTTCGCTATAACACTGGTATACAGCAATGTCAGGCAATCAGGGAAACAAAATATAACATAGAATAATGACATAGATATCAGAGTTACAGTGGTGCGACGATTTTTCCTGGAATTCTCATCGTCTGTAGATCCTTTTGTACCTAATCGATTATAAAACCGTCTCAGGCGCTTAACTAGAAAGATATTCATAATGAAAATCATCAAAATTGGAAGGAATCCTTTGCCAATCAGCGCTCGATACACTATGAAATATATTTCGAGTAATTTATACTCAGATGGCACCCTGCATGAAAACATAGGTACAGATTCGTTCAGGATAAACAGAGTAATGTTTAAAGGCTGAATATAAATCATCAAAGGCAAAGTAGCCGCCAAGTGAACACCATAGACAGTAAAAGAAATCAGAGCTACCGATTTGAAAGTCGCTCTTCGATATGAAATTGGCCGATAAACTGCCCATAGTCGGTCCATATTGATCAAAATTAATGTAAGCAAAGAGGGTGTTCTGAACAAGAAGCTCATGATGAAGTAACAGCTGCATGTATATGGATTCAAAGTGTAATCAATAGCATAAGGAACAGCTTTGTAGAGACCTTCATAATAACTTTGTAGACGCGGAAAAAGCATAGAAGTTGCTGTACCAATATCAAATATTGACATCAAAAACATGTAGAAATGATGCTTCATCCATTGATTGTAATGCTTTATGAACACAATTAAAGTGAATATATTTGAGATGATAGTAAATGATAGCAAAGCAAAACTGCTGACGCAAAACCAACTAAAAGTTGGATAATTTCGCAAAATTCCCTCCCAATGATGCTGATTCAAAGCTCTTGCCTCATATGGTGCAAACGTTTCCATATCTTATCGAATACAAAGCAATTTCAACGTTTGTTGCGCTAATAAATATGCTGGAAAGCTTGAGGAAAGTATTTCCATGAAGAACGATCAGTTACGCATTATGAGCTTTCATCAAATCAAAATGCAATATTTCTCGGATTTCTGTTGGTTATTGGTTGAATGAAACTGAAAATTCATGTTTTGTTGTAGCAACCCAAAATTCTCAGCAATTCCATTTGAGGAGAGAGAGAGAGAGAGAGAGAGAGAGAGAGAGAGAGAGAGAGATAGAGAGAGAGAGAGAGAGAGAGAGAGAGAGAGAGAGAGAGAGAGAGAGAGAGAGAGAGAGAGAGAGAGAGGAGAGAGAGGGAGAGTGAGAGGCAAGAGCCTGAGTCGCTCGCTCTGACGTCCTTTCAAAATCAAAAATCAAAAATTCAGCAGCAGTTTGATGGAGTAAATGTAATTGAGGACCGGTTTCGCGTAATGCTTCATCAGCTCAAGATACAAAAATGATGTTAATGCAAAGAAAAATTCACATAAGTAAGGGTGGGAGACTAATTGGACAATAGGAGAAATTGACAATAGCACTGGGCGTTGAATACAATGACAAGTGGAGTTGAGCAGGAATTGAGTGTGGAGCTAAGTTTTTGAGGGGCAGATGAAAGGAAACGCTGAACAAAAGGCGTGAACGAGTTAAGAAAACAGAGTCGTCAAGAGATTTAGTAAACAAACTCAAAGAAGAAGACGTGAAGTCAAGAGGCTAGGAGAAGCGGCTCATTAAACAATTATTGAAATAGGAATGCGTAAAAATAAATTGAAAATTACTTACAAAAGGACCAAGATTCAAGAGGCTGGGAGAAGCGGCTCATTAAGCAATTATTGACATAGGAATGCGTAAAAATAAATTGAAGATTATTTACAAAAGGACCAAAATTCAAGAGGCTAGGAGAAGCGGCTCATTAAACAATTATTGAAATGGGAAGTGTGAAAATAAATTGAAGATTACTTTACAAAAGGACCAAGATTTTGTTTGGAATAGGAATGCGTGAAATAAATTGAAAATTAATTACAAAAGGAAAATTATGTTGTGAGAGAAGAAATCGGCAGACCTAGAAGGAAGATAGGGAAGAGGAGAGTGGAAGGAGAAGAAGATGAGGAAGGAAAGAGGAAATTGACGGAAGATTTTAGAGAGGACGTTAATTGAAAATGTCATGTAGGTTACTGTCACGGGTATAAGAAGGGCGAATAGGAATGGTTCCACAGAGCTCACGAATGACATTGATGAGGTTAGAGGTACACTTTGTATAAGGGAGAATTAAATTTGTGGTTTTGGGGAGAAAAGAAGTTATTGTATTTAGTCCGTTGGGTTGCTTGGTTTTAAGGATTGTAATCCAACGGGATTCTTTCAGCTTCCTGCGTTGGGGATTGAGACTGGAGTCGATCGCAGTGAAGGTGAAGTTGGAGGGCTGGCAAATTCTGGAGAAGTGGTTGGCGACGGAGGACGAGAGGGATTGTTGTGTATTGCGTACATGTGATCGCTGATCCGTGCACTTAGGCTTCTGCCTGTTTCTCCGACATAGGAAGCGCCGCAGTTGAGGCAGGAAATTAGGTAAATTACACCTTGGCTTTGACAGAGTAGCGACAATTAATTGGAAAGCAATTAGCTGAGTGAGGCGATTTGAAGAAGTCAGAGAAGGTGGCGAACGGGCAAGTTGAGCACGAGGTTGAGTCACAGGGCACCATGCCCGGGGCCCAAACTGAGTGGAAATTGAGGAAAGAGATGACTTTGGATTTTGCGGAGCGAATCATAGTTCTGGTGTGGCCTTGTGACTGCCAGACTTTGGAGATCGAGTTGAGAGATGAGTTGAATGCCTCTCTACTGGAGTTGTGGGTGGCGAATCGCAGGATTTCGCTGTATAAAACTCCCCTGAAGGTGTGGGGAGGGTGAGAAGAGGAACGAGGTAGGATGAGGTGTGTATCCGTGTCTTTGGTGAACAGAGTAAATTCGAGTTTGGAATTTGAGATGTGGATGCTGAGGTCGAGAAAGTTGACGGAGTGTCCGAAGTCGAGGGATAAATCGATGTTAGGATGGCGTCGGTTGAGAAAGTTATGAAAATCGATGAGACCCTGCCTGCCGTGGGGCCAGATGCCGAAGATATCATCTTGGTAGCGCCTCCAAAGTGATGGCTTGAGTGGATAGTCATTGAGGGCTGATGTTTCCCATTTTGCCATAAAGATGTTGGCAAAAGCTCCGCCAAACGGGTTACCCATGGCGACACCTCGCTTCTGTCTCCAGCAGGAGTCTTGGAAAATGAAGACATTTGAATTTAGGATAGTTTTGAGGAGAGAGATGAGGGTAAGGTCTGGGCGGCATGGATCAGGGTGGCGTAGGAATGCTTCGCTGACCGATTGGATGCCTTCTACAATTGGGATGTTGGTGTAGAGGGATGTGACGTCCATTGAGAAAAGGATATCGTCTGGGCCACAGATAAAACTTCTCAATATGGCGAGGAGGTGGCCGGAGTCCCTGACGTAACTTGCTTGGAGAGAGCATAAAGGCAGGAGGAAGAAGTTGATCAGGTCACTGCAACGGCGTGAAATTGAACGGATGTCGGTGACGATGGGTCTGCCAGGGGGAGTTACGGCTGAGGGCCAGGATTCTTTGTGGAGTTTCGGAAGGAGGTAAAATCTTCTTGGACGGTGGTCGGTGCGGCAATAAGACTTCTTGTTCTCTGGTGGTGATGAATTTGGAGGAGTGGAGGTGGCGGATCAGTTGACGTAGTTTGCTAGTAATTTGATTGGTTGAAGATTGCATACTTGGCAGAGGTTCGTAGAAGTTTGCGTTGTGAAGTTGTCTGAAAGCTTCAGCACAGTAAGCTTCAGTCGGCATGAGTACCCATTTTCCGCCCTTGTCTGAAGGCTTGATAGTGGTGGTTGTAGAAGTACGCAAGCGTGAGAGTTCCTGTGATTGAGTAGGAGTAAGATTTGGCGAGCTGAAACACTCGTGGTCACGACGTAGGTAATTTCTGGTTGCCGTGAGTATCTGACTAGAAATTCGAAGGATGTGATTGGGCACCATTGCTCTTGGAGGCCAGCGTTCGGAGGGAAAGGACCCAGGCGTTGGAATGGGAAGTTGGTGAGAGGAAGAGCGGCATTCCATTGCAATTTTCTTACGAAATTTTTGATGAGGTCCAGGATCTTGTCATGCGAAGTAGAGCGCGGAGTGGGGACAAAGGAGGCAGGTAAGGACAGAATGTCGAAAGTTTGCTCGGTTGGATGAAAGGAAGCGTCAAGGAAAGCGTGATTGTTTACCGTGGCTGCTTGAAGCGTTCCAGGCGTTAGGCTAAAAAAGTCTTGAGAGAATCAAGGATTTGTTGCGACTATCCTCGTTCCACGAGCCGCGAACCTGCTTGAAATTTGAAGCCGTTGGGACATGGACGCATGAGGAGGGTGCCTTGTTGATGACGAAGGCATTGAGATCCTGTAGATTTGAGATCTGCTGACTTGAAAAGGTTGAGTCAATACCAGCCAGTTGGACAAGGAGTTTGGCGTTCGGGAAAACACGACGGGCTGCGCCTAAGACGCCTTTAAGAGTTGTGGAGGTAGAGATGAGTACGTTGTCCTTGTCGAGGTGCTTAGGCAAATTGCGAAGCGTCTGACGTCAGGATCTGGTGTGGTGATCGAAGAAAGAAATGTCTTGAAATGCCAAAGTTTGCCGTTGTTGTGAGCGATAACGGTGGTGTTGGAAAAATTGAAGTCTCGAAGATTGCTATCGCCAGCAACGACGTTTTCTTGCCAATTAGATATGGTGTCAGAAGGTTGTGATGGTGCGGCTGGAGAGTCGATTTTCTTGCCGAAGAGGCTTAGTTGACGTGGAGCGGACGGAGAGGATCGTGCGCGTTTTCTTCCTCTATTCGGTCGTTGAGGTAGAGGAGTATCTGGGAGGGTTGTAGTGGAAAAGACCGGAGGTGAGCAGATCGAGGGAGGCTCCGTCGTAGGAGTGGGATCCAAAGTTTGTGTAGAGGTGGAGGTGGTTTGTGTTGAAGTTGAGATCGAAGCGGCTTGTAAAAGGGGCTCATTGGCAGGAGGAGGGTTGAGGTGGTGTGGGCTTGGCTTGCCGATGGCGATGATTTGATTGGTGCGGATTTCAGCGATAGAAGAAGAGAGGACGTCTGGATGAAGTTTTCTTCCCAGCTGCCTCTTAGCCCATTTAGTGACCATTGAGATCGAGTTGTCGAGGACCTCGATTGGAATTGCAGTAGTCCGGATCTTGTCAAGTGCACAGGACTTGACCTCCAAGTAGTGGTCAGTCAGACCCTCTGTAGCTTGGGAGAGCCATGTGTCAGCAATTCGAGCAGCTTTTCTTCTGAAGGACTCAGAAGGGAAAGCAGGATGGAGGAGTTCACTCAAAACTTTAGCTTGCTTCAGAAGAGTCTTTGGTTTGTGCATTCGGAGATGGGACGAATGATGCATACACTTGATGATGGAGAAATGTGCTCGAGTGATTTCAAAGTACTGCGCAGGGATTGAGTTCGACGACAGTGGAGGAGCTTGGTCCAGCTTTGAATTGGGAGAGCGCGGTGTTGTGGAGAAACCTCCTGTGAGGGGTTGGGAAGATTGAAAGCAGCGGCCGTTATGATGGTTGCGGAATCTCCGGGAGTTGGTTATTGAGGGAGAGGGAGAGAGAGAGGGAGAGAGAGAGGGAGAGAGAGAGGGAGAGAGAGAGGGAGAGAGAGAGGGAGAGAGAGAGGGAGAGAGAGAGGGAGAGAGAGAGGGAGAGAGAGAGGGAGAGAGAGAGGGAGAGAGAGAGGGAGAGAGAGGGAGAGAGAGGGAGAGAGAGGGAGAGAGAGAGGGAGAGAGAGAGGGAGAGAGAGAGGGAGAGAGAGAGGGAGAGAGAGAGGGAGAGAGAGAGGGAGAGAGAGAGGGAGAGAGAGAGAGAGAGGGAGAGGGAGAGGGAGAGGGAGAGGGAGAGGGAGAGGGAGAGGGAGAGGGAGAGGGAGAGGGAGAGGGAGAGGGAGAGGGAGAGGGAGAGGGAGAGGGAGCGGGAGGGAGAGGGAGAGGGAGAGGGAGAGGGAGAGGGAGAGGGAGAGAGAGGGAGAGGGAGGGAGGGAGGGAGAGGGAGGGAGGGAGGGAGAGAGGGAGAGAGAGGGAGAGAGGGAGAGAGAGGGAGGGAGAGAGAGGGAGGGAGGGAGGGAGAGGGAGGGAGGGAGAGGGAGCGAGGGAGAGGGAGCGAGGGAGAGGGAGGGAGGGAGGGAGGGAGAGAGAGGGAGAGGGAGGGATGGAAGAAGGGGAGGAGGGAGAGGGAGGAGGGAGGGAGGGGAGAGGGGAGGGAGAGGGAGGGAGAGGGAGGGAGAGGGAAGAAGGGGAGGAGAGGTGAGGGAGGGAGAGGAGGAGAGGAGGGAGAGAGGGAAGGGGAGGAGAGGGAGGAGAGGGAGGATGGGAGAAGAGGGAAGGAGATGAGGGAGGGAGGGAGAGGGAGGGAAGGGGAGGGAGGGAGGGAGGAGGAGAGGGTGGGAAGGGAGCGAGAGGTGGAGGGAGGGAGGGAGAGGAGAGGGACGGGTGAGTGAGGGAGGGGATGGAGAGGGGCAGGAGGGAGGGAGAGGGAGGGAGGAGGGAGGGAAAGGGAGGGAGAGGTGGGGGGCTCGTGCTTCTGGTTGAGGCTTGACTGTGTGTAAAAAATTTTTCTTAATCTAGAGATTACTTCTGTGGTGTGCTCTTTAGCGCTTCTGCAATCTGGAATTAATTCTGATGGGCTGTCTGTGTCATGTTCCGGTGGCTTATCTTGAATATATAAAGCTTATCTTGGACTTATGATATTATGCACCTTTCTGATTCTTTTAAATTTAATATTGCTTCTGGTAATTTATCTCTTCTTTTTCAGTATTGGATTCGTGAATTGCTGATAGTAAATTCTTAACTTTCTTAAAGTCAGAGTTTATATTTTACGGTTTTATTGTACTTCCTAAGGTTCTTTTATATTGAGGGAGTATTAAAACTATGAAGTTTGATAAAAAGGCAGGAGTGTAATAAAATAAATACTATGTGATCGTATTAGGATCTTGCACTACGTTTAGGGTTCATGGTTATATGTTAATTTTAATGTCAATCTAAGAGTGGATTTGGTGCCTCATTTCTTTTTGTTTGAGGGATTAATGTTGGATACTGCTACTGATTTATTTTATATTGTATTTATTTATAACTAGTTATTGCTGGGGCGATATTTTGTTGAGTTGAGAGGGATAGCTTATTTAGGTATCGGGTGAGGTATTGCTTGTATGTTAACTTTATTTATATGTAGTTCTGTGGATTTAGGGAATTTAGTTATCAGTTATTTCTTTTTTGCTATGAGTTATTTATTTCTATGTTAGAGTGTCGCGCTGTATCTATGATTATTAGATTAGTGGCTATAATTTCTTAATGAGTTATTCTATGTTATGAGTTTCGTTATGTATATAGTATTATTTATGTAGTTAGTTATATCTCTAGTGAGTGACTCTTTATATAGTGATATTGTATAGATATATTGATTTATCCTCTAATTAACTATTGCTATTTTATAGTTAATATCTATCGGTATTTCCTTTGTGATCTTTCTGGCGATATCTATTTATTTCTCTATATATTATTTACTGTATCCATGATGATTGTCTTTATCTATGTATAATTGAGGGAGTGAGAGAGAGGAGAGGGGAGGAGGGAGGAGTAGAGAGAGAGGGAAGGGAGTGAGAGAGAGGGAGGAGGAGTAGGGGGGGATTGAGAGAGAGGGAGAGAGGGAGGGAGGGATGAGAGGAGAGGGAGGTGATAGGAGAAGAGAGAGGAGAGGTGAAGAGGGGAGGGATGAGGGAGAGGGAGGAGAGAGGGAGAGGAGGGAGAGGGAAGGGGAAGGAGATGAGAGGGAGGGAGAGGGATGAGAGTGGAGGGAGAGGGAGTGGGAGGGTAGGGAGAGGAGGAGGGGAGAGGATGTGGGAGAGGAGAGGGAGAGGGGAGGGAGAGGGAGGAGAGAGGGAGAGGGATGGAGAGGGGGGAGGAGAAGGGGGGGAGCGGGAAGGTGGGGTGGGGGGGATGGGTGGGGGGGAGAGGGGCGGAGTGGGGAGGGGAGGGGATGGTGGGCAGGGATTCGATAGGTGCGTGGGGGGCCGCGGTGGGGGGGGGTGGAGGGGGGGGTCGGGTGGGGGTGGGCATTGGGTGGGTAGGGGGAATGGGGGGGGGGAGGGAGGGCAGGGAGGGATTTTGTTGGGATTTGGGGAGATTTTGTGGCATTAGGAGGGGGAGTGGGAGGGAGGGGAGCTTTTGGCGGGGGATGATGGGGGAGCAGGGATGAGGGGGGAGGGAGCGTGGAGGGGGGGGGGGGGAGGGTGGTTAGGGGGGGGGGGGGGGAGGTGGGAGGATTGGGGGAGGAGGGGGGAGGGGAGGGATGTAGGGGGGAGGGGGGTGGGGGGGATCGAGGGGGGGGCGAGGTGGGAGGAGTTGATAGTGGATAGGAGGGGGGATAACAGGATATGGGTTTGGGGGGTCGGTTGGGGAGGGGGGGCTGGAGGAGGGTAGGGGGGCGGGATGAGGGATAGGGGAGGGGGGGGAGGGGGGGAGAGGGGGGTGCAGGGAGAGAAAGCGGGGACTGGGGAGGGGGTGATTTATGGGGGGAGGGGAGAGAAGGGGAGATGGAGGGGGGGAGCGGGGGGGGGGGGGGGGATGGGGCTAGGGGGATGGGATAGGGCTGGATGGGGAATCCCCCCCCTCCCTCCGCCCCCTCCGCATACGCCCCCCCCCCACACACACACACTGGGGAGGCTGGGGAGGAAGGGCGGCGCCGATGAGGGGGGACGGGGGGGAGGCGTGGAGATGATAGGGGAGAGGGGGTGGAAGGGAGCTCTGGAGAGGGGAAGGGGGGGGGATCACCCCCATCCAAGGGTGGGGCAGGGATGATTATTTGGGGGGGGACAGCCAGGGGGGGGCAGCGCTGGTGGAGGTGGGGGGACGGGGGGAGAGATAGGGGAGGGAGAGGGGGAGGGGGGGGAGGTTGGGAGGGGGGGTGGGGGGGACGGAGGGGGGCCTGAGGGGGGGGGGAGGGGAAACTGGGGGCGGAATGAGAGAGGGGGGGGGCGGGGAGGTGGAGGATGGAGGCGGAGTGTGGCGAGTTGTAGGGGGTGGGAGGGAGGGTGGGGATTGGGTTGGATTGGGGATTGGGAGGCTGGGAGGATGAGGGGGGATGGGGATTAGGGAGGAGACTGGGGGTGACCAATGGGGATGAAGGGAGGTGGAGGGATGGGATGGGGGGAGGGAGGGGAGGGGGAGGGAGGCGGGGAGGGAGCGGTGGTGGATGGCGAGGGTGGATTTGATGGATCGGGGGAGGTGGGACGGAGCGGATGGGGAGGAGGGAGAAGGGGGGATTGGGACGGGGGGAAGGGGGGGTGATGATGGAGCGATGGAGGGGGAATCTAGGGGGGGGGGGAGACTGGGGGGGAGGATGCGGGAAGGAGGGATGGATAGGGGCGGGGAGGGGGGGGGAGAGGGGGATGGGGAGAGGGAGGGGGGAGGAACGAGGATGGGGATGGAGGGAGGGGAGGGGGGGGAGGGGGGAGGGAGGGGGAGGGGAGGGGAGGGAGGGGGGAGGGGGGAGGAGGGGGAGGGGGGAGGGATGAGAGAGAGAGAGAGAGAGAGGGAAGGGAGTGGGCGAGAGAAGAGGAGAGGGAGGGATGGAGAGAGGCGAGAGGGAGAGTGGAGGGATGGATGAGAGGGAGAGGGAGGGAGGGAGGGAGAGAGATGAGAGAGGGAGGGAGGATGAGGAGAGAGAGAGGGAAGGGGGGGAGGGAGAGAGAGAGGGAGGGAAGGGAGTAGAGAGGGAGAGGAGAGGAGGTGAAGAGAGAGAGAGAGGAGAGGGGAGGGAGGAGAATGAGAGAGAGAGGGAGGGAGGGACGAGAGAGAGGGGATGGGAGGAGGGAGGGGAGATAGAGAGAGGGTGGGAGGGAGCGAGTGAGGGGAGGAGGGGGATGAGAGGAGAGGGAAGGGGAAGGGAGGAGAGAGAGGGAGGGAGGGGAGGAGGGGAGGGAGAGAGGGAGAGAGGGAGGGAGGGAGGGAGAGAGTGAGAGGGAGGGGTGGAGAGAGAGAGAGGGCTAGGGGAGCGGGAGGAGAGACATCTTTGGGTTGTGTTTGTCTTCTGTCTTTTTACACTTGTTTATCTGTAAAAATGCTGTGTTGTCTTCTGATCTGTCTTGTTGAAATGCGCTGGAATCTTGGTATCTTTTTGCTCTCGCATGCATTTGCTTTCCGAGATCGCTTTGAGGGGGGGTTCTCTCAAAAATAATTATTTTTCATCTGATTGATTGTTCATTGATTTTATGGTCATTTTTCTGTGATTAATTACTTTCGATTGCTTCTGAGGTTGCTGAGGTTGTTATTCGTGCTTTTATTTTTTCTCTGATAGAGATGGGTTGAGGAAGATATTTAAAAAAGGATGAATAAGGGGAGGACAGGAATAGTAAGAAATAATTAGTTTGTGCTTGGGTCTATTAAGTAGGGCGCTGGCTGTTGGATGAAGATAATGAAGGGGTGAATTAATGGATGTCATCTTATATGGAATCGGAGGATTAGGGTTGGGGGGGAGCAAAAAAATTGGGTAAGTATATGGAGGAAGGGCGGAAGTGTGAGCTGGGTGAACAAATATACTATGCTAGAGGGGAGTAGGGCTGTATATATTGAGACTTATAATCTTTCTTACTAGGGAATGGAGTGAGGGTTCTAGGTTCTACTGTACTATAGAAAATGAGGTGATAGGGACTAAAGAGTACTGGTATAGGATATACGTTAAGGAGGGTTCTGAATAGGGGAATAGGATATCTGACAGGGAAAATTGGGGTCTTTGGGGGAATAGATGTGCTTGTGAGTGGTCATTAAAGGGTTGGGCTTGAGGGATAGAACGGGAATCAGGGAGGAATCAGAGTGGAAAGTATAACGTAGGGGGAGGAGGACATATTCTTGGGGGCGATGCGAGGAAGGGAGGGCGAAGGGGTAATATAATGGGGTCAGGTAGAGGGGATAAGTCGGAGAAGAAGAAGAAATTATCAGTGTACGATAGGGCTAGGGAGTAACGAAGGAATCCTGAGGGGAAGGGATGGAATAAAGGGATAAAAAAGGGAGATCTTTGAGGGGCTAAAAAAAATGAAGTGGGGTCTTTCGTTGTAACGGGTAATAGTATATATATAGGGTTTGGGTGAAGAGGGGGAGTTAGGGAGTGGCTGAAGGGGTCTTGAAGGAAGGGGTGGGCTGTGAGAGGGACGGTGTGTTGAATAGGGAATGGGGGTCTCTGTAATAAATGATCAGGGGAGGGAGGAGGGAGAGAGAGAGGGAGGGAGGGAGAGGTGGAGGAGTAGGGTGGGCGAGAGAGAGGGGGGGTGAGGTGAGGATGAGGGAGGGAGAGGAGGGGAGGGGAGAGGGGAGGAGGGAGGAGGGAGGGGGAGGAGGGAGAGGGAGTGGGAGGAGGAGGGAGAGGAGGGGGGGAGGAGAGGAGAGAGGGTGGAGAGGAGGGGAGGAGAGGTAGGGGAGGGGGGAGAGGAGGGAGGGGGGTGAGGGAGAGGAGAGAGGGGGGAGGAGAGAGGGGAGAGGGAGGGAGGGAGAGAGGGGGAGGAGAGGAGAGGGAGGGGAGGAGGGGAGGGGGGGGGGAGAGGAGAGGGGGGAGAGGGAGGGAGAGAGGGGGAGTGGGAGGGGGAGAGGAGGGGGGAGGGGAGGGAGAGGAGGGAGAGAGGGGGGGGTGAGAGGGAGAGGGGAGTGAGGGGGATGGGAGGAGAGAGGGAGGGAGAGAGAGAGGGAGGGAGAGAGAGAGGGAGGGAGAGAGAGAGGGAGGGAGAGAGGGAGGGAGAGAGGGAGGGAGAGAGGGTGGGAGAGAGGGAGAGAGAGAGGAGAGAGAGAGAAAAACAAACTCCCCTTTTCCTTGGAGGCGCGGACCTCTTCATCGCGCTTGGTCCTAATATACCCACTTCCAAAACAAATATGTGTATTGACACCCGGTCAGACGGTTTCGCAAAATCTTTACAATGACCGAAGTTTTTGTTTCCAAAGTCCAGTGTTTATCTCGGAACTTTGTGGTCTTTAATATGTTATTAAATAAATATACCTAAATAATCCATTCAACCACATATTCTAATTATTATCTAATACTTCCTTCCCAACACTACTCCCATCTATTTTCAACCACTCTCATAAATTAAAACAATGAAAATACTAAACACTTCTATCACAACAACTCTTTGTCCACATTCCCAATTAATACCACGATTTACTCAACACAAACCAAAAACACACAAAATTCTACTAAACCAACATATAACCCCCCCTCCTCAACAACCTCTGTTCCGTTCAACCATCATTACCTATCCAATAACACTTTATACATATTCTAAAACATAAATACCTGAATTATCAAAAATACAACTAAATAACCTCAAAACACTAGTCTCTTACAATAACACTCTCATAAACACCTGTCCACACACTTCCAAATC
>CAJQUW010005862.1:0-131551 GCA_907163375.1 Prostheceraeus crozeri | reverse complement strand
TTCGACTCATACTATACTGTCTGTCAAAAGTCTTTGCACCCCTAAGATATTTGAAGTTTCAAGCTAATTAAGTGGCAGTTTATTCTTAGCGAATGTCTCCAGTTTAATGTCTTATAATGCTTCACTTAGATAAAAACAATTTGGGTCATGACACGGAGTTAATTAGCTGTGAACACCATTCAGTGACAAGCGGTCGTAAGAATAAAAGTGCGGACAAGCGTCAACAAACGTAGTCAGCAATCATGGCGACGCGTGAATTGAGCGAAGAAAAGCGGTGGCGTATTGTCACACTCAGTATTGGTGCTAAGTGGTCTTACAATCGAATCGCCAGTCATTTGAATGTTCCAAAATCAACCGTTAGGTATCAAATTAAACGGTATAGGGAGACAGATTCAGTGAAAGACAGAAACAGATCCGGCAGACCTTCAGTTCTTGCTGGAGACTCCTGTTCTTTCATTACTTCCACAGCTGAAGCAAATCCGTTTGTAAGCATTCCAGAATTACAGAGACTTCTTCGTCAGAGGAATGTTCGAATGTCCCAGTCATCAATAAGTAGACGCCTACATGATGCTTGTCTTCACAGCTTTCGTCCTTTCAGATTTCTTCCACTTAGCGATAGTCATAAGCTTGCACGTTTGCAATGGGCACGACAGCATCGCTCATGGTCGGCACTTCAAGAATGGCGTCAAGTAATTTTCACTGATGAAAGTGTTTTCTGTCTCCGTCGTACTGATGGTCGCTTGAGGGTTTGGAGAAAGAGAAATACTCGGTACGCAAACTTCGCTGCAGTACAGACCCAAGAGCGGCGAGGTTTTATAGGTGGTGGTTCAGTAATGGTCTGGGCAGCTATCGCCTGGAACGGCAAATCTGATCTTGTGATGCCAAACGGTTCTGTGAACGGTGAAAAGTACCGTGAGATTTTGACCACCGTTGGTATTCCTTTTGGACTCAGTGTTATAGGTCCAAGGTTCCTTCTATAGGACGATAATGCTCGACCCCATCGCTGCCGTCTTCTTGAGACACTCCACCTCGAGAATCATGACTACACTCACATGGAGTGGCCGAGTCGCAGTCCCGACCTCAATCCTATTGAACATGTGTGGGACGAGCTTGGTAGGCGAATCTCAAAGCGACAAATTCGAAATATTGCTGATCTGAAATCTGCTCTGAAAGATGAATGGTGCAGTATTCCTCAGAACTCCATTCGTCGTATCATTCGTTCGATGCGTTCACGCTGCGACAGTGTGATCGCAGCTCAAGGCGGTGCCACTAGGTACTGATGACATTATACAGAGTTTGTTGTATAAAATGTATATAATTGTAAATATGTTCAGTATCAGTATGCTTGTATATTACGTTTCATTTCTATTAAAATGGAAATTGGTAGCATTTATCAGTTTTTTATTCTCTTATTACATTTTTTGGGAAGAAATTATAGGCGATCCACACATATTGCAGTAACTAAAGTTGGACAAATCTGTCCACATTCACGACTTCTACCTCTGAAAGCTATTATATACACGTAATAAAGTATGAAAACATTGAAAACGCTATTTTTCTGAGGGGTGCAAAGACTTTTGACGGGCAGTATAGTCTGCTTAAAGGGTTCCATTAATCTAAGACTGTTATAGGCTGGAGCGACCACCTTCGAATATAGATTTGGATTGTTCTTATTAAAGGTACAAAAAAAGGAATAACGTCAGCATTGACGGCAGACGTGTTTCTGTCACTAGGTCTGGCATTAAGTACGTTTTTGGCACGTTCAACTTGGTGATCGATTAGTGATTCCGGATAATTTAATCTCATGAGAGCATGCTTCAATTCGCAAAGTTGCTTCTTTTGATGACGTTCATCAGAGACGGTCCTATAAATGCGCGTATCTAAAGTAAAAGGTACGAGTATATTTACCAAAACATGTTTAGGATGACCTGAGTTAAAAGGAACATATGTACGACTGTCAGTTACTTTACGATGAATATCGGTTTCTAACTTATTATTAGATTTATATAATTGGACATCTAAGAAATTTATGCAATCAGTTTTACATTCTAGGGTAAACTTTATATTATTGTTCAATCTATTAAAAATGTTATTGAATTCTGTTATACTGCCATATTTGTTGTTCCATAAAATAAAGCAATCATCTATATAGCGAATCCAATTATTCCTTACAAAAGTTGCACTCTCATGATCATAAACATCCTCAACGATTACGTACATTCTTTGTTCAAGGTATACCATCACAAGTATTGCATATGCTGGGGTCATTTTTGTGCCCATGGCAGTACCCGCTATCTGTAGATACGTCTTATCCTCAAACGTGAAGTAGTTGTTTTCTAATATAATTTTGATTGCACCTATTAAGAAATCCTTTGAGAACCTTGAAGGAATAACGGTTTGTATAAATAAATGAAAAAATGTATAAATAAACTGAATGCTATTTCAGTTTGAATTTTATGTATGTACACAGATTTAATTAATAAATCATTCCCTTGACAAGCTTCTGAGAATGAAGTGAAACCGGTCCGGGGATTTTATTTGATACTGTGTTTTCTTTGCGGATCATTTTTGGATATATTTCAAGCATTTTGATTTGTCTTATTTAGTTTATATATATATATATATTAACAAGTGGGATTTGATTGATCCATTTGACATGTGCTGCTGAAAAAACATCAAACCAGGCTATAAACTAATAGAAACAAAAACAAAAGTAATTGCCAGATATAACTTCAAAAAAAATATATATATATATATTATATATATATGTTATATATATATTTATCACCTTTTCTATGCGTTTATAATATCTTGTTCTGGCAACGTGCATCACCGTGGAGCGCTGTCCGTCATCTTGCTGTCCACTGTTGGTTGCATGTGTCACGCCTCTCTATTGTTCAGCTTTCATGTCAATCGAGATCGTTGTGTCTAAGTAATAGTTATTGCACTGGGAGCAACAGTCGAGCGCGTAGCGCGAGACTGGCTTCCAGTACGATAACTAACTTATCGGCACTGCTTTCTGTGCACGGTGTCACACAAATCTTCCCTTTTTCTTGTGTGAGCCATGTGTGAGCACATGTGCAACACATGTGCAGCACGCTTCAGACCGCTGTGGCATTGAAACACGGACTGGACATTTCTCTCTTGTAGTTGACAGAGACACGAAGAGATTCAAGAGAAGATGAGAAGTTAAATATGTAGTCAGAATTTCACTGAGTTGTATCTTAGTGCTTTGCCTTTAATTTAGATGATCTCCACATGAGGACTAACCGTCAAACATAAAACGTTATTGATTGTTCGTTTAAATCACTTCGACTTTACTGTAATTTCTAAGTGTTATTTTAGGGACGTTTTATAGAACGTGTTGTGAGGAGCACGAGTCATATCGCTGTGGAATAGAAACCCGGAGTAATTATTTCTCTAATATGAGTGACAGCAACATGTGGATAATTAATTGGGAGTCTGCAGTCCGAGAATTGAGAGAAGATGATTAGAATCAAATACTTTCAGATTTTCATTGAAGTGTCTAGTTTCCTTGATTTTCTGTTATCTCTACACTTCATGATTAATAGTCTGGAGTCTGAGAAATTTAAAGATTGTGAGATGCAAGCAGTTAGAAAAAGTGCGCATGTCCATGTTTTCGCTCCATTTTGTCACTACATTAGGGCTGACCGCTTTCTTTCCACAACATCGATAATTTCTTCCACTCCACTATGTGATCAATTTTCTAGGAGCGATAAAGTTTCATACGTTTCCCTTGGTGTCAGTTATCTATCTTCTCACTTATTTATGTGTGGTTTTATATGTATTATGGTTTTCATCACTCCCAGAACTTCATCCTTCCTTGCTTCATGTTTAAAAATTTGCTTTGTACTGCTTTCTCGATTATATGTGCTCTTCATTACTTTGCATATACTCATTGCTTGATATTCGCGATTTGCATCAATTAGAATACTTTCAATATTTAGGCAGTTAGCGGTTAAAGAAATCTGTCGGTTCCATGTTTTTACTGTACTTCATTGTTGCATCAGGGATGACCGCTTCTGCGACAGCAATAACTTATACCACTTCACTACGTGATCAATTTTGGAGGAGCGAGAAAGTCTCCCACGTTTCCTTTGGTGTTAATTGCTTTTTCACCTATTTATGTGCAATTGTCTCTGAAGTATATTTTCCATCACTCTGAGAACTTTCTTTAAAATTCTCCCGCATGCATTAAGAATCTTGAAATCTTTATATCTTCTTGTGCTGATTACCATTGAAACATTTGAAACAACTTTATCCCGACTATAGAGAGCAAACTAAAAGAAGTCACATTAATTACCACAAAATCGTAAGCGCCCGATCCATGTTTTGTTTACTGTGTTTGTGTGACATGACCAAGACTTGACTTCATACATTTGCATTCTCATCCGCAAACAGACTTCACTTTCAACTCGTGTTGATGATGTAAACACCGCGATTCATTCCATTCCTACACAATGGCATTCACACATTGCATACAGCCATGATTTGGAGGAGTGCAATAAGCAACGAAAAAAACCAATCCACTAGTTGGTTGTCGCACGGGAGCTCTTGTTATCGTTCGCTGTGCGATAAGTATTCATCTCTTGTCTGAATATCTGAAATAAAAATTGAAACTAGAGCAGAAGCAGCACGAATAGTAAATGAGGTGGTGCTGAAATGCAAGGAAGTTCGCTTTCTCTGTATACAATTAATAGACAAGTTTTTGCGAGATTGACTGCGAAATGACACAATAGTTAATCTCGAGTAAGAGTTTTTTTTCACTAGATATTTTGAGAAAGGCATTTAAAAATAATGATATCCTTTTACTAAACATCGTCTATTAATGCTTTCGATTTTGAAAATGAATTTGGGATGAAATATATATTACAAAAAGTAGCACAGATGGAAAGAATATATGCTGAATTATCGCGATTTTGTGCGCTTAAAAGCGGAAAAAGTGCATCAGTGGCAAAATTAGTTTTTGCTTTAAATCACCTGGTAGCAAAATTTCATGGCAATTAGCTGAAATATCATGAGGTCTACGTGCATCTTGACAACTAAGCTTACCTATAATATAATTTAAAAGTTCCATCTACTAATACATATAAATCTTGCAATTATTCATTTCATCAAAAAAATATAAACATTTTAGAAGTAACCAAACATTAATACCGCTAATTGTCTACTGAACCATGTCTTAACATACTATTAACCCGCTATTTCACAGTAAGATTACCTCATAGGCTACTGGTACTTCATGCCGAAATTGGTGACGGTCAAAGCATTTTGCTTCTAAGTACAATACCTAAAAACGAGATATATATGTGCTAAACAGTTATCTATTGCGTCACACACACAAACTAAACAATTGAATGCAAAGATTGGAAAATGTTAATTCAAACTAAACTCTCCTTGCCAAGATTGTTAATTAGTGGTTAAATTTCATTATGGTGCTATACATGGAGGTCCTTGTGATCATACGAGTATAAGCTACAGGGAGAGACGAGAAAATCAAATTGACAAGGATGCTCTTATATTCGGATATTAGCGCATGGGCTTACAAGCGAACAAAATGCACATCTGTATCACATTGAAAACAAATGATTTTCGCTTATAAGCGCATGCGCTCAAAGTCGCGATAATACCGTAATTTTCTCAAATTTTGGGAACACCCGATTTTGCTCAACAATGCTTTTGCCCGACACATCGACAAAAGCCTGACAAAAGCCTGACAAAAGCCTGACAAAAGCCTGACAAAAGCCTGACAAAAGCCTGACAAAAGCCTGACAAAAGCCTGACAAAAGCCTGACAAAAGCCTGACAAAAGCCTGACAAAAGCCTGACAAAAGCCTGACAAAAGCCTGACAAAAGCCTGACAAAAGCCTGACAAAAGCCTGACACTACAACTTCCTGCTTTCACACTTTATTTAGCTTGTACTATCAACTCAGCCAAGATTCAAACTGAAAATTGACTCAAAGTGAGTGATGAACAGGACTGGAACACGAATATGTTGTTGATGAAATTTTGTAGCTCACCACTCAAATTGGATCCATATACAGTACATGCATATTTTTTTACATACAGCTTTATGTAGTATGTGTGTGTATGTGTATGTTGATATTATTCTAGTGCTATCAAGCAGTAAGACTACGTGCTCAAAATGCCGTATTTTTATCTTCATCATATGATTCAAGACGATGTATCAGTAATAATGAACTCTACTGACTGGACTCTGTCCTTCTTAATATATTATTATTATATTGAATGCCTGAGGTACATTTCTGTCAATAGCAACTCTATTTTTTTGATAGATGCCAATTTTTCTCTGCCATAAATTTAAATTTTGAGACTGTTCATCTTAAGTGCACATCTCAGCCACGCTTGGTCGGGCTTGAGCGTCGAGAATTTTGCGGTCGAAACGCGATCGTCCTTGCCATAATTCTTGTTGATGACCTCATTAAAAATAGTCAAATAATTTGTATGCACATTTTGTAGAATTTTCTTTCACGTTTTAACTTAAGGAACTAATATCAATTCTCTTACACACCTGGTAGATTTTAGATAGCGTAATCCCGCTGTGTCTGCTAGATCTGATATTTTGATTGGAAACAGACCTGTCCTCTTATCATCTGAATGGGTAGACTGTTAAATAGAACCTTTTCAATATATAAGTGATAAACATAATTTTGAACAGAACGACTAACTCGCCAATTCACTCCACATGAGGAGAGCAGAATCGTTGTTTGTCTTTCTAGTAAGTATTTTTGAATTTTTAGACATTAACAGTCGATTGCACCATCGTGGAATAAGTCTTATTCCTGGAATAACACAAGGAATAACTTACTTGCATTGCACCAACGAGGAATAAGCCTTATTCCGAGATTAAAGTTAATCTCTGAATAAATTTATTCTTAGAATAATAATTTTCATTGCACCAATGGAGAATAGGGAATGAGTGAGACTAACTCGCTGATTTAGTCCGGTGTTTTTATTCCTGTGCAACAGCCGGTTTAAAAGGTGACGGAGGGCTTTTTTTGTTGGAAAATATGACAACTGGCATTGCACGCTTCAATGATATCGCAATATTTAAGGAGGCATAGGGTCTCTACGATTTTCTTATCGACGACGAAAGGCCGCATACCGGAAAAGACTGGATCCGTTCGGTGCTTACAGCGATGCTGAATTTCGACAGCGATATCGGTTCTCTAAAGAAGGGGCAAACCACATTTTGAGCCTTATCGAAGTTCAATTGCGGCCATCATCCAGAAGAAACAGACCTTTTTCTGCCATCTATCAACTACTTATCACGTTGCGATTTTATGCAACCGGATCCTACCAGAAAACTGACGGCGATCTTTTCGGCGTGCATGAATCGACTGTAAATCGGATCGTACACAAAGTGAGCAAAGCAATCGCCTCTTTGTCTCGTTCAAAAATTATGTTCCCGGCAGCAGTCGATCAAGGCAGAAAAAAAGCATCGTTTTATGAAATTGCAAATTTTCCCGGAGTTGTTGGCTTGATCGATGGCACGCACATACCAATTCAAAAACCAAATCGTCATCATGCCGAACTGTACCGGAATAGGAAATCTTATTTCTATATTAACGTTCAAGTCATGATGGGGCCAGATTTCCGAATTCATGACATAGTATGCAAATGGTATGGCAGCGCCCACGATTCTCGTATTTTCGAGTGCTCTACCTTGTATATGAAGTTAGAAAACATGACGAACTCTTGGATACTTGGGGATTCTGACTATCCATGCAAACCCTTTCTTTTGACGCCATTCCTTCGTCCTGCTAACCCTCACGAGGAACGTTTCAACCGATCTCACAAGAAGACTCGAAACCTCATCGAAAGAGGGTTCGGAGTGTGGAAGCGATGGTTTTCTATCTTACGATATGGACTGAGAATGAAAGTGGAAAGATGCCCAATTGTCATTGTGGCTTGTGCTGTTTTGCACAACATTGGGATTGAATTGAACGAGGATTTTTTTTGCCTGACGCTGTTGAAGATCAAATTGATGACCCATTAATTATCAATGTCAACGATACTCTTGGAAACTCTGCGACGGCGTATTGTTCGTGATTTTTTTCGCAAGTCAATCATGATGGTCTATCATGGCGCATCATTTGCAATTGCTGTTTTTGAAATTAATAGACGAATTAATTAATTGGAAGCATTTGGTTTTTGTTATTTGTCTCCGTAAAAATTAAGAGAAATTTTAACATAGCATTTTAATTCGGTTTCAAAAAAAGCTTCATTCTTTAACAATCATTCAATTTATTGAGATAGTACTGTTCTTTCAACTTCAACACCTTCATCTTTGCCTTGTGCTCTATTGTTGCCATGCGCAGAATTTCTCTTTGGAAGGGCGTCATTTCTTCTTCATCCTTTTCTTCTTTTTCGGCTCACGCTCAGCTGATGATGGACCCGCCTCTGCAGCATCAATGTCGGCAATATCAGCAGCCTGCTTGCCTGTGGCATGAACTGCATCATCATCACTGTCTTCGTCGAGCATGGCGAGGTAACTGAAATGAAAGAATTGAAAGCAATTATCAAACTTGTTCACGTTTTGAAAATTAAAGAAAGAGGGCCTACCTTGTCGGTTGCGACGTACCATCCGAGTCAAACGGGATTTCCACCGACGGAGTGACTTGCTCCTTCGGAAGGATACCGACAACCCTCTCACTAACAGGTGAAAGTGTCAAGGGATTCTGTGTCAAACCGCCTCCAGTCCTCCGAGTTTCTCTTTTGCATTGTGCGTCCTTCTTCTTGGCGTCGATCTTCAAGCGCTTCCACAATAATTTCAAGTTCTTCGCATCTCTTGAAGTTCCACTGCGAGCCTTGAATTCGCTTTCAATTTTCTTCCATTCTTTCTCCTTCTCCTTAACACAGGAAGCGTCAGTTTTCTTGGACTGCACTATCTCTCCTCGTTTGCCGGAGAGCAGGTCGAGAAAAATCTCAATTTCCGCTGTCGTGAAGTTGGGGCTACTCTTGCGTCCACTCATTTCCGCTTGTCTCTTTCGAAAGAAAGTGGAATCATTGACCGATTATTCACGCACTGAAAACCGTTAGTTATCATAGCAACGTTTGACAAATGACCCACAAATGACGCAGTCAATGACGTCATTGGCGCGTGTTTTTCAAGGGCGGCATAACTCGCTGGAATAGTTAAACCTGCAATCAGCTCCGTTGGTGCAATGACAGTTAGCTCCACGGAATAACTAGTCTGAGATTAGGATTTATTCCTGGAATAACTATTCCACGATGGTGCAATCGACTGTAAGGATATAAAAATTTTCTTTTAAATCATACTTTGCAACTTTTAAAAATTAACTAGTCGCTAGCTTGTTTCTTTTAAATTTGCTACCTTGACGCACTTTCCTACTTAGTTGAATAATTTGATTAGGAATAGAGGACTAATGTAATCACTCCTATTGAAGTGATTGCACGACACTTCATAATAGCCATGAAATAATCAATTGATTAGTTTTTGGTCATCGGAATGAATCATATTGCGCCAAGATCCACTTTGTTCTGGATTATTAATGATGAACGAAATGATGTCTTGAAATCTTGCTGGCGCCTTTTCGACAGCAGGCAGTGCTTTTTAAGAGATCCTCAAGCATTCCCTACTTATGAGCGTTGAATTGCGCTTGAGATGTGTCTAGCTCAGAAATTGTTGTGGCACTTGAGAAGTCGAATTTCTTCACTCACAGAAAATTGGAAGATAAGAGTGAGACAAAGTACATCCCAAGAAAAACATGACGTTAACGAAATCTTGGATAGAAATAGTGTCTTCAATGCTGTCTGAGGACAGGAATATACTTCAAATATTATTGTCCAAGTCGTGTAAAAGTAAATTCACCATATACACTGGAGCGGTGAATAAGTAAAACAAGGCTTGAATATACTGATACATAAATCGCCAAGACCGTATAGCATGTATTAGAACGTAAGCGTGCCAACGGTGTCCGCCTTGCGAAATAAGATGACGCGTGGTCACGTCGTGTGTTCCCGAGGATTATCCCTTTATTAGTGATAGCTTTGCAGGCATCATTATGAAGCATGCTGACTGTGCTACGATTTATATCACGATAGATGAACATTCCGACATTAGCAGCTAGTCCACGCTTTGTTTAGTGTTTTGACATTAGAGTCAACACAGAATTAGATTGTTTCAGCGCATGACTTTGCTAGATGAACAAACTGATTCAAAACGATGGCACATGCAGGAACTTACTAAGTGGGCAAAAAGAAATTTCTAATGCCCTGTAGAGATAGGAAAAACAGTCGTGCGTCGCTTGCGGATTGCTGTGAATTCCTTCAAAATGCTCCGATCTCAACGATTCCTTCAGATTCGAAGAACTCAGATCATTGCGGAAAAGTCTTCTCGATAATGTTGGATCCTCATTTTTAGTGCTCAGCCGGCAGCCGAAAACTTGTCTGTGAAACTGTTGTGAATCAATACGGCGTCAGAGTCTGTTCCTATTGAGTACAGACTTAAAATTTTATCTGTGTTGTTTTCTGAACTACCTATACACGTGACTGCTTTCATCCATGTCAGAGGCTTATTTGTGTCATGGCTCGTTGAAATCATCATAAAATTCTCAAATGTGATGTTGTGCTGCATTCAAGTAACGCTTCCGTTTTATACTCGTGTATTTAACTCAGTAACAATTGAAACGTGTTGTACTAAAATTCTTGCTACAAAATATGAGAAAAATCGTTCTTAAAAGCGAAATCAAAATTGCAAGAATGTGAAATCGGATTATCAATGATTAGATGAAAAATTGATCTTATTGTTTGGAAGTTTGAGTATTTATTACAGCAAATTCGGTGGTAATTTCTAGATCCATAAACGACTGTATAGGTACTTGCAAAACCATTGCAAGACTACTGGATGGGTGTCACTTGAGAATTGTTGTTTCACTGATGTTGGGTGGCAATCTGCAAACTGGAAATAATACAAGCAGCTCGTCCGTGAATTGAGGAAGAAAATGTCAGTCGCTCTCGGACTTTTTGAATGATCTTCCTTCATGTAGTATTTTGTGTCATTCCTTCTCTATTGATCAGCAGATGTCTATGCCGCTATTGATACAGTGTGTCGATGCACGCAATGATGAAAGCTCATTCTGATGCATGTATCTATTGATTATCATGCATTCTGTATCTATTGCTTGAAATGTATCCATGCAAGTTTCCTTTCTGTTACTCTTGGAAGAAGCAGAGAGAGAGAGAGAGAGAGAGAGAGAGAGAGGTGACAAATATGCCAATATTGATGCTTGTACATGTAGTTCGCTGTCTCGATGCGATGTTCAAAAACACATGCTAATTCCTGATCTTTTGATTTGATTTGCAATGCATGGTGGTGCAATCAGGGTTACATTATATTACTGAATTTATGTCAACGTTCATAAAGTTACCATTTCATATCAGTGGCGGGCGCGATTCGATTTTCGGGCGATTCCGAATCGTGCGACTCAGCGCTAGATTAATCGAAAATCGCGCGGTTCTGATTTTTCGAGATTCAGTGTCTAGAACAGGGGTGCGCAACCTTTTACATTTTTCGGCCGCCATTTCGAAGGTCGAAAGAATCACGGCCGCACTAAACATGTGTGCGAACAACTACAGTCCGTTTCATAAAAAGTGGATCATCCTAAAATTTGACTAAATAAAACATAAGTATGATACAGAAAGCATTTTTCATGTTATTTCATGTCCCTAATCTCCCTAATATATTTAAATGTCCTTATATAATCTGATGAGCTATGATAAAGTAACGGTTATTAAGAAGCTAATATTTTGTGGCCCCACCCTTATTGTCAATGACATTACCAATTCGTCTAGCATTGATTCGATGATATCGTTGATTTTTTACTGATCTAACTTTCTCCACTCTCTTTTTAACAGTGACGTAAGTTGTGATACGCCATCTGTAGGTAGCAGTGAACGACGAACGTTACGTTTTAGAATACTCCATACATTTTCTATGGGATTCAGATCAGGAGAACGAGCTGGCCAAGATAATGTCCTAAGCCCTAATTGAGACTTGCATAAGTTGACTCTACTACTCCTGTGACACGTAGCATTATCATCCATAAATAACTTCTTTTTGTATCCTGATCTGATAATTCGATCTGAGAGGGCCTCTTACAGCTCTTGAAATTCGACTCAATAAGTCTTCTACGAATAGTGGACTAGTGCAGCCATCTCAGTTAACGAGAGACTTGGATCAACTTTAACAAATCTCAAAATTAGGTGGTCTCTACGTTTGGATGTTTTGCGTGGACGGCCAGAGCCCTCTTTACGACAGAGTCGAAAATCATCATTATGCCATCGATGCACATTTGTGTAAGGGACATTTAGCCGCTTGCTTGTAGCTCGCAAAGAAAACACTAGTTCTAGCAAGGCTGACACTTTGCCTTTTGTGAATGCGATCTCGTTTTTGTTCATTTGTGCTTTGTATTGTTTTCAACCGGTAAGAGATAGATTTCTGGCTGAAAGCAATCAGGAGTGCTGCCAACACCACCGCAACGAAGTCAGGAAGCTATGGAACATGAATTCCAGTTAATCACATGTAGCAGTTACATTATTGCTGATGAATAATGGTGCTATACTGGCTCTGATTGACCGATTTTCTTTATTTTTGTTTTGCTTGATAGTTTTTGGCTTGTAGAACAACATATTACATAACAAAGGAAACAAATGTAATTTTATAAGAGTGAGGTATGATTTTGTGTAACATTGCTAAATGAAGATCAAATTATCTACTACTTTTTTATCTATAACAGGAAAACAACTCAATATTCATGCTTGAAATTTCCAACAATGATATTAGTAAGCACAACTGACATATCTTCCAAATTTCAGAGAAATTCGTTCAAGTTTGGCGGAGTTAGACAAAGTTGAAGTTAAGGCGATGTTTAAGGGTGATCCATTTTTTATGAAACAATCTGTAGGTCAATAGCCAATCCTTTTTATATTCTACCACTCAAATTAGCTTGCCCTGATGAATGACGCAGTGAAAATCGCATAAAGGCTTGCTTCGTAAAGATTGAGTTAGCAAGTTAACCCATATACGACCGACGGTCATTTTTGTCCCGAAAAGATTTTAAGCTCAAGGTGTTATTAGCACTTGAAAAGTTGAAAGCATGTTCTTTTAGGGGCAACCGAAGGAAAAAACTAAGCTACTGTAATAATTCATAAAGGAATCACCCACACAAAATTAATTCATTCATCACAGAGCCTGTGTTTTCTAGGCACGCACTCGTATATAAGCCTGTCCATTATTACTAATCAGACAGATCTTTCGCAACCCAAAACGTGAGCTTTAAATTTATTGATAAATATGAAATAAAAACACAACTGAAATTTTGCCTCGAAAGCTGAAGAAAGCTGCCTCGCAAGCGTATGTGCTTCCAAATAGAACTAAAACATTTTGGGCCATATCTCGCAATCTTGGATATTCCACAGCTGATTTCTTTCGAGGTGCTTCTCAAGACAATCATTCGCCTTCAACTCGATCACTTCCATTTGAAGTTCGAATGGAATATCTTCCAACTGGATCAGGTGCGGCGAGGCAACGAGTTTTATTTTAGGAGCACGTGTGTTGAAGTCGTTGAACCGCGCACTAAATTCTTGGTTGAGCGCATATTCTATTCATGAGTTATCGAGCTGCCTAAACGCTTTCATCCTGCGGGCGCGCACCTTCCCAAGCAGCATGGGCACAAAGGTGTTCGACAGTTATCCAGCGACTACTAGTCATATCCATTATAGAAGCACTGCAAATACTACTACATCATGTGCATGCACCATGAAGTATATTATAAATATTTTTATTTCCCAGTTTTTGTACTTTTGCTCTCTTTCAATCAATATCGAACATCTGTAGGAGTGTAGGTATTTGCCGCTTCTTCTATCAATCCTGAAGTAAGCATAATTATGCATCAATTAAATCAAACTATCAGACTTACAACGGTTGTGAAATATTAGGCAAATCTAATGGAGAGATGTCCATAGAATTGGAAAATGATAAGCCCAAAACTTCTGTGACAGCCTTAGACACTGCGTTTCTCCTTACATGGGTCCGTCAGCGCCGCTAGGAATGGCCTAGACTAGCTTAAAATATCTAAGATTGGCACTATATATTATTCATGATTATCAGCCGCATCGCGCACGGCATAGCCACGACAACTAAACACATAGCAGCCCGCTGTGCAGTCTTTCAGCTTGCTCAACCATTCCACATATTTTAAGCTATTTTGGCCAATTGCGAGCCGTCCTGACGAGCCCTTGTATGGAGAAAAGCGCTAAGCCTACTGCTGTCAAGAAATAGTTGTGCTCAAATAGTTCAAGTTTGTGGGCATGTCTCAATTCTATGCACAGGTGAACATGAACTCCACAATCTTCATAATTAACATTGAAGTGCAATTGTTGCCGGCTTATGATCATAGTGTACATGTCAAATGTAAATCAGATATTAATACGCATTGTTGTTAGTCTATTCATATGATAACAATGCGGAGATATATTATCATTGGCAACTACAATGCTTTACTGCCTTGACAACATGTATGATTCGTATAAATGATGTACCTGGCCTATGCTAACTATGTGTGGAGCTCCCATAGAGATTTCACACGTCAATTCTGTCTAACTAAACATGATCCCACGAAGGAGAACCCGCTCATTGCAATTATTTCAAACTATAAAAGAGGGAACAGAAAGATTGTTTTATCTCATTTGGCCAAGGAGTAGGGATACATAGTGGCGACTCATAGTGGCGCAGAGTGGCGACTCAAAAAAAGTGTCTGTAAACAGTGAAAATTTTTATATCAAAATATTCAGTTTTTTGCGAAGATTACGTTCCGTGGTCCAAAAAATTATATGAGCACTTTTGAGTCAAAATTTGCCAATTTATATACTACCGAGATGACTCTCCTATATAAGTAGTATATAAGTGCTAATAAAAATCCCAACTAGGCGGAAATCAAGCTGATTATTAGGGGATGGGAATTTCATGAATTGTATTATAATGAAAGTCTTCTTGAAAAAATCGCGATATTATTCGTGCTTTCTTGGCTGAAATTTCAAGTTTTTAATTCAATTTTCATCGGCATGATTTTGTGATTCACTATATTCATGTTTCATTTCTTGAAACTGAATAGTGATGTGGACCTAAATACATCTTTCAAAGTTTGAATGAAGTCATTGTCTTTGATTATCTGATTTTGCTGTGCCAGTGGCAGGTTACCTGTGAAATGAACACGCTTAAGAAAATACTGTTGAGGTTGAGCATGAAAGCAATAGCAGGCCATTGAGTTACTAATTAAACAAACATTACCTCTCCAAGGCTGTCATGGCACGGACGATATGTAAAATAATACCATTTCCTTCTGCTTTATGCTATCATGATCAGTCAATTCCGTTGTAATTTCTTCAAAACTCCGTAAATGTGCATATCTCACATTTGGAAACAATTCAGAGTGTATCTCCTTTGAGTTCAATCAGTAAAATCGAAAGTGTATACACATTGGGGATTTAATAAATACGGAGCTACCATTCTAACTATATATCCGTACTCTATGCATTAGGCAAATTTCATTCAGAAGTCACATTGCAAAAATCGCACGATTTCGGATCATTCAAGAATCTCGCGATTGATTCAGTCTGCGGAATCGATTAAGCCCCCGTCACTGTTTCATACCGTCTCAGAGTTTGTAAACATTCTAATTTCTGCATATGCACGCATAGTATAGAACATTGTGACTAGTTAATGTCGAAGAGCTTGACGGAATCCATTTGTCGCGTTTATTGGAACACTAAGACGGTAATCATCAGTAAATGTCGCTAGCATGCTGCTATTATATGTTATTTAGAGAGATGAAGATCTGATATGTGATCGACATTCCTGATCAAAGGGGTCTGCAAGTATACATGTACAGTGCGATGTAGAGGCAATGACTGAACTCTGAAGAATAAATAGAAATTCATTTCACACTTCACATTCATTTCATCTTTCGCATTAATTATGCATCCAAGCATTTTCAATGTTCAAATGATAAATTTGTGTTGCTTCATCAAACATCATGTTCGATATTCTAAATCGGAATTACATGTATTTAAAGATCAAAGTGTTCATCTTCCTTCGATGTATTATTGCGTCTTTCGAAGCCAGTGATCCATTGTTGGCAATTTATAACAATTTACCTTTGAATAATTATGGAACAATATAATTAGTTCATGCTTCTTATTTCTGTGATCCTATATCATGGAAGAATGATCTACATCTAAAACGGGATATCTTCAATTCTCACATCTTTGAAAAAGTCGTAGAAATTCGTTAATGATTTTTTCTTTGCCATCAATTCCTTCACAGCTTTGAACTGAAGCTCCTATTATGTATTTATGCTCAAATGAAATATCAATGAATTTAACAATTTCGTCGATTTGCGATACATTGCTTGCGAGCTCTTTGATGACGAGCAACTGAACGAGAGCAGTGGAATAATGAAATAATGAATTTGATTATAATTAACTTACAAGCACAATGACATAGGCCTACATGTATACCAGGTGCTGTTTTGTATTAGCCCCGATACATATCGGAGGGGGAAATTCTGACGGCCTGTCGCAATTTTTGTTGTGGTCCTCTTGAAGCCGACCAGTCCACGCTTCAGTGATTGTAGGCCTACAATATTGCAACACTTTCTAACTTTTTTCTAACAATCACTTAATTTCATATTAACTTGCAACATTTTTCAAATACGTTGAAGCGCATCAATTTCAAGTTTGAGCACAGTATTTAATAAGTACGCATGTATGTCTATGAATAATATCAAGCTCATCTATATTACCATAGATATCGAATAGTATATTGGAAATGAACATTAATCACTCCAGAAGTGGAACATAGTTTTGCATTGTTGATGAGAATATACCGTAAAATGGGGTAATTCGGACTCCTTTTTGAGGGATTTTTAAATTTTTTTGTCATTTGTAATGATGCTATGATCCTATAATCCTACATGAACCGCAAATGGGGCGTTCTTTGCAATATGTAATGACCCGGTAACCTCAAGCCTTGTAGAAATTTGCCTGGATAATTTCTACGAGGGGTACTTAGAAAAAGAAAAAATGGGGTAATTCGGACACCAACAAGTTTTGTATTTCAAACTGAACAGAAACGATCTAAATCAAATGCAAATGTTGCAAACTGAAGTTAAAATGAGTCTATGTACACTGGGCACACTCGAAAAGGGATCAACGCTTCCACCGTTGCACTTGCCACAGAACCACTCGGCACAAGTAACACACTGGATCCAGCCCGGTCAACTGGACTTTATAAATGCGACTGAACAGCTTGCTCATGTGTCGTCTTCATCACTTGGTCACGTGAGTCATACATTGAATCCTTGATCGCTGAACAAGTTTGCGCGTGATTCATCAACATACTCGCGTGTGATAACAATAGACAGTGAGAAATGCCGTCTCAGCAGATTGATCAGTATCAATTAGCCTTGCTTGCTGCACCCACCGGCGCAAGAAATTCCAAGAATTCGCGTCGTCTGTATTTGGGTACTACAACTGACCAGCTACAAACGAGTGACTGAATTAGTAAGGGTTTCTAATGGTACTTCCGCAAGCCAGCCCATTTCAACATGCAACAAAGCTTTGTGGTAGATCAACCCTGATGAAAAATAGTAAAATTAGTTTCTTTTCGACTTTTTTGAATTTTAAATATATTGTAGCTGTGAATACATTGAAAAAAATTTTCGCGTCTATTGATAAATTTCAGTTGATTGATGTATATCTAACTAAAAAATGCATTTCGGTCTCACTAGAAGCATCTAACAATTTTCATTAGTCGATTAAAGATAAAAAGTGACCAGGTGTCCGAATTACCCCCACGGTGTCCGAAATACCCCATTTTACGGTAATATTTATTGTATTTCACTGTTAATGGCTTTCACATTGTATTCACATTGCAAGCATTCATAGACTTTCACACTTTTCATGAATTAGAATCTATTGAGAGAGCAAACTTATATAGATTTCAATAAAAGTCAATGAAAGATTTCTTCATCCTCCAATTATCTGTGACTAACAATGAGTTCTTGTCAAGAGTTACATACAATAGCATTATATCATGGATTATATCACCTCGTCTATGTCTGATGTTACTGCCCTACAAATCCATGATATAATGCTACATTATTCTCCTTCCTTTTTTTCATGTGGCAGAGTTTGACTCTTGATAAATAAATATCGAATAAGATTTTTCCTTTTGACTTTGTGCCGCCAAATATCCATCCAACTGGGGCCTCTTCCTGAATTTTTAGAAATTTAGAAATTTTTATTTTTCTGTTTTTTTGCAGAAATTAAAACTTTCGAATTATTACTGAAAGTTATTATGCTGGTGCTCTGTGTTGACCAAAATGACCATTGAAAGAAATATAACGATTTTCCAAATTGATCAAAGCTGATGTTCAACTTCTGGAGCGTTCGTCCAATTAAGCGGTGTTTTTTCCTGATAGTTTATGAAATTGTTTCCATTTTACTTACTCGATTCAAATTCGTTTCTCATTCTATTACAATTTGATATGGCATAAAGCACACTTTGGAGTTTATCGCACTACATGTATATAATAATGCACCTGATGACATGATGACAATAAATGGCCGGAAAACGAATCGACTTATACGATATTCATGTACATATTATTCCCTACTGAATAGCGATTGACTGCGAAAAGTTATAACCACAGAATTAGACAGGTCGTCTCTTCTTCTGTTTGACTAGAAAGGAAATATTGGAACATGTAACGTTAATGAAATGGCACAATCTGCTGACATAATACCATAGCAATCGAACAATGAGCAGCCAGTTCAACATTAAACACGCCTAATTGTGCAAAGTTTCAGCGACTGTTATCCATCGGATCACACAGCAAAGAGACACAGTCGATGTCAACTTCTACAGAGAAGTTTGTGAACGTCTTTTCGTGCGTCTGCTAACTTTTTTAATAATGATCGGAGGGCCCAACATTATCGAGAAGACTTTTCCGCAATGATCTGAGTTCTTCGAATCTGAAAGAATCGTGGCTATCGCAGCATTTTGAAGGAATTCAGAGCAATCCTCAAGCAACGCACGACTATTTTTCCTATCTCTGCAGGGTATTAAAAATTTCTTTTTGCTCACTTAGTAAGTTCCTGCATGTGCCATCGTTTTGAATCAGTTTGCGTTTCTAGCAAAGTGATGCGCTTAAACAATCTAATTCTGTGGTTATAGCGAAACGTCAAATGTTCATGCTGCCAAATAACAAAACACTTCTCATGTAGCGGATTTGTAAATTGGTAACACTGCCTTTTAGCATTCCACTGAGGACAGCAGCGCTGTACTAGTGTTGATGTAATGTCCAGTGTCACGAATCTTAAGCTGGCCATGACTGGAACCGCATTTCCTTGATGATGGTTCAAGTGACGATTCTTCTTTTTCGTCAGGCAAATTGAAACCTTGCAAGGGAAACTAGACGAATAATGCTGCCATCAGGATTTAGAAGATGGTCAATTGGATGACACAGGTGCTGAATACATTGACCCATAATAGTGGCCACCATTTTTGCCGATAATAGAGGGCCTGTAGCTTCCCAACAAAATGTCATAAACTTCCACTCCTCCTATCGTCTGATTGCAAGACTTGATCAGGTCGAGTTGAGTAGGATGAGTTACAAGCATGTCAAAAAAAATGATGCGCTTGAATCATTATATTGTACTCGATGTAGGGCCTATACGCGAAGGTCATTTGGCATGTTTCGGCCGCAAACATGAACGATTCACTGCTAGTGCAGGATCAATCGCTTCCTAAATTTAAAAGATTTTCAAAAGAAGAAAGAAAGAAAATTTCATTGCATCATAGAAAGCTTCGTCACGCAACATTTCAGATGAATTATGGAATGTATACCCCTGATTGGACGAATGTTCCACAAGTGGAACATGTGACCACAGTCTATGCTGCATCGACTTTTTTGAATAAGACTTCACTTAGAAAAAGGACTGTGATGCCCCCTAGAATCAACAAAAAATGTTTAATTAGTATTCGTTCTGTAAAAAAATAAATAAATAAAATGTTGAATAAAAGGTATAATTCGATAAAGGTTACATTCTATGTAAATGCCTCTTATGAAATCATTGACAACAGGACATTCGAGAGTCATTTTTGGGGAATTCTTATTCAATTGAATATGTTGGATATCCGAAAATCATCCTTCTTCTCTACTGGCACATTAGAAGATGCATGGAAGAATTACAGGTACAATGGAAGGATTTCCTTTGAGACAAAATGTTCCACATTCAAAAGTGCAATGTTTGAGTTGTATTCCATGTTACAGATCAACCCGGTCAATTTGATTTTGAGCATGATATATTTCAAGATGAGCATTCCTATTAATGGAAGTCTGCAATTTCACTTGGCAATCTAATCAAATGCTACTCAAATTAACAAGGGCTACCCTTAGGCGAAACACAATTAATAATGAATTAAATCGCAAATCGAACAATTCAGTAAATAAAACCAATGTGAAAAATGAGAATAAAACACAAATGTAAATGTTGATAATATTCAAATGGTAGGTAATGAAAAAATGTAGTGTGTAGATATAAGAAGAGTGAGAAAAAAAATTGATGACTTACTCGAGAACTCCTGCCTGTCTGCCACACTGTGTGCTGGGCAGTGTAGTAATTGCGGAAATTGCTTATATGTATTGACAAAACTTAATCTGCAGGTCTGGTCGCCCAGATGCTTGCATATGTCAATTGCGTCAGAATGAAATTTAAGGCAGTCAATCAATTTTACTTTCATTCCTCTATTAATCAATTATTTTCTATTCCAGGTGGAGTTTGACACATGCGATATTCTTGTAGCCAGACATCGGTACTCAGTCGCTTTTCACTCTGCAGTTTTGCCAGATTATTTTCATGTTTTGAATTTGCTTTATATTCAATACTAAAATGTCACTTTTCTAACACTGGTTGTCAGATGCATTACATCATGCAATATTGAGGTGACGCAAATGTAAAAACAATTGTTTTCTGTCTTCATATATTTGCTTTGATGAAACAGAATCCGACGAACTTGCTGTCAGATACAAAAATAAATGCATTTATTGATATGAGTAAAATGCATCACTTTCGGAGATACAATTAAAGATCTCTTGCAATAATGGGCGCGCGAAGTAAACCTTCGTCTGTAAAGATGGTGCAGTATCGTCACTTAAGAATAACTCATGTGGACCGCAATTTTATCAAAGACAAGTCATAAATCTTTAATGAAAAATTGAACCATTTGCTAGCCAGATGCTGTGGATGAAAAACTGTGTTATCGCGTTATAAAAGAGAAAGATTTTTTATCGACGCTTGTCTCAACAAAGTCGGTATCTTTGATCGGTTTTTATCCCTAATCATACTTTGCCAGCAGGGTCGAGGCAAGCTCCCATCCTTGATAAGCTGAATGATTACTTGCGCGACAAATTCTTTCTATATGATCAGCTTGTTATTAGTATATAATCCATTTAATCATGAAGAGACTGTGATAGCGAATAATGAGACGCTACCATTAGAGTCTGCGAGAGGTTTACACAGTGTGAGAAAATGTAACAGGAAAAAAGAAATTCCCTTGGAAATCGAAATGTGGATAATAAAATTGCACAATTTATTACTTTTTGCTATAACAAGTCTTAGGCATCTTTTGTCGAATTGATTTCAAGGAAAAATATGTACTCTTAAAGTATTAAGGAACTAGAATTCCTTAAAAGCAATCAGATATCTCGATAGATTCTACCTTAGCAGCTCTTTCATTTCACATTGTTCCATTCACGTATCATGCATCCTCTTATGGATAAAGTTCTACTCAATTCATTTGAAAATAGAAAATAATTTTCTATCCCTTAAAGTCAGGTGGTCTCCGTGGCTCAGTGCATATAGTAAGCATACTAGGTAGAGTAACAAACAGTATTAATTAAATCCCCATTGTGCATACAGCTTCGATTTTATTAGATGAACTCGAGTTGAGACTCAGCACCACATGTGAGATACGCAAACTTTTACACTTTTCGAGAGATTTACGCGGATTTGACTGTTCATGACAGCAAAATGGAAGGAATAATAGTGCTTTACAAATACTTCGCGTCATGTCAAACTTGGACAGGTAACATAGCTTTTTAACATAGTTCTGATTGTCAAACAAACCGCGAGACGCATGTAGATTATAAGAAATATGAAACGTGCATGGTGAAGTATTGTCCTAATGAAAAGATGCTACAATGCTTTTATACGTTCTATGATGCTACACGCCTACCCCAGGTTTTGCAATGCTCCTCATTTTTTGTTGAACGATCTGTTGCGTCTTGAACACCGGGTTTACCGGATCATTGGTCTTCCCTGTACAAATTCAATCCTCGATTCTGCAGAAAACTTTTTGATAGCATTGTGAATGATGGAGCTCATCCGTTAAGAGAAATGTTTATATCTCGCGATCAACATGCTACTTCTCGCTTCAGCTTCCTTTTGTTAAAACAAAGCGTTTTAGCAATTCAGTCATAAAATGTTGTGAAAAGTTTTATTTTAATTTTTTAATATCTCAAACTCTGTGCTTGCCATAATTTACATTATACTTTCATTCTCTGTATGTATTTGCTGGGTTTCATATTGTCAGATTTCACGGAATCATGTGCACTGTACATGTTGTGAAACAATAGAAAATACACTTACGTACTTACTTAAATTAGCAATTCGATGGGCTCCAATTACTCTAATGCTGGCCTTGTCAATAAGAGCCACTTGTTAAAAGCCTTGTTAATAAGAGCCACTTTAGCTGCCACTTAAAGAGAAAACTGTCACGATCAAATACAGAGATCATAACTAACTTTAGTAGATGTAAATATGGGTCCATTATACTATTCAGATTCACGAAATGAAACATAAATTTAGAGAATCATAAAATTATGCCGCTGAAAATTGAATTAGAAACTTGAAATCTCAGCCAAAAATCACAAGATGATCTCGGCTTTTCGATGATGACTTGCACTACAATGTGGTTCATGAAATTTTCTTGGAATCAGTAGATAATCAGCTCTATTACCGCTTGATAAAGATACCTACTAGCAAATGCTTATAACTTTGATATCCAACTTGTTTCATACTACTTATATAGTTGCTTCAGTTCGGTGGTATATAAACACAGGAATAATTTGAAAACATTTAGCTTAAATAATTCTTTTGGACCGCAGGAGCGTAATCTCCGTAAAAAACTGAATCTTTTCAGATAAACATTTTCCCTGTATACAGATACTTTTTTGAGTCAACACTGTACCTCCATGCTCCATGGTTCAGTGGCTAAAGGGTCCGGCCTAGTGATACTTCGGTGCAGAGGTCGAGCCCCGAAAATGTTGGAATTCGACAGAAACGACAACCGAACTTAAGACATTACAACGTTCCAAATGAAGGCTGAGGCCGCTGTCACACAGAATAAGGCGTCTTTCATCTTCCATTTGGTATTTCCCTTCAATTGCATGTAGAAAAGAATGGAACCTATGACACAGACGAAGTCATCAGCCACAAACCATGTTCCATCTTCCATCGTCCATCACGCCGTCATACAGGAAAAGTCGTCGTCCATTGGACACAAGGCATGAAATCATGCGGCTGCTGAAGTATATTTCCATGAACTGTCAGGCGTCAGCTGTGAAACTGTTCCAAAATTAGAACAACGTGAAGTGACGTCTGAGGGAAGATATAGGAAGCTGTGATTTGTGAAGAGAAGTAACGTATCAGAAAGCAGCTCTTTGTTCACCATGTCGGACGAGGACAAGGATGATGAAGAGAAGAACTTAGACAGTAGTCATAGCAACGGTTAATAGTAAAAAATAGCGCTGACTGAATCGGAAATGGATTTACCTAATGTCCTAATGTGACTGCGGTCCTATGGACGATGGACGGTGGAAGGCGCTTTATTCTGTGTGACAGCGGTCTGACAGGTCATCTCTTTTACAAATATTTGTTGAGATCAGCTCATCTCCCTTATTTCTTTGATTATACAAGTGCAACCTTCTGAGCGAAATTGTTGACGTTCAACCAGCAGTCTAGTTTTATGAAAAGTCTGTTCTAAATTTTAATAATCGCTTAACTGATCGGAGGGCATTTCTTTAAGCAACTTTTCTTATGTTCGTTTATCGGCCGTTTTTTTATAGGGCAATTGAATTCTAAATAGAAAAATTTCAAATACAGGATTCTAGAATTTGAATGTCCATAAATGAAGAAAAATCAGCAGTCACACCTATATATTCTGAATGAAATTCTTCATTTGTTTGAACATTAATTAACGCCGGATATATCAGAAATTATCAACTTGCCGCTCTGAAATGCGTTGAGAAAATCGTTTGATCAGTTTGCTCATCGCCCATCAATTCGTATACTGCTGCTACATGAATTTCGTAACGACAAACGTTGGCAACAGAAGTCGACATAACACTCGAAGTTCACTATCACATGGCACCGCACTGTCAATCACCTCGCTGCGTTCGCCTTCCGATTGGTGAAGCAAGGATCCGGAGTCGGAGTCCTATAACTAGACCCGAAAACAAATTACAATTAATAATAACAATATACAATAACATTTATACGAGTACAAACAAATTATTTATCCTCGTGCATATAGCTGTCACTGTCTTGATGTCAACTTCCTCCGACAAACAATAGTACAGAGACAGCAGTGCATGCAAAGCTTGTAATAGTTGAGGGAATGAACCGTGATAGTGAAAAAATGATTGTCTTTTCACTCGGTGATTTAGTAGAGAAGACAAGCCTTCCAAGCCGCTATCACACCTACGCACCAAATGTCACATCAGAGACAAAAATAAAACAAAAGTTTGAGAACACTACCTCTTACTCTAACGTCAATCGTGTGTGATCGACTAAAAACTGATGTTGTCGACGCCATCATGTTCTTGAAGACGAATAGTGGAATGCTGTGGTGTCTTATGAATACAAGATTTTCTTCGTTGTTTTTCAAATTTAGTCAAATGTCAAGCATTAATTCAGAATTTTGTATAGTTGATGAACTTTCATTGAAAATGATTGATAATTGTTACATCAATGATCACTAAAAATAGGTTCAGGTAAGCCCATAATGATCTATGATGTAGGTTACCAGCTTTTTTTAAGAAAAGCTAGGCTTATGCTTGCCAACCGGAGTCGGAGTCCTATCAAAAGCCGGAGTCCTGTCAACCCCTGGAGTCGAAATCCTATCAGAATGATAGAAATCCGCATCCCTTTGGTGAAGGTATCTCATAACTGCACTCTCATTGGCTGAATGTGGCTGGTGCTTCGTGGCGAATCCGTGCAGCATTCTGTGGCGACCAGTAGAAAATATTTTGAGTGATCTGGTGAACAAAAACAGTCATCGATTATTTAAAGCTGCTACTTTGAAACATATTCGCATCTGTCGGTACGGGGGGGGCTTTTGACAGTCATTTTTAGTTTTCAAAGAAAAGAGATCTCTCTTTTCGGCACAAATAGTAAAAAAACGACGCGTTTGCACCTATTTTGATCGGCTGATGAAATTCGACTTTCCTTTGTTCATTCGCTGAAAAATAGAAATGAGTCAATTCATAATACAGACCTTATTCAAAGCATCCATAGCTTGGATATCGTCTTTAACTCCTCTCAATATCGGAACTCAGGGCGACCGTGTCACATTTTATGGTAAACTGTTTCCTTGCTTTTGATTAGGGCCGGCCCGTAGCCCATTTCCAGATATTTCCTCAAAATAGCCTTAAAAACCCTAGTGAAGAAATGCCAAACGACGTCCATGTTCATGTCATGTTACGGCAGCAACAGGCCTGTGAAGTGCGCCCAGGTCTCACGAACGATGTTTGCAACGTCATCCTTCGGCAGTGCAAGATGACGGTTATCACTGAAAACCCACAAAATTAGATTCATGTGCACGCCAGTCTTCGGTTTTCTAGAATGGAAGTATTGCATCTAACCTTGAAATCGGAATGGCACATCACAGAATTAGACAACCTGTTCCTTCTCGAATGGATAAATCGTGTATCGCTTGCTATTAGAAATTGCATACAATAAGCTGTCAGCAGAGGACACCAGAGCCAGTGAGTGAAGCGTGCGTGCTGTGATATCACTTCGCACGCACCTAACATTGGATTCAGTGTATGCACTATGCAGTGAGGACTGCTGAGAAGACGATGAAATCATCAGGTTAACTAATTTTCATACGCCTGCTATTTTTTTAAATAATGATCTGACGGGGGGCAACACTATGGAGAAAACTTGTGTGCAATGATCTGAATTCTTCGAATCTGAAGGAATTATGGCAATCGAAGCATTTTGCTGGAACTCACATTTTTTCAGGACTTTTTCCTATCTCCGTAAAGTATTAGGAATTCCTTTTTGCCCACTTTGTAAGTTCCGCGATGTGCCGTCGATTTCGAATAAATCACACTTGTAGCAAACAGAAGCAGATAAACAAAATATTTGATTCTGTGGAAAAACCACAGTGAAATTATCACTGTCACATCAAATAGCGTAAAATATAAATAATTATATTAGGCCTTTATTAGTACATGTCACTGCACGTACAAATTTTGTTGAAATGCAGCTCATCCAACAAAGATGCCTCATTTGACAGTAGAGCGCTCTCTCTCTCCCGCAGTCAGCACGCCCTTTTATTAGGAATTATTTTGGCTGTATTTTAGGTAGGTGAATATGGCGATTGAAAGGATTTTTGATGTACTTTTGACTATTGGATAAACTCAATCAAGGAACATATCAATTTGATAGAAAATAAAGGAGGCGTTGTAAGAGAATAAATCCGATCATGAAGGCAAATCATGTACTTGACACGCAATTCGACGGGTATTCAAATTAAGATGACATGATTGGATTTGAGCACTCAATGCTATCCGTCACGATTTATTTTGCTACAGACTGTCTGTTCAACTTTCTTAAGACAATGAATCAAGTACATCAGTTAATCTGAGATTGCGAAAGCGTGAAGTTTCCAAATTTTAGATTTTGGTAGATGCATCCAAGATGCTAAGATTGTTGCGTGTTCAAGAACAAGAAATAGAAAAGGTGCCACCAACTTACTGGGCCGGGGATGGAAGGCAGCGATGGCCGCTTCATAGGTGCTGCCTGCCAAAAGTCGATTTGCAATCTTGTCCGATATAGTTCTGATATCATTGTCAATGTTCATGATTTCGTAAAGTAGATCATGCTACTTAATTCGTCATGTGTAATTGTGTTGTTATGTTTGCAGTTTAACGTTGTTCTGCATGTACACACACGGTTATTTTGCGCGAATTTGGGTGCAATTCCACGCTTCACTTGCACGCGAGTGATAGCGGCAGCAAGCTCAGTCTGAAAAGGCCATGGGTAAGCCGCATTGACGACCAAAAGACCGATAATTAATTAATTTGAGTGTTAGTCACTTTGATATTGGAATAATGTGACATCAACAGTGTTTTGATAACCTAATATTATCGGCTTGTATTCGCATCAGTAATGCAAAGGAATTATTTCGTGACTCAAATTTGCTCTCATTATTCGTGATCCACATGTATATCAGCCTAATGCGTGGCATGCGTATGTAAATAACTCTTGAAAGTGCACTTCATATTCAAATTCACTTCGAACGTTTTACCGCTCCTATATTTTGATTACACTGCCATTAGGTTGTAAGGTTTCTTCAATGGGAGTATTTATGAGTTCAATAACTTCGATGAGCATCCACAAAATCATTGTAAAAGCACTGTCCTATCCGCAAATGTCTCCGGTTACATTAGAAGCACATTTAAATGCATGCAATATACGCCCACGGATTGACAATTCATTTTTGCTTGTATGAAATTCATGGTGTGGCGAATGAAGTTCCGATAATTATTGTATCCATTGCTTACCGATTGATAATACATACAAGCAGACACAGAGGTAGTAAATATTTTATAAAATTAGAGTCAGTCATTTCGAAATTCCTCATATTTTTGATTTCTACTTTTCCTACTTTTTTGTACCTGAAGATAATTGTTGGATGGCATTCGAAAAACAATTGAACATATTGATAAGAAATAAAAACTGCAATCTTAGAAATACCTGACTCTTTCCAAACTTTAGCTGAACATCTGAAGGTTGAGTTGCGCATCGACAAAGAGCTTTAAAGTTTGATTAATTTGCGATGATATATTACATTCAACTCTATTCTATTCCCCTGTAAAACCGACAGACTTTAATGACTTCAATAGTCCAAATTTTGCTGCATAATAGATTTCGCAATATTAAACCTGGCGTATTCTCTTCAAAATCTTTATCAGCAACTTACCATCTGAACTGTCAAAATAGTACATTTTGACCAATGACATGGAGAAGCATTAGGTGAGAAACATAGGTGATTACAGCATCACAAATATTCTAGACAAAAAATATTGAGCCTTAAATCAAAAATACGCTTCGCTTGCGTGTTTACTGCTCTTAATGATTCTCTAAATATAACTCTGTAAATAAATCTGTGAAAGTGAATTGTCATGAGATGAAATTTTGTTGCATGCAAGATCTTTATGAGAAGAAGTGTGCATGAACGCAGAATACCAATGAGTTTCACCAATTCCTGCATCACACATTGTTTAGAAGATAAATTGTTCTATAATACCACCCGCGGACATCAAAAACTGTGTTCTGAGAAAATTTCTGAACTGCTTTGCACGATAATTCGTGTTCTGTAGCAGTTGTGCATTCAACACGCTAATGTGCTCTGGCAGCACAAAATGTATTCCAGAGCCAGTGAGAGATGCGTGCGTGCTGTGATATCACTTCACACACCAAAACACACATCGTCTGGCTAACATTCGATTCAGTGTATACACTGATTCGCAGGTTCGTACGCCTGCTATTTTTTTTAATAATGATCGGAAGGGCCAACATTATGCAGAAAACTTGTGCGAAATGATCTGAATTCTTCGAATCTACAGGAATTGTGGCAACCGAAGCACTTTTCTGGAGCTCACAATAATCCGCAAGCGACGCACGACCTTTTTTCCTATCTCTGTAAAGTATTAGGAATTCCTTTTTGCCCACTTAGTAAGTTCTTGGATGTGCCGTCGATTTCGAATCAGTTACACTTCTAGCTAGCAAACCGAAGCAGATATACAAAGTATTTAATTCTGTTTGTCAACCTAGCTTGATGGCCTTCCCTTTGGGACTTTACTGCGAGGGCGACGACTGGAATTGTGATTTTTTAAATTTTCATGTGCTTTGCCGCTATCCGTCCCTCCTGTCTGAGAACATTTTCCTTACTTTGTTTATTTCCTTATGTACCGATGATTCCAAGATTTCCACTCTTCGTCTTAGTAGTGTTTGAGTTGCTCCTAAAGATACACATGCGCAGTCAATTACCACATGCATTTGTGTGCACGTGGGGGTATTCATGAATGTTATGAATTGCACAGCATACATGTGCTTGTAGATGATTTCAGAGAACAAGGATTTCAAATGTCACCAGCGACCCATTAGCTCTTAAATGCTAATTTTCCAAAACCAGTCACATGAACAATATGTAATGCATGACAACGTCGCGATGTGGTCGAGACGCGTGAGGCGTACATTAATAAAATTAATGCTACAATCCACTGTGCATTATGACGCCACGCTGCACTCTTCGCACTTCAGTTGAATCTACAGCGATGGACATTAGAAACAATTGATGAGTACTTGTCCACGCTATTGAAGACGCGAAGGAATCATGAGCTTTTTCATGACCACGGATCAACCTACTATAAAATTTTTCTGGACAGAATAGAGGAGTAGATAAATATCATTGATAATAATTCGATTTCTATGCCTAGAAATAATAAGGTGTTGGCTAGCCGATTAAGGCAATCTCAAAGTGAGTGCTATCTAATCGCTGTTTATCAAAATGTCTTTGTTCTATTTCTGTGTCCTGAAATAAACGTTTGCATGCTACGAAAATTGAACCTAATTTACCATAGAAATATATTGTTTAACTGAAGTTGACTAGAATGGAAATTGACTCAAGGTCGCGGCACATCCGGGGGAACTAAGTTGGGGCATGAACCACCAATGAAAAGCTTTGATTCATTGTTGTTGATTTCTATGTAATTTACATTGCGAACAGCAAGGCCGTAAGTCAGTAATAGTCCGGCAGCCAGAACGAGTTTCTGCAGGGAACGAGGACGAAAGTGAGACTTTCACAGAATGATGTGCACCCTATGCCTACTACGAATCTGCACGTCTGCCGAGTTCTAGTGAGTTCCTCTTCTTGTCGGACACGATCAAAGAAAAACACATGTAAATCCAATGAGACGCAGACTGCAACTTTTGACTGAAATAAAATGTTCTATGTTTTCGCTTTCTACAGTACAAATATTAAGTCTAGAGCCATAATTTTCGACATGGAATGTCTTCAGGTCATTTCCTATGCTGTGCATGTGCTATTATCATGCCTCTTATTGGTAATGTGTTCGAGAAAGTGGTTAAATTAGGATAAAATTGACCAAAATGCTTGTGTTTGCTGACATTAAGAGGCTCGCCAAATCTAGATATGTGTAGCTTCACAGACATGAGTGCATATACATGATCAGAAATGACCTGAAAAAAAACAATGTCAAAAATTATGGCTCCAGACTTACTATTTGTACTGTAACAAGCGGAAACATAGAACATTTTATTTCAGTCAAAAGTTGCAGTCTGCGTCACATTGGATTTACATGTGTTTTTCTTTGATCTTGTCTGACAAGAAGAGGAACTCACTAGAACTCGGCAAACGTGCAGATACGTAGCAGGCATAGGGTGTACATCAGTCTGTGAAAGTCTCACTTTCGTCCTCGTTCCCTGCAGAAACTCGTTCTGGCTGCCGGACTATTACTGCACTGTCCAGCCAAAGTGAGTCATGGAACAATAAATAGAGAAAATGAGCAAATCAGATGACATTATCATTGGAGCAAAGAAATAGACTTCGTCGTAATCGACGAACTGCACCTGAACTGCCAGTGCAGCACTGACGTCATGTTCTGTGTTAGAAGAAATTGCGATAAACGTCATAACGAGGTTAATTTTCTCATCTGCTGCACAGCACATGAACGGCCAGTGTAAAGCAGGCCTTACTCGATTGTTATTGGATGATGATTAGAGAACTGCATTCAACAGAGTGACGTACAGCGCACACTTTTATCTGTCATTGAATGCCGTTGTGAAGATGCCGCGAGCACGTAGGTGGAGATCATAGAAATAGATTGTTTATCTGAAGTTGACTAGAATGGAAATTGACTCAAGGTCGCGGCACATCCGAGGGAACTAAGTTGGGGCATGAAGAACCAATGAAAAGCTTAGAATTACACATGTGACTGATTCTAGACCAATGATACAGCCGTTGACAAGTGTATCTAGGTGAAAATGCGTGCGATTTTTGTGCCACTATTGTGCATTGCAAGAAGCTTCATTTCCATTCTAGAGGTATTATTGTTATCAATTTCTATGGTGGAGATCGACCTCTCTCCTATCCTCTGCTATCAGTCATTAGTTGTCATCTTTACCATAATTGCATTATAGCATTTCTTTCAGGAGTCCGTAGCAAGCATTCATTTTCGTAGGGCATCAGAGTATGCCGGGTACGTGTTTTTTAGCCTCAATTAGCTCCTATCTATCCAATCTGAATAGATTCAGCGTCTCTAAATCAAAATCAATGAAAACTTAGCCTCTAAATCTCTTGGGGAATGGAATATCTCGATTAACACTCCAAAACCTGCGCATGAATGAATGACGAGATCCAGAAAGTTAATGAAATTATCAAACTTTTATGACACGGTTTTCAATGAGCATTTAAGTCTGTTCTCAATGAATAGAAATCAGTCGGAATGATCACTCATGGGAATTTCTTAGACTCAGACTGAAAGGAGAGATTTGAATATTTGAAGAGCGACCATTCAAACTCAAGAGAGAAAACACAATGGAATTTCGCTTTGTTTGAAGGAGAATATTATCTGTGTTATAATATCTGTGTCCAGATTTTTCTTTGATCTTTGCGCAGAGAATATTGGCTGGATGATATTGAGCTACTTTTCTGGAGAATTGCGTGAATATTGCTGTTAGAAGAGGTCAATAGTATCTGCAGAATAGAAACGTCAATGTTTATGCGAATACAAGAAACCGTTGGAGTAATTACATTTTAAGGACTTGCCTAAGTGCTCTGAAAGGTGATCGCGATGTCATGGATTGTGTTAATAGAATTATGTACATGACTGGATAAAATTACTTTTGCATGCAAATTAAAATGGTGACAAATTTCACTTTCGGACATTGATAGCCCGAAATTTTTAGCCGCATTTTTAGCCTCTTCATCCCGAAAAGTTATGCGTGTGGATCGGATTCAATGCTTCATTCATCATCGAACCTTTTTTCTTTGACCAACTGTGAATTCAGCAAATTATTTCGAAATGTTACAGAACCACGTTCGTCCCGAGTTGGTTAGAAGAAGAAGGATACAATCAACAATTTTCATGCAAGACGGGGCTCCGGCTCATTATGCAACTGAAGTCCGGCGATACTTGGAGGCGACATTTGGTGCGAACGAACTTGGCCATCACGGTCGCCAGACCTCACACCAGTGGATTACTGGTTTTGGGGAACCCTGAAGGCTAGAGTCTTTCATTATCAAAGTCAGAGAAGCCTGGAGCATCTGCGACATCGCATTCAAGAAGAATGTTCACGGATATCCGTTGCAGAATTGAGAAGCGCCATTGCTTCTTTTCCACGACGTGTGGATTTGATGCTACAAGCCGATGGAAGGCATTTTGAGGACGTTCTGTAACTGAAAAGTCATTCAAATCAAGCGATTTTTGTTTTGTTAAGTAATAAATCGTATATCACAAAAAACGTCATTTTCTGAAGATTCGAAAATTGTAATTGTCTTCGAAATATTGTAATTTTAAGTGCGTCATTTTTACGAAAAACTTTTTTCCTTCGTTTTGAGACAACCTGTATATCCGACTATCTCTTCTTTATGAAAAATGGGCATCTGTTTAACAGAAAGAATACGACGGAATAAAGAGCCTGGACACCCGGGAGAACCATATTCACATCAATAATTTCTAGCGGGAGGCTCTTAGCCTTGTATCACGATTTTCCCTTGTAATCAATTTAACCGATTTGCTTGATCTAAACTGTCACCACAGAGTCAGGATATGAAAGTATTCGCATGATCAAGGTAATCACCGATTTCAATTATTCAAGTAATTTATTCCGGTGTGTTTTCATTCTCATCTCACCAGTGTTTATTTATGAAGCTTGTGAATTTCTCTTGGATGGTCAAATGCGCATATCAACTTGATTCTGAAGATCTTGATGGGCGGTATGATGAAAAACAAAGTCGAAGAATGTAATTTAGCAAATTAATTTTACATTAAGTCTGAATATTGTCTGAGAAGGAGTAGCGCTCTCCAGCACTATATGATTTTCGGATATCAGACAATGGAATTCAGAGAATTTTCAGAAGTATTTAATCAGCCAAATGAGTTTCCTGTCTAGGAAAGAAACCTCCGTCACATAGTCCATTACCGTAGAGATATGCACGGCTAGTATGCTGCCAAGCCGCGAGGCGATGTATTTTGGGAATTTTCAAGCCGAACGCAGCCGTACGTTTTTGTATCCGAGCCGAACCGACGAACCGCACATATTTTAATAAGTTTTTATAATTTTTCAGCAATTCAAAAATTTTGTAGAAATAAGTGATTAGAATTTTTAATTACTGTTCGAAGATGAGCTAGAAAGGGCAAAATCGATACCCTTAGCAATTTCACACTTTTTCATGTCATTAGGAGCAGCAGTTTAGGGGTCTAGTCGGCCCCTCGAAGCGCTTCAGATCGCGAAATGGATATGGAATCACATCGATCACAGTCTCTCGAAGCGTTGGTAAACAATCTGCTTGTGTTCCTCAATTCCAACCTTCAAAACTTCATCTATGCAAAATGAAAGATATTCTCAACCCACATGAGACAATGTATTTCATCTTTCTATCCGGTGACAATTCCATGCTAAAAACTTTTAAGCATCGCAGCATTTATTTTATCTGTTTATTTATCGTGACTTTTCTTTTGCGAAACTTTTATCTCTTGAGTTTTACGGACATTTCTGTCCAAGTATATTTGAAGTCTGTCGACCAAGCGTCTCATGCCTTCAGTCAAACGTCACATCAATTTTGAATGAAAAAAACTCATTTCATTTGGAAGAAGACAATTATTTTCTGGACAGGGCAATGTTTGGCGATGAACATCACAATGCTCACATTACATGTACAGTGCTCGTTTGAAGAAAATAAACATTCTAACTGTACGCCTTTGAATGTCTTTGCATTACATCGCGGCAAAATTAGTTTTTCTTTTTTTGTGTTTTTCATTCCGCAATCAACAAATGTGATGTATTTACGCTTATTAATGCAATTTGATTGGACTGGAGCTACACCTTTTATTGTTCTTTTATGTCCATCTCATTTTAGTTAGCGCATTAGATAGTGACAATTTCTCAGTGATCTTGAGGCTAGTGCTACTAAAAAAAGTTCTACTTTCCATGTACAAAATCGCTTCTTACCATATACAGTATATGCGGTGTGAGAAAAAGGACTCGCAGTATTATTGAACTAACTATATTATTATATATAGGCTTATCACCACGGAAATCCGAGCTTTCGCCGTTTAAGCTAGTGGAATGGAAAAGATGTTCATTAATGATGAATTCCGTTGCTCGTCTAGGCATGGATGAAAGTGAATTTTACCAGATCTGACGAATAATCAAATGTGATGAGTGCTGCATACGTAGCAGCTGCAGATTCTTGCAACCAGGCCGTTATTGCAAGCTGTTTTATTGAAACAATTTTATATTCAATGAGAAGCGATAACAACGATGAAATTCGCATGGTAGAATGAGAAGTTGACGGCACCTAACTATTGACATCTAGAGGACGCCGCCCTTCTTTAGATGCCGTTGTCATGGAAACGAAAGTTCACGACGTAATATTGTCCTCTTTGTGCACGTCTCGTCTGCTCTACTCCTGTAGCATGATACGGCGTCGGATTTCTGTTGGTGAAGCCGAGTTACCGCCACAGTTTTCTGACAAACTGATCCTATTTCCTCAATTAAATTGCATGAATAACATGTATCACACCGCGTGATCAATGGTTTCTAAAAACGCTCTTATGATACCGACTGGCAATCTGGAAGGGATTTCTCCAACACCCTCCACAAGATGCAAGAGTGTCAAGCATGGCTTGGTATTGAACTAGAGAATATAATCACATATTAACATTGCGAGTCAATCTAGAAGGTGGAACAGCTTGAATTTTTTAGTTAAAGTCACGAACCAATCGAATGAAGTACAGTGTATACTGACAGACATTGGTCCTCAGTAAGCATGTTTACTCCAATGAAATTGCAGATACAGATGGCATCAGCCAATCAAAATGAAGGCGCTCCAACTTCCTCTTATTTGAGCAATCCGCAGTGTTCTACCATCGGGAAACAGTTTCTTTTCCAACTGCCTTGCGAAAGCGCATGTACATGTATGTGTTCAAGCCAATATATCAATAGTACGTTAAAGTACCCTTACATTGCAGCTTACTTTCTAAGGTACCTAGGTGTAAATTACAGATGCAATTTATGCAAGGTGCTTCTATCAACTTCTGATCACCCGAGTCGCATACTCCCTGTCAGCCTTTTAAAACTAAACCGCTCGATCAACGCTTTGTTTGAATACTTCTTTTCCGGAATTAGCTGAATGTCAAGGTAATTATGACCTTTTTTAAAAGTATGCAATAGTCCTTAGTTTTGAAATGTGCCGAATCGCGGACGTTTGTGTATGAAACATTTCCACGAAAGGAATTGATTTTCAATATGAGAGGATCCCATCATAAGTTGTCTATTGATAATGTAATGACCATCCAGTATGCTACAATCATTCGATGTGGTCTTTATAATCATTTGAAGATGCAATAGATAGAGCTGTAGAATGCCATTTCATAGTTGCATAGAATAATTACTTTTAGATGTATATTTTTTGGAAGAGTTGTATTCCTTGCACAAATCTATGACAAAACTGTGGCAAAACATTTGAAAGTTAGTTTAGGAAAGGAGACGGTCCCCCTACATTGATGACCATCAGAGCCGGGATGATGCGGGCTAAGTATCCATTTCAAACATTTCAAGCAATTGCAAAGAAATCGCTAAACGGCTAGATTAAGTCGTGCATCTGACTTATAAGAAATTCGCAAATCTCGGTTCGCGCAAGGCAGGTGAATCAGCAAGCGCTTTCACCATTACTGTGAGGTTTTTGCTAGATTGAAAGGGAGTGTACCATCCAATTTCGCTTTAAATGCAAAATTGATTTAATGTGATGCTTCAAGCATCTGCAACAAAGTTAGCCGATGTCTGATATGTTCTATAATACATCTGCAAATAAGATACAATGAATATATATAAGAAGAAATAAGAATGTAGATAAAATATGAATATATAAAGTAAGAAGAAATGTAGAAAATGAGATGCTAATCTGCACCCGCATACTCCATTGCATTATAATGAGCATAGCATGTGCAGTTTCCAATGCAAAATCCTTGGTTTTCATCTCTGTGACTCAAGTAATTCATTCATTACTGATAAGCTATCATAACTTCTGTCTGCATCTTTCAAAAAAATTGGCCGAATGTTTGGAAATTTCCAAAAAAGATGATCCTGAAAACAGAGTTTTCTCTGTTTTGCGACAAGTTATCCAGATTATATTATAGCTTACAAATCATCAGCAGACACACACGGATACAATTCAAAGATACGTCGGCAGATTTACAGTAGATTAATACTGATTACATTAGACAAGCACAAGATACCCGACATGTTTATGTTGACATCCTGTGCTATTTACGATGACAGGCAATATCATTAAAAGGAATGAAGTAAAACTGACGTCTCATCAGAAAGGTTACCCGAAATGACTGTTATTATTGAATTATCTATCCACTATCTCAACATAATCATTCGGAGAAATCTGTCTGCCTCAAGTGCTCAAATGCAGTGTGCTGTTCAAGTGCTCCTTCAGGCAAAAGAAAAAAGAGAAAGCTCGATAGAAATCAAACCTCTGTGTTTATTTTTTTATTGGTTATACCATTTCAGTATTTCACACATATATTTTAGTTTGTTTTGGTTGTATCTGTCTTTTGCGGTTGTTTTGTTTTTGTTTTTACTATAACTATCAGCATTACTTATTATTACACATATCATTACTGTATTGATTTTAGAATGCCAGCCGCATGTAAGTTAATGCGGGGCCCCGCCCGCCTGGGCTTGAGCGTTCAGGTAGAGGGGCCGAAGCGCGACCAGGCGGGTACCTGCTGACGACTGGTTTTATTTGCTTTAACGTTTTTTTTATCGCTAACTGCCCTAGTGTGATGAATGGACTCGTCGGTTACTGGTCTCCATGGGGTTGACATGGTGATTACTAAGTGTCTATTTATATATAAGTTGCTAATGAATCGAGCCTGAAACTTTGACCATGGAGATCACTTGTTAAGCGGCCATGTACGATCTCGTACACTTAAGGGTGAAGTCCAGCCCGTATAGCGCTATGTTATGGACCCCCGGGAAGGTCCGCCCGGCACGCAATCAGATCCGTCAAGTCTTTGTGCCTAAAGACCTTCATGCATTCATGCATTTGTCGAGGATCACAAGTCAAAGGACCATTAGGGGTAAGGTCAAGCCCCGCTTTAGAAACGCTGATTGAAAAATGGGGAAGGTCCTCCAACACATCGATCTCGTCAAGTTTGGCTCTAAAATGTAGTCCTAGGATAGTCAAAAGTTTGACGCGCCTTGAACGGTTAATGTCTGCCGGTGGGAACGCACCACCTGTTCTCTTAAGAGCAAACCTTAAGTCTTATTAAATATACAGTAAGTTTATTAAAATTATGAAACATTTAGACGTTGTTATGGGAATGTCCCAGCTTCAAGTATTTGGTGGCCTTTATTTCACATGCCCTGTTTATGATATTTGATGCTAGAAATATCATGAAATATTCTATCATGAGTTGAAATGATCTGCGCTGTTCAAAGCGCCTGGCACCAAAGGTAGGCCTATATCTGCACTCTTCAAGAAGATCAATATTTGCATAATCTGTCAAATGAAATACTTGCACATCGGCAAATCTAAAAGGATAGAGAGATTCCGACTTAACGGGGACATGCGAGTAAAATGCATGGTCAAACAGCATCTCACGACACTTGGCAGATATCTCTGCAAGATTGCAATTGTTGCTAGATTCGTGATGATCGTCTTTTCACTGACAAATCAAGTCTAAATGGATGCCAACAGCCTATCTTCTGACCAGGATCAGACCATAGGACAGTGGTCATCTAGAATTCTAACTTAATAAATACTCTGTGTTGCTCTACATAGCAGACAGTGGCATGAATCATCCAGCTCTGTCTATCGCTTACTTTGTCTTTCTGTCTGGAGAGAGCACTTTATTTATCTTACCTGCGTTCGAATCCTTGTTAGACCGGTTGTGGACGGAAAGATCTGTAAGCTGATTATTCACATAGTCCGGGAGGGAACAAACACGAAGTTTTGTAAAGAGCGAGGTCGTACCTGAAACTTACCCACAACACTGTGCACCTCTTGTCTAGTGCAAAGCTGCCCGTATGCCGGATCACATCTTTCGTCCTTCATGAAAAGCCTGAATGGAGAACTTGTGACATACCATGCCCATTGATCATAATTGATTAATTGAGTTATTGGCTGCAGATTAAAGTCGAAGCAGCATCAAATTCCTTGGCAGCGGTAAGATAAGGGATGGTTTATGACACTTGGAGCTTAGGAGATGCAATGGAGGACTTCAATGCGACCACACACCACATAAACTCAGTAAGGCTTGACCTATACTGGAACATTTTACAGCGGATCCGTGGAGCACTCAGCAGGAACTCCTGCTGCAACTCGATTTTTGCATGGAAATATGAAAACTCGTCCTCAGTCCTCACCAGGTTCAAGACTCTGATGTAGTTTGCATACCCTTTTGTACGTATAAAATGATTCGCGTCAGAATGTTTCCTCTAATATAAGTGTGTCCTTGAAAATGTGCACCATATTTCGTGATTAACTCTCGGTTTCTGCATACTACATAACTTGCGAAGCACATGGATTTTCCAGTTTTCATTTTGCTAATCGATGCGGGTTGCTGGTCTGACGTTACTAGCGGAAATAATCTGTAGAAGACTGTATTTGGTCAGTAGATGGACTGACATCGACACTGTCCATTTCAATTATCATATATATTCACTCTATTTTACCAATTCATACATTTTAACTATTCTTTGTTGCATGGAATCATTCGCTATTCTTAATGCTCTCTTTATTGTATACGACATTTAGATCGCCAAAAGCCATCATCTGATACAAATCATCCAATGTCATCCAACCGCAATCGATATCATAAATCCGATTTTGTCATTGTAATAAAATGAATGCTCATAATCATTGTCCAACTTCCTGATTGCTGTAGACGCCCTCAAAGAGGAAATATTTGTATTTGAAAACGCCTTAATCAGATGATTTGTAAGAATGTTGTTGATTATAATGAAGATCACTCGGTGCATGTAACAAGCAATCATAAACGGCTTTCACTCAAACTTTTGAATAATGAATATGTCAACAAATCTGAATAAGTTAGGAGTATCGAAATCACGACATTCGGTTTTGAAAAGTGGAATGCATTCGAACGAAGATCAGGAATATCGGCGCTTGAAGTGACTAATCAATGCCAGGCCTGATTATTGCATGTTGATGGAATTCATCACAGATGTTGAACATCGCGGTAGTCGAACCGGATATTAACCATTGTAGTTCAATCTGTCAGGGAATATCCCACGGTGGGACTTGGAAAGTACACTGAAACTTAATGCCGAAATTAGAGAAAAATTGATTCCGCCTTCAACTGATGTCATTTTTGTGCTGTGAAATCTGTTTTCATAGCTCATTATTCAAGCACATGCTGCTGTTATGTTATCTGGCATTCTGTACAACTTTAATATGAAGTAATCCATGCTAAATATAATACTACTAGCAATATCAAAAGTTTGGTAGCAATTAGCTCTGTTTTAAACGGGGCTCCAAATATTTGATGAATTTCAATTTTCAATTTTCAGTCATCAATATAGATTTAGATCAACAAGGATTTTTGCGTCCGACAGAATTACTCGTACATTGTTACTGTGATTCATACGGAACTCAGGAGCTATTCTTCTATCATTTTTACTCGACGCATTCAAGTGTCGTAGTGTCATTGTTGTAGACTTCTCTTAGAAGCTATGACTGTTTCATTGCCGGACGGTTAGCTAATTCAAATTATATTTTTCCATAGTTTCATTTATTGGACACATACTGCAGCTTGAATTCTTCATTCCTTGTAGAATGCGTACATCGTGCAAGTGAACATTGATTTGGAGAGATTCAATGCATTTCTTGAAATTGCAAGGTGAAGCCGTATTTGAATTTGCAGAGAAGAAAGCACATTAAGCAGCTAATTTTCATACCTAATTCCTTAAATTGCTCTATGAAACAAACAAAAAGCTGAAGAAATTCAATATGAATACTGATGTAGATTTAGGATAAAATTGAGGGATCATGTTGCATAACGGATAAATTTGGCAAATCCACATATCTGCATTCAACAAGATACAATGAATTTTTGTGAAAGGATTTTGATATTTTTTTATCGGCTCAAAGATGAGAAAGTTTAGTCAAAAGTGACCGATGACTTATTTCTTTCTAGACTTCTATCAAACAGAGAAATATGTATTTCCCGACCAACTCGATATTTCAACACTCCGTTATTTCTTAAGAGTGTAAAATGCTTGTAATTTCGGAAACTGATGTAAATGACAAAATGGAACCTCGTCAATTGGTTGCTTTATCATTGTTCAGACCTTCAGGACTTGAAAGAACTCATCCACAGGTTTTGCGATCATAATAAAAATATATTACTTGGCAAATTACTTTTTCCCACTTTATCTAATGCATCTCTAATTGACTGCAGCGAACGGGAGGTAGTTCATTTTTATGAGTTCCAACTCGTTTGGTAAATCTCCTTTGAAAAAAATCATAAGCTGCTGGCTATCTTTTGTATTGTTCAGTCCCTGTAGCCAACAGATGATGGCCCAGAAAACAAAAACATGGTGAACGCTGAGCTTTCGCGAGACCACTCGCATCGTCTGAGCTTTGTAAAATTAACCATTAAAATCATGAGAGTGGACCACTTCACTACCAACGAGTTATTTCATACTTTCTGTTGAGATCAGGTCGGTGAATATCAATCATTTGGGCTTCAGCGATTCTAGTCTCAAAAGGCGCATTACAATGTGTCAATATCTCCACCTGAAAATCGTTGATTGTCAAAGAATTATTGTGATCATTCTTAGAATGATCAGACAGGGCACTATTGTTATTATTCATTATTAGTTAGTTATTATTCAAACTTGCAGACAATTCCAAGCTAGATATCGCGAACATGAATATAGTCTGAGAATGAATAATAACAATAGTGCCCTGTCTGATCATTCTAAGAATGATCACAATAATTCTTTAACAATCAACGATTTTCAGGTAGAGATATTGACACATTGTAATACGCCTGTTGAGACTAGAATCGCTGAAGCCCAAATGATTGATATTCAACCCGTTGGTAGTGAAGTGGTCCACTCTCATGATTTTAATGGTTAATTTTACAAAGCTCAGACGATGCGAGTGGTCTCGCGAAAGCTCAACGTTCACCATGCTTTTGTTTTCTGGGCCATCACTAATTGCTAAATCATTGAGTGCATCTGATATTCAATGTTTGCCACCTATGGACTATACTGTTGAACTTTTATTTTTTTTGTACTGTTGAATACTATTTGATGCTACTCTGCATTTATCTCCTGTGAAGAGAAATATGTTTTATTTATGTGCATTGTATATCTACTGTTTATTATATTAGTTAGCACTATACCAGAGTACTTGTGTACTTTAGTACGCATGTACTCTGAACTACTTTCTCCTCTGGTTCAAATGCTATGGATTTTAGTAAAATGACCTCCATTGCTGGACGGTAAACATCAAATATAAGTGATTTCTAATGTTAAAAGTAATGGGAAGACAATTTCCAGGTTAGATAAAATCTCATTGCTGGACACTCAAGTCTACAACAATGATATCATTGCTGCTCGAATTTTTTTCGATTGAATGCAATGTCTAAGAAATCGGACCGCAATAATACTACACAGTAACCTAGGAGTCCATGACAGTAACAATGTAATATTGCAGTTTAGACAGCTGAACCGCAATATGCTATGAGGCTGAGGGCCGTTAGGCCCGAATCCATAGCTTATTGCGGTTCAGATGTCTAAACTGTAATATCATTGTGTCTCGGTTTTCTATGTAACTGAACCGCAATATACCCACGAAGTGGTTATAGAATTCTAATTCTATGCTGAACTGCAATATGCGAAACCGGCATATAGTGGTTCAGTATTTTAACTAAGGAAGATATACGAACCTAAACACAATGTAGGAAAAAAGCGGAAAGCAATGCTATAAATACACAATGTAGATATGCGCTACCTGAGGCTTCTAAAATATCTTTCAAATGCATAGATACCGATATCATCATTACGGCATACATGGTTGCGTGGATTCCTGGATATATATAGGAGTCCATATGGTTGCGTGTATATCTAGGAGTCCATGATTGTTGCCTTCTTTTTTTACCACATTGTACCGTAAGTTGGGGTGAATAGGGTCACGTGTTGAATAGTGTCACCTGACTCGGAATGAATATCAGAGCTTTAAGATCTGAGAAATTATCACTTTTTGAAAAATTTTTTCTTTCAAAATGCACATAATGGTGAGTGTATCACGACAGAAAACAGAATACATATTTTACATTTAAAGTTCAGAAAAAGAAACTTTTGTTATTTCGTAAATCTTATATTTTTTTAAACATCAGTCAAAACTTTTATGCTGCACGATAGAGAGCACTTTATTTTTATTCGCTATTCATATGATGACCTCAAGAAACTTTATACAGGCAATTATACAGCTTCTGAAGGCGACAGCGTTCATATCATGCCAATAAGGATTCACCTTATAATTTAGATTTGTTTTGGATTTTCAGCGGGGGTCACGTGCGCTTCGTCAGTATCAGCCACTGGAATTGGTTGATTCGTGTCGCGTGATAGTTTAGTGTCGAGTTGAATGCTGTTCGGCGTGCACTTCGCAACCGTCAATGCTGACAAGAAGCTTCACAAAGCAAGACGCGTCGCAACGATGCCCCGAACCTGTAGGCTTACTTCGCCACCGGGTTGCAGGAAGTACAGGAAAATTGATATTAGGAGTTAATGAATAGGAGTAAAGATAATAGAAATGAATGGTGACTCTTCGCTGTTTCAAAGCTCTGATTGCATTTTCGAAACATTATTTTCCTCTAAAATGTTTTGGCGGTTTTGCCTAAAATGTGGATATTAAGTTGATTCGTTATTTTACATGAGTAAAATATATTTTTTTGTAATCGAATCATGAACTTTTTCAATTTTTGCCTATCGTGGTAAGGCAACAATGATAAGAACCTCAAAAATCAGTTTGTGAGAAATCAAATGCTATTGAAAAAAAAAATCTTTAGAATTAAGAACTTGGATAATTCATAGATTTCAAAAACAGCGCTGTGTTTAGTTATGCTTGAATAGAGATTAAGCTTATAGTTTAGTGGACTAGAAACATTTGAACGGATTCATATAGACATAATTTATCAACAATATTGACCCGATTCAATTAGAAATATTATTTGGAACCAAAAATGTAATTCAATGAAGAGACCCCATTCACCTCAAAGCATGGGGTGAATAGGGTCACTATTAAAATACAAATTAATGATGAAATACAAAAACCAGTTGCTGATTCATTGCATAGGCGAATGGCCACCATGTGGCTCATCTACCTGGCTTGATTTCAAAATCACAGCATTACATTACAGAACAGGGCAAGTGAAACCTTAAAAAATTGACCCTTTTCACCCACTTACGGTACCATAGCTAAATTACCCAAAATATAACATCAATATGAATTTTTGTGGGGAATAATGTAGGACATTTGTGGGAGCGTAAGCGCCTGAAAATCTCCTGTATTGTTGCCCGAAGAAATCTACATCTATGTAAATAATATTATGCGTAATATAAGACTATTGTATCGATGTGACACATAGAAATTAACAATACCATAGAAAGTCTATTATCCACTTCTATGATGTGACACCAGTAATGCTGCCACGTTAGCGCACGAGACGATATCAATGGCAGCATTAATGGTGTCATATCGATACAATAGTCATATTAATCATGAGATGTCTATTTCCGTCATAACTGGTGTCTGAAATCACTGATTCACAGACAGGTTTTTCTAAGATATCAATGTCCCATTCGATATCAAAGAAAAAGCTCAGGCCCCAATTCAAGATCATTTCATAACCAGCTGTCTTAGCTCACTGACGCTTTCAGAGCAATAGATTCTTTCAACAATTTATTAACAAATCCAAGCACATGTTCACACACTATGGAAATCAATATGCAAGTGGTTCATCGCATGATGTGATGATAATTGAAATGTGCAAGATAACAGCATTGTTGCTTTTTTATCTTCTAGAAATACGAACTTAGCATCGTACGAAAAACTAGGCGCAGATGCTTTGAAATGGTCCACTATTTTCGCTCCAATCATGACATAGCGAGAATCCATTTCCAATATTTCATGGACTCTCTCACTTAAAAAAGAGCTTGTCATCGAACTTTTCTATCATTTCAAACCCTAAATTGTGCACTCTTTACAGAACTATTAATTCGAGCAATGAGCAAATACATTTAGTGGTTTTGTCGCTCCGCTCTTGATGTATATTCTGATCCTATCTATTAAAAACTAATCTCTTTATAATTTGATATTATCAGTGAAGTGAGACTTTGTTTACCAAATCAGATTCTATACTGCAAATGCCAAATTTTCGTGTAACAGAGGAAATGCACTATGAAAGGTATATGTTAGAGGTAGCACACAGTGATACGAGTACATGATTCTTGAAATTAAACAATTTTTTTCGGTAAGAAACTTCATGGAATTCATAAATTGAAGGAAAATATATATAAAAAAGTTATCCCCTATCGATCTGAAATGGCTCATAAAAGACACTCCAACATTTCATTTGCAAGAATAACACAATGATGAAGCGAAAACAGAGGTAGAAGAAATACAGTGTGTTAGTGGAAAAACATAAGATTCTCACATGTAGTATATGAAATTGATGATTGCTTTGTATTCTTTGATAATTTTACATTATGTCTAGATATCTATTCATGGCTAGCAGATGAAGTCACCTTTGATGTCTATTTCCGTCATTACTGGTGTCGTTTTGCATTGGATGCATAGGAGGAAATTTTGAGTTACCTAAGGTAAAACGACATTACTGGTGTCGAATCTCAAATAATTGAAATGGACTGGGCAGCAATGCTGTGAACACACATGTACATGTAGATATTCGCCAGCAGAAATTTCTAAAATATCTTTCACAAGTATCTGTATGCATGTGTATGCATGGATTCCTAGATATGTACCAAATACACAGCTCCAGTAAGGAAATTATTCTTGATATACTGTAGAATATTTGCCTTTACTGCCAAAGATGCAAATTTTACTTATTGTGCACTTGTCACCTTAATTGTTTTGTAACATAATGTACAAGAGGTTAGCCCTCCGATGTACACCGTCCGTTTTGGTTGACAGTTTGGGTGTTATATATCTAGGAGTATATCAGCGATACAGGTATCATCGATGCAGGTATCATCATTGCGAGGTACATTATTGCCGTCTTTTTTCCACATTATGAACCATCGCATTCATTGTCAAAAAGCAAATGACATTACTGTTTGAAATGAGGCTATTGAATTCATTAACTCAGGTCATTTATATCGAACACATGCACATATGTTGCTCCTCTCATCGATAAAATTGACACTTGAAATCTGCACTGTAAACCGCAGACCGACAATTATCCCACAATATTACTGACAAAATCAACCGACGATTGTCACCTCCAATTTCCTGCGATATCCGACGAATTTGTACGTTCTCCAACGACGTCGAAACAGATGCTTCGTATGCAAATCAACTAAAAAACCTGCTGAATATTGATTGATTTTTTCGATTAGTGATTGCTTAACTTTTGGGCAGCCTGTATTATTGTGTGGCAAAACAATGATTTATTTTGACATAATCTAATTAATTACTTACATTTTTGATAAAATTTAAGCTATAATTCATTGCTATTCATTTCGTCGCTTTTTGTCAGATATTGTAGGTGTTCAGTGGCAATCATCCTACAAGAACTAACAATGACCGACAAAATAGACTTTGTAGGATAAATGTCTGTCAACTGTCAGTCAACGGTTTACAGTGTGATTCTGTGCATTGTTATCCCAGCAAGATCATATATCACTGTTAATGCTCGGCATTCAAATGAAAAAGAATGTGACAATATATTTACCGATTCTTCATAAATGATTCCTACTTTGTCTCTCTACATCATTCAATGCGGTGTTGCTTTCGTTTTCCTTAAATGAAAGTCTCGCGACGATGAAATTCAAACTTGGATGTGATAGAAGCAGTCAATTAAGCGGAGAGGTCAGCTTCAGTTTCTCTGAGTTTACGAATCGAAATCACGAAAATTGTTCTTTATGAAATCACTTCGTTACTCAAGGAATGGTTAATTCAAGCGAAGTGGAAATTATATATTTTTCAGACTGTTTAATGTGATCACTGCTCACGAATGCCTTCATTTCTCCTCATTTTATCCCTAAAACGACAAAAATAGATCTGCGAGTGAGGATGCATTTAAAGCAAAAGTTCAGACGTGCCCCCTCAGTTTTTTATCTCACGTGGGATCGAATAATTGATTGAATGTCTCCTTCAGTGACTTTTACTAACTTTGCGTTGACCATAGAGTATATATATAGGTAGAGTGTCGACTCAAAAAAGTATCTGTATACAGTGAAAATTTTCATATGAAAAGATTTAGTTTTCTGCGGAGATTACGCTACCGAAAATCAAAAAAATATTTGAGCAGTTAAAAGTCAAAATTTTGCCAATTTATATACTACCGAGGTGACGTCCCTAAATAAGTAGTATGAAACAAGTTGGATATCAAGAGGAATGAATATTTGCTAATAGGCATCCTAACTAAGCGGAAATTAAGCTAGTTTGCAAAGGAATTTCATGATTCGTATTATAATGGAAGTCTTCATGAAAAAGTCGCGATATTATTCGTACTTTCTTGGTTGAAATTTCAAGTTTTTCATTCAATTTTCTCCGGCGTGATTTTATGATTCAAAATTCATATTTCATTTCTTGAATCTGAATAGTGATGTGGAACCATTTACATCTCCTAAAGTTAAATGAAATAATTGTCTTTGATTCTGTGGCAGGTTTCCTTTGATATGATCACGCTTAAGAAAATACTCACAATGAGCATGATAGGAACCTATCGAATTGCTAATTTAACAAACATTAAATCTCCAAGGCTGTCATGACACTGAGAATCTGTAAAATACCATCGTTCCTTCTGCATTACTATCATGATCACTCAATGCCGTTGTGATTTCTTCAAAACTGCAAGAATTTGCATATCTCACATTTGGAAACAATTGCCAACTATAACCCCATTGAGTTCATTTAATAAAATCGAAAGTGTATACTCATTGGAGATTTAATAAATGCGGAGTTACCACTCTACCTAGCATACTTAGTCTATGGTGTTTACCTTGTCTGAGTGGAATCTGATTTTTGTAGACCGAATATTTTAGTCACAGGAGCCACATGAAAAAAGTTTACGACCACATATTTTCGACATTTTAGATTTTTACCTCTATTGACACGAATTTTGAGTTTTAAGTTGATTTGCAACGTCAGTAGATTTTCAGGAAATATGGTCGAGTAATCATGTTAATTGGTGCTCAGATACTTTTCACCTCGTAATGATGAGTAACATTACTATGTTTTATACATACTACTGATAAATACATCATTCACAATTCAATAACAGAACGGATTAAACAAGCGTATATAGTATTCACCAATGTTGTTCTGAAAGATTTAGTGATGCCATAATTATAGATACATAGAGTTATAAATCTTATTGATATGATTCATACAAATATTACGAAATTACGAAAAATGATTGGTTGAATTTTAAAATGTTTTTCATAGTAGAAGAGCAGCTTGAAATGCAAAATCGACAGCATCACCAGACAGAGCCTGTTTCAAATAGTTTCCGTAATAATTTTCATGGATTTCTGTCAGCTATTTAGATAAATTTTCGAAATTGAAAATTATGATTGTTTGAATTTTAAAACTTGAAATCGATTTGAAATGAAAAACTGATGCCACCTTCGGACAGTGTACGCCCAAAATAGATACACTCTATTATATTGTGTTATGAAGATCCTAGGGGACATAATGTCCCTCCTCCCTAATACCTCAACGACAAGAAAAGGTCTGAGGCAAATAGGTCGTGAGTTGTTAGTCGGACAATGTTGATAGGAGAAATAGGAGACAATGTTGAAACAGTAGTCCAAAGTAAGTATACAAGGTGTTTCAAAAGTAGGCTAACAGTTGATTTTGCCCTAGGAAATCTATGTTGACCGTTCTATTGGCGATTTACACCTGAATCAGTCGATGGATATCCATGATCAGTCCAACATGAGCCATAGACTTCGAAGTAATTGCTACTATCATTTAGAAGTCTATGCAGTAGCATTCCATTGGCAAAGGAATTTTGAAATCTATCATGGACAAGATATAGCACCAATCTGACATTACGTACATGGATATGTTCAATTAATTTGATTTGAATCAAACACTGTTAGTTTGACTTGAAGTGAATTAAACAAGCTTGAAGCTTTTTTGAATTTGCTGCTTCTGTCATGTCAGGTCATCTAAAAGATGATCAGAGAAAATGGATTTTGAAATCCTTTTGGAAAAACAAGAATGCTGAAAAGGTGCGAATGGAATGGAGAGATGCCTTTCACAGCAATCCTCTATCAAGATTTGCTATTTATCGCATTCGAGATAAATTTGAAAAGACCGGTTCGGTAGAGAATGCACCGAAGTCAGGACGCCCTCGATCAGTTTCAATAACATCAAACGAGGAGCTAGTGGCCCAAACATTTGTTCAAAGTCCGAAGAAGTCAACAAGAAGAGCCTCATTGGAGTTGGACATTTCTCTAAGCTCTACTTGGAGACTGATGAGGAAAGTTGAGTTGAAACCATACCGACCCAGACTGTTGCAGCACCTTCTACCGGATGATGCTGAACGACGCTTGCAGTTTGCTGTGCTCATGTTGTCGGAAATTCGGGAGAACCCAGATTTGCTTGACAAGATAGTTTGGTCTGACGAAGCCAGTTTCAAAATATCAGGTCACGTAAATAGACATAACTGTGTCTACTGGTTCCCTGAAAATCCGCACATGGTATCAACAAATGAGCTGAACCAGCCTGGCTTAACCGTCTGGGCCGGTATGTCAAGCAACGGTGTGATTGGGCCAGTATTTTTTGAAAGAACTGTGACGGCTGAGGTGTACCTTCAAATGCTCCAATCCTTTGCGATTCCTGAGATGCAGTCATTGAACAACTTCAATGAGCTGTACTTTCAGCAGGATGGTGCACCAGCGCATTTTGCAGTGAGTGTCAGAAGCTATCTGAATGACACTTTTCCAGGAAAGTGGATCGGGAGATGTGGTAGCATCCTTTGGCCTCCTCGCTCTCCCGATCTAACTCCGATGGACTTTTTCTTTTGGGGCGTTGTAAAGGAGAAAGTGTACGGACGAAAACCTCACACACTTTCTCAACTCCGCTCCTACATCACAGATGCCTGTCAAGAGATCAGTGATGACAGGAACTTATGCAGAACTGTGTGCCACAGTGTGGCCGAAAGACTACAAGAATGTGCCGATGTCCATGGTGGACATTTTGAGCATTTGCGTTCGTGAATTTTTGCAACTTTAAGTTGATTAATTTTTTGATATGTTGAATAGGCCTTGGTTATTCATTTGTTCATTTTTTTGTTAGGAAACCAAGCAAACAAAATGGTAGTTGTTTTAATGTTAATACCTTTATTAATTTCAGCCTCCTCTAGGCCATCGTCAGAAGCTTCTGACGATGGTCTAAGAGGAGGCTGGAATTAACAAAGGTGAAGGACATTTGGATGTCAGCTGTTCTTCCTTCTTCGCCTCCCTGTCTTGTGTTGACGACAGCGTCTTCGTGCACCAGGCTGAGGGGCGCGGAGGACATTCGAATGTCAGCTGTTCTTCCTTCTCCGCAGTAACACTGAAACAACTACTATCTTGTTTACATGGTTTCCTAATAATTTTTTTTTTGATAGATGTTGGATAGTTATTCGACTTCTCATGATCGGTATAGATTCAAATTGGGTTGTAGTGAAATATGTAGGCATGAAAACACTGGAGATCATGAGATATTTTAATATGATTTACGCGATGTCAAAGAGTATTGAATTTTTGCCCCTTACGAATACAAGGCATATTAGCTATCTGTGGCATCGTGAAAAAGATTATTATGACATAGCTTATTAATCTATAGCATTAAGACATAGCTTTTCAAGGCCAATTTCTACTGTTAGCCTACTTTTGAAACACCTTGTATAAGAGAAGTATGGAATCAAAGCATGATTGTGGGGACATCTATGATATTACTTTTTCGCCAGCTCTTATAAGCAGTTTTATTTGATATCTCAATTGATAACAGAAGACCATTGAATTATTAAATGGAAGGGACTGAATAGCTATGTCAAAGCTATGAATCAGCGAAAAATCACATAGTTATCCGTAGACGTTGGAAGACAAAAACATAGATGAAGTTCCATTTCTATGGTTAGAATGTCAGAGTTGATTTGGCATAGAAATTAATTGATTGTTAAGGTACGACCGTAAACCACTCATTTATCTACACATTGATGTGGGTGTTATATGATTGTTTTCCTATATTAATGCATTTGCCAACTTTTGCCCACTGAACATATTGTAATCTTTGTCTGGAATCTATAAATACTTCATCTTCTTGTTGATAACCAGTTGTGCATACATTCATTGATCAGTTTTAGATTGCAATTGAATAAAAAATGATCACTAAAATATTGATTGTTAGTTAGTGACAGGTCTGATGAAAATAATGAAAACTGATGAATGACGCTCCAGCCTTAAGCTGCAGATGCTATGTATTAATTGCATTTGAATATATTGAGCAATTAACACAATAGTTCCTCGGCTTCCGGCAAATCCCTGAATAATAAAACTATATTCACAACAGAAAAAAAGGAAATCAACACGAAACATTCAGATGATGAATGATGATCCTGCCTTAAGCTGCAGATGCTATGTATTAATTGCATTTGAATATATTGAGCAATTAACACAATAGTTCCTCGGCTTCCGGCAAATCCCTGAAAAATAAAACTATATTCACAACAGAAAAAAAGGAAATCAACACGAAACATTCAGATGATGAATGATGCTCCTGCCTTAAGCTGCAGATACTTTGTATTAATTGCATTTGAATATATTGAGCAATTAACACAATAGTTCCTCGGCTTCCGGCAAATCCCTGAAAAATAAAACTATATTCACAACAGAAAAAAAGGAAATCAACACGAAACATTCAGATGATGAATGATGCTCCTGTCTTAAGCTGCAGATACTTTGTATTAATTGCATTTGAATATATTGAGCAATTAACACAATAGTTCCTCGGCTTCCGGCAAATCCCTGAAAAATAAAACTATATTCACAACAGAAAAATGGAAAGCAAGATCAAGCTGTTGACATCGCTACACTTTACGTTATCGTCTCTAATGCAAGAAGTACTTGCCGATCTCCATAGAATTTTGCATGTAGGTAGAAAATATGCTTAAGTACGTGTATTCGAAGTTTGGTGACGATTCTTGCAGATTCTAAATAAATTTGGGAGAGATAACCCATAAGTACCAAAGAAACTTATGTATTGCATCAGATTGTAGGAACGATCCATTTACATTAGTGCGTTAACTTTACATTTTGATGATTTGTAGGCACTCATAATGAAGACTTTAAAATAGTATTTTAAGGCTTCATATTTTTCACTTGCTATTTTTCTGCTTTATGAGAGATCTTTATTTCATCCACACACGCATGCTTTATTCTATGAATGTATACTGTACACAAAATAAGATGTATGGTGGTTATTTTATAAACTTGCAGTTCATATAGTATATTTTTTGGTTGAAGGAAGACCTTTTCTAAATTAGTCTTCTTAATAAGTTGATTATTTAGCTTCGGCTATAAGCTTAGATGAAAAATATGATAACAAGCAATAGCGAACGTCATCACAAGTAGGTGTTAGATTCGCTATGATAGGTGGACGATTAACTTGACGATCAATATAGAACAATAAATTATGATGAAGTCAACTAGATATGTAAGTCTGTAATTTTTTTGGTGTGTTGTGGAACTTTACGTTGTCTATGTGTAGGCCTACATTAATACCCACTAGCCTATGATACAAGTGCATATACATATGTATAGACCTACATTAATAATCACTGACATAAATCATCATGTTGTAGTGCCCATCATTGAGTAGATAGATAGATTTCGCACCATCAGTGTCTGATTCGTTCTATTTTACCTGATGTAAAAAAGCATCACACGAACTACGAAGTAAGGTCATCAATGCCCGCTTGAAATTTTTGAATATGACTACTCACAGAGATTATATAAGGTCATCAATTTGTATCTTCTGATATGACAAAAAATGTTCTCAAACATACCGATTTTATTTAAAATTGAAAGCTGTATAATTGCTAAAGAGACAGATTCAGCAGATAATGATGTGCAAAATACATAACTCTGAAATTTCCGGTGAATTCGAAAAGGGCAAGCTGTACTATATGAATAAGATAGCCCTACTGTGAATGAATCATGGGTAACTTGTTCAACAGATATCCACTTCTAAGAAGTAGGTGCTTCTAGCGATCATTGCTAAAAATATATTTTGCAGAATATTTGGCAGTAATCATGATGTCACACAAAAATTTAACCGTTCAAAATAATTCGTATTTCGATGAATTATCTCGTCTAAATAACCTCCCTGCATAATTTCGGCTGTTGGCACACACTTTCACGGGGGAATAACTGGGCCTCAGTTATTCGGTTATTTACACGCAACATTGCGTGCGAATAATACGTCATTTAATGTCTGATACGTCATCATCAAATCAGGTCATGAGTTGGTAATACAAAATCAACTTTATATTAGCTGATTGAATTGGGCTGCAGAACCGCTTATTTTCTTAAAATGAAAGTACTAACTCCCATAATGCACCACCTTGCGTCAGCTGCCATTCCTTTTTCTTAAATAGGCCAACTGAAACTGTTCTTAAAGAACGCTCACCATTCAACGTCCCAACTTGGAAGAAGTTATTCTTATGACATTCATGTGGTAAACTGGGTTGAACCGGATCATTTTTGCAAAATTTATTTAGTTGCTCATGTATAGTTTACGTGGTGAAAATTAACGCACTGTCTGCATTTATGGTGATTGCTTTAACTTTCATTATATGCCAAAAATCTGACCGACTTACTGATCCAGTTTAATGTGTCATAATTTTTTATACTAGATCAACCACTAGATGAATGGGATGTACGTCAACAATGAACCTTGTCATAAATGAGTTTTAGTGGACTATGTAGCTGAACATAAATGAGTTGGCACTAAAAAGTGTACTCCTGTTAACTGAGATGTAGAACCGTGTTCATGAGACATCAACTGTATTATATGTAGTGACCTTTCACTAGGTGTTGCGCAAATTTGACGATTTAAGATGAATGAACCTACTATCATTAACAACAACTTACCAGACGCCATTTTACGCTGTCAGAATGATTCTTCCACAGCAAAATTTATGACACCATGCGCCATTTAGCCTGTCGTTCACACAGTCTCATCACTGAGTCACTGTCTGTCGCTGTCTGCTATACTCTTTAATAACAACAGTCAGACAACGATTCAGTATGACGTCACAAGTGTAAACGTCGAGTTATTTGTGTTGGAGCATCTCGTTCAATTCTCATGATGACGATGGAATTTCCAACAGCTGGTTACTCTGGTTACTCTGGTTACTCTGGGCACAGTGACTTAATACATCGCTAAAATAAGGGCATGCTGTGATGTTTTAGGACACACACAGGGGTCACGTGCTTAAACCACGCAGAGTTGACCTTCAGTGTGATGGGAAACGTAGCATATCCATCATAGGCGAAAAATGTTACTAAAAAAACAAGCAAGGATTCCTTTCTTCTCTTTCCAGGAAATATTTCTATTAGATGCAATCTTAAATATGTAGATAAACAATATCTAAGCGCAAAATGAAGCAATTTCTCCACTGTTTCATCTGTAAAACCATACCATTCAGAAATGACAAGTCCATCAGCAAAATTGGCATGAAATATGAGAAGCTTGATGAATTTTATGTAGGAATCAATTGGAAAATTGAGTTGTTGCCAAAAATTTTAGCCACAGAAACTTTTTGAAAATGGTAAATATGAATTTATGAAAATCATCTTGGCGAAAAAAGATGGCGGACATGTCGCCAAAAAATACATTAGAGCAATGAGTTGATTGCACACTTAACATATTTAAACACTTTGCAGTAGTCAGCGTGAACATCATAGAGGCGGCAACTATATACACGCAAGTGAGTCATAATGAATACGTCTGCAATGCTCTTCACATTATGTTCTCAGGTACACGTAACTCTCGTCATAGGAATCATTAATACATTCATCCCATGTTGTTGCGTTCAATTTTCCGATGAAACGGCCCCTATAGAGCACTTACCGTAGGACTTTTCATAAAACAATTTAGTGCCGCTCAAAGTTGACTTTTCAATTTTTTAAAACTTAACTTTTTCTGGAGAACCGTCGAAGATTTACATCACGAATGAAATAAACCTGAATCACGATCGATTATTTATGACACTTCTAGAAACTTGGCTATGGAAGGAGACAATTAAAAAATCGAACAATTAACATAAATCAATAAGAAATCGAAGTGAAGTTGAAAAATATGGCTGCGGGGTTCAGGTTTAACATAAAAGCAAGTTTTTTGCACAAAGCAATAAGCATGGCAATCACATCATGTTGAAGAAAAATTAGATAAAATATCATGATGACATTATTCGTGTCTGAACCAGCAGTTCAAAGATTCAATTCAACAATTAGTGCTTAATTGCATGCATACTGAAAAAAAGTATGCAAATTAAAGTAAAGCAGTTTTTATGTCATGGCGATTCTAAAAACGTGGACCGTTTATTATGTCATTAGCTGTTAAATTGACATCTCTCTGTCGAAGATTATTCACCATATTGTGTATAAACACGTGTTAGTTAATGCTACAGTCCATTGTGCATCATTACGTCACGCTGCACCCCAGTTGAATCGATGGCGATGGACATTATAAACAATTGAGGAGTACTTGTCTGCGGCATAGAAATTGACAACAATAAAACAATGGACAACAGTGGAAATTAAGCTTCATGCAATACACAATAACGGCACATAAATCGCACGTATTTTCACTTAGATGCACCTGCCAACGTCTGTATCATTGGGTTAGAATCAGTCACATGAGTAAATCAAAGCTTTAAATTGGCTCTTCATGCCCCAACTTAGTTCTCCCGGATGTGCCGCGACCTTGAGTCAATTTCCATTCCAGCGAACTTCAGATAAACAGTTTATTTCTATGGTCTGCGTTATTGAAGAGGCGAAGGAATCATGTGCTTTTGCATGACCACTGATCAGCCTACTGCAAGAATTCATCGCTGCATGGCTGCAAACATTTCTTATCGCACTGTGGTTGTATGCCATTATTTCGTTGCCTGCAAACGTCTGTTTCTGGACATAGAAGTAAAACAATTGATATTGGCCATAGAAGTCGAATTATATCTAGGGCATTCCGCTATTGTCCATAAAAATTTTAGAGTGAAACTCTGTAATGCGTCAGATGAACTTCGTGCAATACAATAATGTTTATCAAATATACGCGACTTCTCTTGTTTCATTAATGCACGGCACAGAATTAGACAGGTCGTCTCTTCTTCTGTTTGACAAGAAAGTAAACATTGGAACATGTAACGTTAATGAAATGGCACAATCTACTGACATAATACCATAGCAATCGAACAATGAGCAGCCAGTTCAACACGCCAAATCGTGTTAAGTTTCAGTGACTGTTATCAAGCGGGTCACACAGCAAAGAGACACAGTTGATGTCAAGTTCTACAGAGAAGTTTGTGAACGTTTTTTCGTGCGCCTGCCAACTTTTTTGATGATGATCGGAAAGTCCAACATTATCGAGAAAACTTTTGCGTAATGATCTGAATTCTTCGAATCTGAAGGAATCACCGCGATCGGAGCATTTTGAAGGAATCCACAACAATCCGCAAGCGACGCACGACTATTTTTCCTATCCCTGCAAGGTATTAAAAATTTCTTTTTGCCCACTTAATAAGTTCCTGCATGTGCCATTATTCTGATTCAGTTTGCACTTCTAGCAAAGTGATACGATTAAACAATCTAATTCTGTGCATCGCTGCGTGGCTGCAAACATTTCTTATCGCACTGTGGTTGTATGCCATTATTTCGTTGCCTGCAAACGTCTGTTTCTGGACATAGAAGTAGAACAATTGATATTGGCCATAGAAATCGAATTATATCTAGTGCATTTATCTTCCGCTATTGTCCATAAAACATTCTAGTGTAAAACGCAGTAGTACGTCACATGAAGTGCGTCACTACCTCCTTATTTCGTTAATGCACGGCATACGACAATTTGGCCGTGTTATGGTCATGTAGGACTAAATGTAAGTTAATGTACGTACAATGAAAACATTGCAATGCAATCTTATTGCTTACCTTATGTAACCTTTTCCTGTCATGAAAGATGACGATTTTTGAAAATTTCATTGACCGCTCTTGCTGGTGCACCAAATTGATGTTGTTTTCACTTTGACAGTAATTGCCGAAATAAGCGAACTAACTTTGTCTTGAGAAGTCAATTTAGAGTTATTTGCTTGAGATAGGAGTGTCACTGGATGCATGTTCCCATGTACGGAAATCTTGTGAGGAAATCTAATTCCATAAATCAAGCGCCTTCCTCATCATAAAATTTTTGTTTTAATATTCCAGTGTGTTCAAGGTGCCAGAAATAAATCTGTTCACGAACTCTTCTACACTGATAATCATCGAGTCCTATTTGAGTAACAATCTGAGTACTAAACAGAAGAGTACTAAAACTCTTTAAATTCATAGAAGTACTAAAATGCTTGTTAAGTACTAATATATTGAATGTCAATATCAATAAAGGACGCGATACGAGGCTAAATTCAGTGAATCAGTGTGCAGCTGGTAATTGTCGGAGTATCGCTGAGATCTGGATAAGACTTTTCAGCTAATTAACCCTCAGAGACCTGAGGGGTGGTCCAGTGGACCCCGGAGCCAGATTTTTCTATTTCATTTTTTTCGTCAATTTCAAATGACGATATGGTATATCGAAGTGGGTACATTGAGACAGGAAGCTATCCTGGAAGACAGCCTGTGACACTTCATCGATTTCCATTTAATGAACCTAAGACATGCATGTATATTTGGATCAAATATTCATCGAACTAAATTGATTCCGACGGCATACACTGATACACGCGCGTGTTCTTTTTGCTTCAGTGATGATAATTATAAAACCGAATCAACCGATTTACACAATCTGAACGTGGACATGTTATGACTACCTTTGGCATGTGAATTCTCATTTTTATAATCGTGAGCTATAAGGTGCAAATTTACAAAAAAATTAAAAGGCATGGGACATAAATTCTAAGTTGTTTTAATTTCATCATTGATACTATTAGCACTTGCTGACTGCATCTGACTATTTTAATTGACTTATTATGCGGCATAGAAACCTTTGTATGAAGTCTACATGTTTCCTCGTCCTATGAACATTATGTTTACCTTCTTTGATAATAACTGTATTCAATGTATGTGTCAAGATGAATATGATTTAGGCATAATTGATCCAAATACACTTCTGTTTGATTGTCACAGCAGTTCTTATAGATGGACGTGCATATGGGATACTGCAGGTTAGAAGGACGCGTCTCGGCGTGTTAGTATAATTCTAGATATAGTATTAAAACACCAAATGACAGCATCAGTTTCATGTGAAGTAGTTTGTAGAATTTGAATATCTAAAGAGAATGACAGCTATTAAGTCAATACAAGACACGAACACCTTTCATTCCACGACCGCAATCGTCCGACCTAGAAATCAAACCGAAGTTCGCGGTGGAGACGAGCTCGCACCTTCTTCACTAGGCCACGCTGACGTTTCAAAAGGAATGCGTAGAACTGATACTTAGAACTAAAATGAAACATTAAGATTCCTGAAATCTGTAGTCTTTATTTGTGATGATATGATGCATCTGATATAACCTGCAATCAGCGTGATTTACATCAGTGCTGCTGCTGTGTATGATGAAATAGCATGAAGGATGCAGATTTTGCACGGAAATTAAATCGAACGTTAAATCATTTCGCTCAATGGAAAAATGTGCAGTATAATCAGAAGATAATTCCTTAATTATTTTTTTGCTATTTGTGTCACTGTTAAAGTCAATAGCCGAGTGCTAGCGGCTGCCGCCAATCGTCGCTTGCGGTAAATTGACTGCTGCTACCGCACGGGTTATAAACAGTCCGTTAGTAGAACGTAGCGGAAGATGTTAATATGCCACTACTATCAAGCCCATTAGTAGTACATTTTGTAGTATGCATACACTCCAGTTTTGCTATATGTGCTAGAAACCACTATACCATTCCACGGCTCTCTAGTGGTTTTAACAGTCGGGTTAAATGTGGCTAACATTAACAACATTCGGCGCAATATTTTTGGTTGTCACCAGATCTATTTTCTTCATTTGGAGAAAATTATATAAATAACTCCTCAAACTATGGGTGTTTGGCCTATACAGACAGAAATGCTTAGATGTTATTTGTGCATGGGAGATACTAATATCCCCACATATGTAACGATTAAGTATTTCATTTGCAACAGAATTTTTTCCACCAATGCGTATCGTGACATGTCATTTGTTGATGATATTTTTGCTAAAAAATAGATTTGTGTAAATTGACTTAATTTCTATCTATTTTGTTGTTTATTGATCTCTGAATGTCACGTTTTTTATTGTAGCATGATTTGCAATCAATCATTGTTGAACCATGCACCACATTTCATGATGATATATTATATTAAGTATAATTATCAATTTACTTATTACTTATCAATTTAAATATCAGTTTAAGTATCATTATTAATATCAAATCATAATTAATTATATCTATCAATAATTAATTATTATATATTAATTATACAGTCCGTTTCATAAAAAGTGGATCATCCTAAAATTTGACTAAATAAAACATAAGTATGATACAGAAAGCATTTTTCATGTCATTTCATGTCCCTAATATATATTTGAATGTCCTTATATAATCTGATAAGCTATGATACAGTTCTTAAGAAGCTAATATTTTGTGGCCCTACTCTTATTGTCAATGACATTACCAATTCGTCTAGGCATTGATTCGATGATATCGTTGATTTTTGACTGATCTAACTTTCTCGTTGTGATACGCCATCTGTAGGTAGCAGTGAACGACGAACGTTACGTTTTAGAATACTCCATACATTTTCTATGGGATTCAGATCAGGAGAACGAGCTGGCCAAGATAATGTCCTAAGCCCTAATTGAGACTTGCATAAGTTGACTCTACTACTCCTGTGACACGTAGCATTATCATCCATAAATAACCAAGTCGATGGATCGCCAAGTTGATATGTCATTTGGCCAATGTTCATTCGTAAAACATTGGGCCGTATGCACAAACAAGTTCCAACTTAAGACATCCTATGTCAAGTGACCTCCTAAGTTTAGGATCTCCTAAAATTTCATATGCATAGCGACGTTCTAAGTTAGGATGTCACAAAGTTAGGACATCCTAAGTTAGAACCAGGCTATTTCCGATCACTTTTAAAACTGATGACACAAAGGACGTCACAAATGACGACAGCCAATCACAGCATCCTTATCATGAATTTACAGATTCAGAGAGTACAATATCAATCTACAATTTACAATATCAGAGAGTCATAGAATTCTAACCCAGTTTAACACCAGAATGCCGAGAATTTAGACAACCCTTGAATGACGACAGTGGTCAGTAGACCGCAAATATTCCTACTTGCTCTATATATACATGAATTTGCAATATCCATTTATATAATATGATTAATATTGCGTGTATGTATATACAATATACATTTGTTTTTTAACTTTTGATTATTCTTATTTTATTTGGATGGTGTGTTGTACTTTCTATGTATGATTCACAAATTTGATTTCAAATTAGTTACCCTGTTGCCGCGATCCGAGGAATAAAACTCTGAAACTCTTACTCAAACTTTCATTGGAATAATTGAAATGTCTATACAACACAATGAATCTTCTATTCATTGTCACACTTAAGAGAAAGCAATTCAAATTCTTCGGATACAGTGTATTACAGAAAATACGTTGCGACATTTCGCCTTTACCGGCTTGATCACGCACAATGAACAGAGACGAGAAAGTCAGAAGCTACCATGCATAAAATCAATAAGATTAATAGATTATTCCATAAAAAGGGACATTCTTATATACTACTACTTAAAATCAACAACAGTATAGGCTAGAAAGGATATCAGTAAGAAAGAATAAAATCAAGTAGGTTTATACGTTACAAAACGACCCTTGCAGCCTTTCTCTTAAATGTGACCATCCGGATACGAGAAGAACAACTATTTATTCACGAATTGTCACACTTACATCATTTGAAAATGTAGAATACAGAATGCACAAGAAAATGCACAGACAGAAGACTTGTAGGCCTACTCAAACAAGTTTACGAACAACGCTTGCAGATAATTGGGTTTGGAGCGACACATTTTCCACACACCATTTTTGAACACCTTTGACACGTTGTACGAGTTTTATTTCTGCAGTGATGGCATTCTCGTTGCTTCAAAGTTTGCGGTCGGGAAATTGGTTGCTTGTCCATCACAGAATGAGGCGAAGCCGGTGTATTCCCATGAACAATTTCTTCAACCAGAGCGAGTAAGAAGTCACGTCGACTGATTTTGCTGCCGGTGCATGTTTTGTAAAGAATCCAAGCGTTGATTCCTGCCAAATCAAGAATGTTGAAAAATGTAGCTCTCAATTTCTCGAGATTCTCATCGAGTTCCAGCTTTTGTTGTATATCGCTTCCCCATTTGATCGAGAGCATCAACACCAACTTTCGCTCGATTGTACATCAATATTGTTTCAGGCTTCTTCTTTTCACTATCTGATATTGCCACTGATTGGTGTTGAGAACTAAGAAGAACTATTTTGGTTGACTTTGCCTTGTAAGCGGTCAGAGTGATGCCATCTTCTGTCGCAAAAGCTTCAGTTGAGTAGCGAGGTATGACCTTTCTTCCCATTTGTCTAATGATTAGTGGAAGTTCGCGCTTATTGTATCGCATTGTTCCAAGCGTTGTAATCGATTTTGTCATAAGATTTCGACAAAGATCAATAGAGGTGAAGAAATTATCGTGAGTGACATGATAACCCTTGTTTTCAAGATCACGCATCAACTCAGTTACAACATGAAATGCCAATGAAACTTGGGTCGCTCTATCTTCGTCACGCCTCAGATATGGCTTAGCATTACAGAGATACTTTGAGTTCGTTTCTGCTAACAGCCAAAATTTGATTCCAAACTTGTCAGGCTTATTTCCCATGTATTGGGTAAAGCGACAACGGGCTTTTGTGAGAAATAGCTGTTCGTCAATGGTCAATTCAACCTCAGGAACATAGGCTTTCTTGCAATTCTCGATGAAGTCATTCCAAATATCAGACATCAATTCAAATTTGTCCGTTGTCAACCTTTCGCTTCGACTATTGCGTTGATTAAATCGAATAAAGCGTAGAATTTCCTCAAAAATATCCCTAGTCATCGATGTTTGAAAGATCGAAATACCCCACTTTTGAGACCAAAGACTGCGACGCGGTAAACTACTTCCACAAAGGACGCCTCGCGCATAAAGAGGAGCGATAAATGTCTAGATCTGACTAACAGATATCTTCCATTGTTCTGTTCCCATAACACGGTCGCCTTCAGCCTGGGTGCATCGTTGGATATGTCGAATCATTTTTTCGTCGATCATGAAATCGAAAGCAGAGTATGGAGAATTTTCAGAAATGGCATGGCGAGTAGATACGGTTGGGCCAGAGCGAGCTCGAAAAATGTTGCCATCTGGTGCACGGCCAACATTAGTCTTTTATGCAGTGATGCGATGTCATTTTGTACCGTCCCGCCCTGTCAGCTGAGTTGCTGTCGAGTTATCTGATTCTCTGCTCACTGCAATCCTCTCATAACGGAGGAATGCTTTCACTATCAGATGATTCGTTTTCACTTGAAGCACTGATGTGATGGCTTGTCATCGTCGTTTGTGTTTCATCTGCACTATCACTTGATGACGTGTCTTCGTCGCCGGACTGATCTTCGCGTAGTTGCAAAATCCTGTCTAAAGCATCACCTGCCGCGAATCGTTTCGTACGTCTCGACGCCATTCTTTCGACAGAATTGGAGGAATTGAGGAAAGCACACGAATTTATTGCAATGTGTCGGGATGTGGTGAAGGAAATTCGATATCAACGGTATCAAATTCAGATGATATCTGACGTCAATCTAATCATCAATGAAAACAAACATAGATATTTCAATAGCATGCAATTTTTTCATACAGCAAGATAATAGGTTGACCATGATAGCTTACGCTTCCAGGCATAGAAATTGACAACAATAAAACCTCTAGAATGGAAATTAAGCTTCATGCAATACACAATAACGGCACATAAACCGCACGCATTTTCGCTTAGATGTACCTGCCAACGTCTGTATCATTGGGTTAGAATCAGTCACATAAGTAAATCGAAGCTTTTCATTGATTCTTCATGCCCCAACTTAGTTCCCCCGGATGCGACGCGACCTTTAGTCAATTTCCATTCTAGCGAACTTCAGATAAACAGTTTATTTCTATGTCCGAGGGAACTAAGTTGGGGCATGAAGAACCAATTAAAGGCTTCGATTTACTCATGTGACTGATTCTAACCCAATGATGCAGACGTTGGCAGGTGCATCTAAGTGAAAATGCGTGCGATTTATGTGCCGTTATTGTGCATTGCATGAAGCTTAATTTCCACTGTTGTCCATTGTTTTATTGCTGTCAATTTCTATGTCTCAGTACGTCCTGCTCTTGGCACAATCGTGAAAAATGACTTGCCAGCTAGGAATTGAACCCAGTCATCGAACGGCTAACGCGGCCTGACACTCATGAAGGCTAGGTTATAAATGGCATCTGGAATCACCATTCTATCATTTCATGCCTGACAGAGCCCATAGAATTCCTTATCTTCTAAACTCCATCTTGCAGTAAATATCAATGTCGTCATTACTGGATTTTTATTTGTTAACTTGAAATATCTATTGAAGTCATATCCTGCCCATCCCAGAGTCAAGTTAAAAATTTCTTCCCAATGACGCCTGGAAAAACATAGCGTGAGTTTAGAATATAAAGCAGTGCGCTTATTGAAGTAGTAAAACAGCATCAAATTCAGAAACTACAATTTCTTGTCCCTGATCCAATTCTATGCCCATAAAGCAATGGAGGAAACAAGCCAGAGGAAAGTAGCCTAGTCGAAAATAAGTCAGAGGAAAATAGTGCAAATAGTACAAGTGATGAATCAACTCCATGACAATCAAAATGCCTACCAGGGTAGAGGCGCACGCAGGAAGTCGCAAGACAACAACAACAGAATTGAACCTGAAGACACACAAAATCAGTATAAGGGATATTTTACGTCATTTCACTGCATTCATTGTATTCTTTTGGCAGGTTTTTCTTTTGTTTTCTTTAAGCGGTAGTATAAAATGAGCCGGAATTTTATCAGCGGTCATTTGACCGCTCTCGTCATACTTCACCAACACACAAAAATATCTATGAACAACAATTGATAAATCAAATATATCATAACACAAACAAAGTACTATAGAAATGATAAAAAGTCAGCAGAGACAAACTTGTTTTAACCAAAATAATCGAAACGATTTCAGAAAGAATTTCGTTTAGCGGTCAATTGACCGCTCTCGGCATTCTAGTGTTAAAACACAAATTTCTCGTAAGGATTCTGTATAACACTGTTCATTTTCTGCTGTTGTGTGATTTGAGATGGAAGAAAGAAGAAAACAACAATCCAGAAAAGCCAATTTCTCACAGAACGAGAAAGTACGATTGAGCGAATTGATCAAGGATAATGCTCCGATCGTTGAGGACAAAAGGTTAGACAAATTTTCGAACGATAAAAAGGAGAAGGCATGGATGACCATCTTGACAGACTTCAATAACAGCTACCCCGACAAAGAAGTGCGAACTCTCAAGGAGTTAAAACGTTTGTGGATTCGGTGAGTTATCGGGACGTTGTTCTTGGACCAACGTTATTTTGTTTTAATCACTAATATTTCTTTTTCAGAATGAAGGCCGAGGCAAAGAAAGAGTATCCAAATTTGAAGAAAAGTAAAGCAAAAACAGGTGGTGGTCCACTTTCGGAAATGACAGAGATATTGACGCATGTTGTAGATGTAATAGAACAGCAAATGGAAAAGCCGAACAGCTCATTTGACTGTGATTCACCTGTATCTCCCAACCCAACCAAGTGTTTTTCGAGGCTTTCTTCCATTCCTTTGTTTATAACTCCCCCTCCCTCTAAACAGCCAAAGAAGCAAGCTGAGGAGCAATGCAGAAGAGAAGCATATTGCTCAGATGGAAGTTCTTGCATTGAAGAAGAAGAACGAGGAACTTAAAAGTGAAGTACTACAAATATTGAAAGAGAAACTTATAAGTGATAATGACATTATGGCTGCAGTGCTTAATGTCGATGCGGTCTCATCGATTCCTTAATGTTATGAATTGGATGAGTGTAATAGACTTTGGATTATGAACTACTGCTATTTTGTCCCATTTATTGGCTATGGAATGAAAAGTCAATAAGAAGATAAAGTAAGTAATTTTTTTTTCTTTAAGCATATTTAATAATTCTAAGAAAACAATTCGCAATCATCTATCGAAGAGATAAGTTGTAAATACACGTACAATCATTGGACAGGAATGTCATCATGAAAACAATACGTAGACTACTTTATAATCAAACAATGTATTGATTTAGCTTTCAAACATAAACATGCTACATGAAAATCTTTATGAGAAGATAGTACAAGGTATATTCAAATGGCAACACACATGTAAATTAGGAAAAGTAATTTTGAACAATAGAGTTGCGAACGATACATCCTGTATCCACATCAGGAATGTTAGACACTTGGTCATCGTCATCTTTCTCTCTTCCTCGCTCATCGGCTAATTCCTCTAAATCAATCATAGAATCGCGCAATTTGATGGCCAAATTATGCAAAATAGCACAAGCAACAATTACGCTTTAACATGTTTCCTTTTTCAAACGAAGCTCATAATGGAGACATGGAAACCGTCTTTTCAGCACACCTATCGCACATTCCACCTTGACTCTCGTTTTTTTCAGTGCAATATTGAAAGATGTTTGTGAAGCGACAATTGGAGACCGAAAAGGTACCATGAGATGTGGAAGACGCGGATAACCTGAGTCACCCAACAACACACCATCCAATTCCTTAGCTTCAAATCGGGTATTAATAGCTGATTCTCGGAATATCCTCGCATCATGTGCCGATCCATACCAGCGAGCGACGATATCGAATATTTCGAAGTTCGGACCACATATTATTTGAGTATTAATTGATGGCCAACCTTTTCTTCCAATGTACAGCCCACCATCTGATCCACTTTGATTCAGTATTCGGACATGCGTTCCGTCCACAACGCCAATCACACCAGGGAAATTCGCAATTTCTTTGAAGGTACGCTTTACAATGGTTCTCGCTTGAAGTGTTTCAGGAAATTTGATAAAATGAGTACGAAGCTTGCAGATAATTGCAGAGACTTTTGCAACAACTCGAGATACCGTCGTCTGACAAATGCCATGTACATCTGCCAACTCTTTTTGAAAATTGTTCGTTGCCAAGAAACGTATTGTTAAAAGAATTTGGTCTTCGGCTGAAATATTTCTACTTGGCAATTCAATATAATCCACAGAATTTCTAATTAAATCTATTATAATTCTGGCTCCTTGCTTCGTAAATCTATAAAGATTTCGGAAGTCCAAATCATCGTACCTTTGTAGTGTATTTGTCGGATTTGCAAATCTGCGTTGACGACGTAAAGATCGAACAACTAGCAAGTCACGAATAGCATCCATTTACGTAATGAATGACTTAGAACCATTTTCACCCAGTTCTAAATATTTAAAACCTCACTGTCATTTGTGACGTGATTAGTCTAGAAATTAGAACCAATGCATACGAGATTAGGACCTGGTTCCAAGTAGAGAGGGAATGCCGTCTTTGGAATCTCTCTGTGCATATGAAATTAAGATTAGAACCTGGTTCTCGGATTTATGACTTAACTTAGGACTTCATCACAAACGTTGCTTCCCCGAATACCTAACTCTATGACCTTGTCCTACATCACCATTTCCTAAAACCTCCTTGTGCATACGGCCCATTCACATAGCGTTCAGAATTCATGATTCCTTGCTGTATGTGAAGTTCAGAGCGGCTATTGGTCCAAATGCCAGCCCAAATCAATAGAGTCGCAACACCTTGTACCCGGGGACGATGTAAATGTCTCGGAATTTCCTGATCAGATTTTATCCATAATCTCAATCGACCATCACTATCCTTCAGACGGACTGATGCCTCATCAGACCAGACAACCCGATCCCATTGATTTCGCCAATGACAATGACTCATTGCTCATCTGAGACGTCTTTTTGTATGCTGATCTGATAATTCGATCTGAGAAGGCCTCTTACAGCTCTTGAAATTCGACTCAATAAGTCTTCTACGAATAGTGGACTTAGAAATAGACGAGTCTAGTGCAGCCATCTCAGTTAACGAAAGACTTGGATCAACTTTAACAAATCTCAAAATTAGGCAGTCTCTACGTATGGATGTTTTGCGTAATCCAATTTGGATGGAGCCCTCTTTACGACAGAGTCGCAAATCATCATTATGCCATCGATGCACATTTGTGTAAAGGACATTTAGTCGCTTGCTTGTAGATCGCAAAGAAAACCCTAGTTCTAGCAAGGCTGACATTTTGCCTTTTGTGAATGCGATCTCGTTATTGTTCATTTGTGCTTTGTATTGTTTTCAGCCGGTAAGAGATAGATTTCTACCTGAAAGCAATCAGAAGTGCTGCCAACACCACCGCAACGAAGTCAGGAAGCTATGGAACATGAAGTCCAGTTAATCACATGTAGCAGTTAATGTACATTATTGTTGATGAATAATGGTGCTCTACTGGCTCTGATTGACCGATTTTCTTTATTTTTGTTTTGCTTGATAGCTTTTAGCTTGTAGAACGACATATTACATAACAAAGGAAACAAATGTAATTTTATAAGAGTGAAGTATGATTTTGTGTAACATTGCTAAATGAAGATCAAATTATCTACTACTTTTTTATCTATAACAGGAAAGCAACTCAATATTCATGCTTGAAATTTCCAACAGTGATATTAGTAAGCACAACTGACATATCTTCCAAATTTCCAGGGTGATCCATTTTTTATGAAACAATCTGTATTATTAACATTAATATCCATCGAAAACTCGTGATTTATGACGCGAATTTGTATCAACAAATGCAAAAATTACCAACTGAATGTAATTAATTATTACACATTATTGAGCTACGTCAAAGGATCCTTGGATTTTCAATCGATGAGATCAGTCGAAAAATGAAAATATGTAATTAGGAATTTAAAAGATCATTAGGCAGCGTTAGTAACGCTGAACTGAGGTGATTTAAAAATTGGAATAATTTCATGTATTTGAAGTTGGACTACAGTATTCTTTATTGTTTCATGAACTAATTTATCTGAGATGAATGTCTGTTGGCAGAGAAATATGACAAATATACACTGACAGACAAATATTTTCTAGCTCAATATGTACATATCTTGTCATGTACGTACTTTCAAACATTTCTTTCATTACTCAAATTCCATTCAGTTTGTTGCAGTTAACATTTTATTAGCTTCATCCAAGTTCTCAAATATGTCTTACCTGTTTCACTTAAACCATCTGCAATTATCCAGCGATTCAATTCAACCATTTGTTTGAATTTGAATTCACAAAAGGAAATTTGTTCAAATCTTGTCACAAAAGAAGAAATTGCTGGGAGCTTTCGCATCATGCTATAATGAATACCACTAATTTTCGATTAATTATTTTTCTCAAAGTCTATTTACGAGTATCAATGTGAACCTTGTACTGAACGCTTCCCTTGTCATATTTCCTTTCCAATTATAGATATAATGTGTTCCTATTCTGAAAGTTCTGCAGTGTGCACAGTGTAAATTTTATCGGTAAAATGTATTTCAATTCACCGCAGCAAATTTATAAAGGATGGAAGAGTTCACCGACATTTCCAATGCTCAGACAGTGTAAAATTTACGAATTTCACTTTAATCGGTGGATTCTAGTTAGTCAAGGGTAAATGAAATCCACAGAAATTCGATGTTTTCGCCATTGTTTTAGCTTTTGGCGATTTCAGCAGTTGGGTGTTGATGGTCATGTTTTTGTCTTTATAGACATTTCAAATTCAGTCCATCTCTGTGAATTTCGCATTTTGGTTGGGCCGCTTGGTCCTTGTCTGTGACTAGAAGATGTCATTCTTAACCAATTGATGGCAAATTTTAAAATGTTTGTAGATATATTATAGTATATATCTACTTATATATTATAATATATATATATATATATATATATATATATATATATATATATATATATCATGTGTAACAGAATTCCTTTCTATTCATCCTCACTCCTTATCTAATACTGTTTTGTTAGAACTGATATCTCTGTGCCTCAACATTTATTTTTCATTTAAGAACCGATTCTTCGAACAAAAGAAAGGTACGCCTATGGGATCACCTATTTCAGGTTTACTTGCTGAATTAGTTATGCAAAAGTTAGAAAACATTGCCATTTCCAAGTTACAACCCAAATTTTGGTTGCGCTACGTCGACACTTTTGTTATCATGAAACGAAATGACTTGAATGACATGCTCTTAACACTTAATTCAATCTTTCCCGGAATCAAATTTACTCATGAAGTTGAAAGAAATGGAGAACTGGCATTCCTCGACATCTTGGTCAAAAGAAATAGTGATGGCTTCACTGAAACAAGTGTTCATAGGAAGAAAGCCTATGCAGGAACAATCCTTAAATTCAACAGCAATCACCCAGTCATCCACAAGAGGAATTGTATTCGTACTTTATTTCAGAGAACAATAACTCACTGCAGTACTGAGGAGAATAAAAACAATGAAATTAAATTTCTTTTCCAACTTTTCCAAAATAACAATTATCCAAAGCAATTCATTGAAAGAACTTGGTCACAAATGAAAGAACAATTAAAACAAAACAACGAAGTCCAACAAACCACAACAATAGAAGAACAAGAACAAAGAAAACAAACTTATTACACACTACCATACATTAATGGTATTTCTGAAACATTGAGCCGTATGTTTCAAATGCACAATATAAAGATCGCCTACAAACCAACAACTACATTGAAAAATCAGCTCTTTAAACCAAAGAAATTAAAATCTGATTTAGAACGAAGAAACGTCATTTTACCAAATTGATTGCTCCAACGGTCAACAAAAATACATTGGACAAACTAGAAAACAGCTATCAACAAGAGTTCATGAACATCGACTAGCAGTAAGGAGGATTGATCAGCGTTCACAAATATCAACTCATTGCGTTGAAGAAGACCATACATTTGATTGGAGTAGTGCAAAAACCATCAACTCATGTGAACATAGACATGATCGTGAATTCATGGAAGCTTGGTACTCCTCAGACCACTCCATCAATAGACATATAGAACTTGATAACATCTATGTAAACTTACGCCAAGCTATGTCATCACGAAATTTTTAAAATTTTATACTCATGTCTCCCGATGTAATCTCCCTTTTCCACCTGACGACGAGCTGAAGCAACAGCCTGAAAATTTGTGGTTAATAATATCTTATTCCTGAAGACATCTTTTTGTTAAATCAATCACACTCGGGATGCAAATTTTCAAATTAATATATATATATATATATTTATATTTTTAGCGTGTTTTAGTTGTGTTAATGTTGAAAATGAATTGTAGATAGCAAGTATGTAAATGATGTGTACAGATGTTTGTAACTCTTTTTACCGCTGAAGATGATGTGATAAAAAACATCGAAACTAGTCCGGAAAGCTGTGCTTTTTCTTTTACATGAAATATGAAAAGACTGGGAACACTTTGCTGTAATATATATTAACATATATATAATATATATTATATATATATATATATATATATATATATATATATATATTGGTAGTAATATTAATATATTTTTATTATATTTATTATATTTAAAGACTTATTAAAATTTGCCACGTCTGGTTGCTTTCTTATGAATGACACCGTATACCAACAGGTGGATGGTGTAAGTATGGGTAGCCCGTTGGGCCCAACCCTCGCTAACATCTTCTTAGCTAATCTAGAACATAAATGGCAGGACTTACCTTTCTCTCCTGTTGTGTATCGTCGTTATGTGGATGATATCATAGCTGTATTCAACAATGAACAATACATAGATGTATTCCATAGTTTTCTAAATATTCAACACAGTAACTTGCACTTTACATCACAAGTGGGTAATAAAGAATTACCTTTTCTGGATGTCCTTCTGAAAATTGATGAGGACAATGTACTTACTGAGATTTATCGTAAACCTACCTTTACAGGTCTTTTACTGAATTTCAATGCTTTATGTCCTCGCAATTGGAAAAACACACTAGTATTAGGATGCTTCATCGTGCCTACAATGTATCCACCAATTGGAATCTATTCCATAATGAATGTAATAAAATTACCAATATTTCAAGTAGAAATGGCTATCCATTGCAATTAATTCAATCAACAATTAACAAATTTAAAGGTCGTAAATTAAACAATTCTTCACGCGTAACAATTGATAATGACTTCAATAAAATAATCAAAATCCCCTTCGTGGGTTATGCATCACAGAAATTTAGTAATAAGTTAGTAAAAATATTTCGTAAACTTAACTTGGAATGCAAGGTTGTTATGACCTCGTTCAAAACTGGAAGATATTTCTCCCTTAAAAGTAAGTTAGGTCCAGACATGCAATCGCGTCTAGTCTATTGCTTTCAATGTCAGGTTGATCCTGATTGCCAATATATTGGCAAAACCAAAAGACGTCTGCATCAACGTAAACTTGAACACTTAAGTGGCAATAGTGCCATTCCAAAGCACATAGAACACTGTAACCATTGTTTTCGTAACTACAATGATTGCTTTAAAATCATTTACCGTGGAAACTCGGACTTTGAGATTAGCATTGTTGAATCTATAAAAATTTTTAGTAGCAACCCATTGCTTAACCGAACATTAGGTTATAATGGTAGCTCTTATTTATTAAAGATATTTAACTAACATTACCTATTGCTTAATTGTTTATACGTAGTATTTAAATAACCTTTTCTTCGTTGTACTTGATTATGTTATTGCACGGATAACATATCCTTCTACGATGCACGCAATAAAAAGAAATGGAAATTTTGAATATTTGCGGGATGCTTTTTCACTTCTTGGGTCCTGAAAATGACCATGGACATCTATCTTTTAGAACACTTTCTTGACTTTTCACGGCCTTGAGCATGATTAGGCCCACTTCCCAAAGCACTTATCATGTGATAATCTACATTACTCTATTCCATGTTTCGTGGATCGGTGGCTAAATGTGATGGGGTCTGATTCATGATGAGTTATTATGTAGGCTATCTGCTGATGCATTCATAAATCAACTGATCTACTTAAATTCTGATCACGAGGAATCTTTTGCAACCTTTTGAATTACTTGGCTGGATGAATTGACTCACATACAATTACCTGAGGACTTTGCATTTTCATGATAATAGCACAGATTAGGTTGTAAACTACCTCGACTACCAATGACGTTTTAGAGAAAGAAAACATGCTGTATGCGAATGACTGCAGAAAGAAAGTTGACCAATGTGGATTTTAAAAGTCAGCTTAAAGTTTCCGAGCACAGAGAGAATACTGTACCATGCTAATAAAAGGCCCACAAAGAACACATGATACCTCATAATAGCCACAACCCAATTTCAAGTGCTCTGTGATTCTGAGTGGCTTGATTGAATACAACGGATTTATAATTACCAAATACAATTATGCTATTAAAGTTGAAACGGTCTGCAAAACCATCAAAAGAGGAAATTCACCACATGAGTGGATCGATGATTTTATTCCCCGCTCATAAAAAAAATAGGCTGGTGGGACAGACAAGTACTTGGGAGGGCTATGAGACCGAAAATGAGACACAAAACGATGTATGGCTGCAGCGAATCGGCGCGTCTGCATGTTCTACCTGGTCCCCCTCTTCTTGTCAGACAGAATCACAGAAGAGCACATTCCATTGGTCAGCAGATGACTGTTTTTGGGAAAAATAAAAATTTCAGGTTTCTTCTCATTAAGTGAAAGGTGTCTGAGTCTAGATCCCTAATTTGTGACATGGAGTAACTTCAGGTCATTTCTTTTTCTTTGTCTATGAAGCTATACAGATTCAGATTTTATGAGCATCCTAGTAGTGGCAAACGCAACATTTCACATATATCGCATATCGGCATTGTGATAATTACATGTAGGTATGATCGGGACTGACAGAAAGTCACTCTGTGTCAAAAGTGTGACTCTAGACTTAGTATTTTAATTCGTAGACAGAGAATAGATGGAAAATTTCCTAAGCTTAATAATATGCCACTCATTGGATTTACGAGTGGTTGGCAGACGGACAGATTCATATGCATTGTCGAGGCAACATCGCACATGTGCAATTTTCCTTTTTTGATGAAAGTCATATTAATGCTTGTCCGGATTCTGTGTCAAATGCCAGCGATTATTACAACCTAATCGTCAGGAAAGATCCTAAGTTTGACCCTGGAATGTTAGCAAGTAATATCGCAGATGTTAATTCATAAAATGAATTACACCCCATTGCAGCCCTTTCTTGGATACAATGCGTATTTTGAAATATATTGCCGATAGTAGAAGGCTGTTAAAAACCACATGCTAAGATAGTTTCTATTTTCAATAAGAATTGCAATCTACAGACAGTTTTTTGCTTCTCCTGAAAAGTTTGTAATTTGACACATAGTAGGCATTAACCAGTGACCTTGAAATCACATACGAGATGCTGTTGCGACAACGACGGAATGAAAATACAGACCAATGTGCGGAACAATGGTTCATGTGTCTTCACAGCTACTTCCAAAAGAGAGAAAACTACCTAGAGCATTTTTGTGTTTTTCACCCCGCTTGACATAAGCTTTTCCATGCTTAGGTTGCTTGCTAGATGACTATTTTCTGTGAAAATTCCCTGCGTTTGGAAACAATTTTCACAAACTCTGCCTTATGACATTTACTCCAAATTACTGTTATTTACGCTTGCAGTACTCTAGTCTGTCCCATATCACGTCAACGTCACGTTTCGCTACCTCAAAATGTCTTGAAACCTATTGAGAGTCATTATGTTCACTGAAGCGAAGTCATCGAAGCAAAGTCGTGAAAACGAGTGGTGAGTTCGTAAAATGAGTGGAGAGATTCTACCCAAAAATATGCGAATTACGTGACAAACAGAAACCGATTTACGGTTCAGTACCAATTAAAGACTTACAAGTGATACTATCTTGCCTACTATTCTAGGAACGAAATCATTCACAACTCATGGTGACCGCAAACACACAGACAGACACACGCAAGGCGATTCTGTGTTTATTTATGTTGCATAGATTAATCATGAAGCTTAAAATGATCTGATGAAATGAACCTTGATGTTGCAATCTTCTACATCCCCTCAGGAAATATCCTTGTAATCTTTTAGGAGATTTTGACTCTTCATTCAGTAACCGACGAAGTGCTCTAAATAATTTTGTGACATGTGATGTTTTTGTACACCGTAAACCGCGTGCTACAAAATTAAGTGAATTTCTCTGCCAAACTAACTCATCATAAGTAGCTAATATTTCTTCACAAATGAAGATGGTTTGGCTTTCATGGCTACCAGACCGCGTTCACTTGTCAGAGGCTACCTGAATGGTATTTTGACGGTCTCGTAGGTCATTTGCTCCCAAACCTTGATGCTGCTTCCAGATAATCTTGAATTTAATTGGTTAATATCTGATTTCTTTTATCATCATTTATCAGTAATGATGCTTCGCTGCCAGGATGATCTGGTGGCCAAAGTCCTAAATTTTATTGGAACGTCTCAGATAAAGTTTGCTTTGAATCCGTACTTATAGATGCCCTAAACAGTAGTAGAATTACTAAAGATTTTCGTGCAGCATTCAAACACTATTTTTAATTGGTTTTATATGCAATGTGTATTTATTTTGCAAGTCTGTGATATCGAAGTCACATGCTCTTCCAGTGTTAGGTTATAGCTTGTGATTCGATCATGCTTAGGATGCTCCTATTGATAAGGTGATGTATTAAAGTGATGGTAACTCATCGGATTGCTAATTTAACAAACTATATTACTTCTCCACACAGGTTGACATGACACGGAGGATTTGTAAGATGCTATTATTCCATCTGCCATGCTATCACGATCAGTTAAATACAAAATTTCTCGAAAAATGTAAAATATTTGCATATCTCGCATGTATGATGCTGAATCTCATTCGAGTTTATCTAATAAAATCGAAACTGTATACACAAAGGGAATTTAATTGCTGCTGAGTTGCTACTATATTTAATATATTTACTCTATGCTTTGCAGCATTCATTCAAAGAATATAAATCAGGAGCTGATGTTGCCGGACAAAAATTACACCAAAATATCAAGGAGTGTAAGGAGTGTCAATGGAGCATCAAGGCTGCAACTATCAATTACAATTTGGTGCCAAATTCTAATTTCACACATTCTGACTGTTCGAAGAAAGCTTCTGAATAGCTTCGGCGTCACTCACCCTTGTCAAAGAAATGGTCTATTGTAATTCACAGAGCATCGTCTGAATTCGTCAGGACTTCATAGTAGCGACGCATTCAGAACGACGCATTCATTGGTCATCAGGATTATGAATCGTCACGATGCTTCGCTTTTATATTTGTCGAGATAAGAGAAGAGATAGATAAGACGAACTATTGTATATTGATCAAGGTCTTGTATGAGGAATTCTGAAATGGATCGTTTCTCAGAGGCATTTAAAGTTGGTGGCACATAAATCGCTACAAGGATAAATTGAGTTCTCCCATTTGTAAATAATACAAGGAGTAATTCAGAAGAGCTGCACAGTTGCAATTTTTCCACATTTATAATGTTCATACTATGATTCATCCATGTAGCCACACCGCCACCATGACGATCCGGGCGATCACTGCGTAGTAGTCTGTATCCATCAATATTAAAGGGTATCATCATGATACTCTTTCAGCCAACTCTCGGTGACGATCACGATATCAGGTTTCAAGTTATCACATGAAAGTCTTAACTCGTCTATTTTGCCAATACTAGCTATGGAATGAGCATTTATCAATAAAACACTAGGAGGAATTAGTCAATCACGCCTTGATGGAGTTTTTGTTATTTTCCCCCGTTTCAAGACTACTTCCTCACAGTAATCACGTCTGATCTTGAGTTCGTTTCGAAGTGTTTTCTCTTGACTGATCTGGTAAGGCGTTTGATCGGGTTTTAAATAGATCTGCTTATATTGATCCAACATTCTCAGGTTTCTGGCGTTTCTGATGATGCGCCATTTATCATCTGTTGAGTGTAATATGACCTTCAGAGGTCGTGGCTTATGACCTTTAACACCAAATCGGAAAAAGAGCTTTACCTTAATATCATCGTGAATACCCATTGTTGATACTATTCCGGAGAAAGAGGCTTCGTCACACTCCTTAAGATCAACATTACTAGGTTCTGGGATCCCAAAGACAATTAGATTATTGTTTCGAGAATCTCTGTCATCCAACTCGTCGAGCACATACCGAGGGATATTGTCTTTCAATTCGCACATGACACTAGTAAGGTCAGCAATTTTATGATTCACTTTATTTTCCATGTCTTCTATCATTCATTTGCTTTCAATCAGTAGTTGCCGTTTGATATCATTTACAGCCTCCAAGACAATACCTTTCAAATTCGCCTCATCAAAGGCGCTGATAGAATTGCTTGCAGGACTTTCATCCACATGTGAAACAGCGTCTTTGAAGGTCATCAACAACTGACTCTTTGAAAGCTTGTGAATCTGCGTAGCAGACATTCGACGGAATTCTAAAAAGGAGACATTCTCAGCCATACCAACCACTTGATATTTCGTTCACAACTAGATTTGAACCCAAAACTTTGAAGTGTCTGCCAGACACGCTACCACTAGACCACAGCAGCCAACGGCAAGATCAACGGCTTCAGTTGAATTATTGGTCTTCGGAATGTGACAAGACAGACGCGGTGACGTGATACAACTGACCCAATTTCCGAACACGGAACTGCGCATGGAATAACACTCAAGGGCTAAATCCTCAATTGTCACGAAACACAGATCTCCAATTGACCAACGAATGAGACCAAACAACGTAGAACGCTACGACGAAGATGATGATGTATAAATCCACAAGAATGAATCACTGAATCACACACCAAACGTCGAAAAATTACTAATAGCGTTAAGAGCGCTTTCCAGACACAACCGTCGCGGAGTATGCACTGCGAAATTAGCAAATTCAATCAAAGGCCTTCTTACACAGCTTGTCGTTGATGTCTGCTGTTTGCTACGTTGAATTGTTTTTGCAGCACGTCTTGAGTTGAAGGTGGATTATGTCCCTGCCTCTTGACCTCTACTGGCTGGACTATGTCCTTCTTTCAAATGCCTGAGGTATATTTCAGTCAATAGTGACTCTATTTTTTTGATAGATGCTAATCTTTCTCTATTATAAATTTAATTTTTGAGGCTGTGCATCTTCAATGTACAGGACCGCGCTTGGTCGGGTTTGAGCGTCCAGGATTAAGCGGTCGAAACGCGATCGTCCTGACCAAGTTCCTGTTGATGACCTCATTAAAAATAGTCAAATAATTTGTATGCATATTTTGTACAATTCTATTTCACGTTTTAGCTTAAGGAACTAATATTAATTCTCTTACACACCTGGTAAATTTTAGTATTATTTTGATTGGAAACAGACCTGTCCTCTTATCATCTGAATGGGCAGACTGTTAAATAGGATCTTTTCAATATATAAGTGATAAACATAATTTTGAATAGAACGACTTACTCGCCAATTCATTACACATGAGGAGAGGAGAAGCGTTGTTTGTCCTTCTAGTAAGTATTTTTAAAATTTTTAGACATTTTAGGATATAAAACTTTTCTTTTAAATCATACTTTGTACCTATTGAAAATTAACTAGTCATTAGCTTATTTTTTTTTAAACTTTGTTACCTTGACGCACTTTGCTACGTTGAGTTGCATCGTTATTGTTGAAATGAAAATATGTTTTTACATTTCGAAATTCCTGTCGAGAACTGTGTCGACTCCAAAGTCACGTTAAAGTTGGAGACACCTCGGCAATTCGAAATATCCACTCAAATAAAGAGCACCATGAAATGAAGGCATTTCAGATTGTTCAGCTTTATGTAGGCCTAACATTTGCCCCAGTTTCTGTTACTAAGAGATCGATAGGACCATCAGCATATGCATCAAGTATCTCATAAGGATTCTTGACTTGGAATGTACCCAGAGAATGTTCATCCAATTTCAAAGATGATAATAACAGACATTTGGCATTTCATTGGCTTATCTGCTTCTTCTGTTCACTGAAATGATCATCCTAGTCATCCTTCGTTGGAATCTCACACTGCCCTGAGATATCACTGACCTCTGAGACATCGTTTATATACTCATCATCGACTCATCATCGTCTCATGACTCAAATAAAGCAGTTTCTGAAAGTTTTGCGGCAGCAGTCACGTCATCGTTGGCATTATTGCATATTTCAGTAACTGCTTGATCCAAAGTTCGCAACTGCTTGGGCATTGTCTTCAGATAGCAAGGAAAAGCCATAGTCTAAAAATAACAACAAGTATTACACACACACTATGAACACACCATGAATCCAATATTGTAATGAAATTGTTCATTTTCATTATTCAACGAGTGTTAGTTTTGAAGAAAATTGACAGTGCTCACCACCGTTTGCCTCATTTACATTTTTCTTGTGTTTGAAATTTCTATATCAGATTACGCCGGTGCAACTACAGTAAAACGCTACGGTTTAAAAAAATGACATGCCAAGTCATGAATGGATATCAGAGGAAGTATTGATTGCAATTTTCGTAATTTTATTAATAATGAGATCACGCAAATCACATCACAGTAAATTACATGTGGAAGTTCATACACTGTGTCTTTCAGTATGAAGCAGATTTCATGCCCAGTTTTTCTTCATATTTCGTGATAAAATGTAAGCAACATTCAGTCCTAACTTTTGAATTGGCGATCGTTTACCTAAAAATATGTGATAAATCATGTATGGCAATCAAAATATTGTACCACATGTCGCAACCTGTAGAAGACACCAGAATCTGAAAATTCCTGTAATGAAAGCGTTACACTGTCGCCAAATGGATTAAAGCTGTTTTTTTCACATCGACCTGTGAACGATTCAAGGGAAAATATATTTCTGCGGATACTATAATATATCAAAAATGCAAATAACGCCCAAGCACATTAAAAATACAAAAATACGCGTTATTTGTATTTTTAATATATTATAGTATCCGCAGAAATATATTTTCCCTTGAATTACCCACTACCGGATACGAGGAGCATACCCTACCAACCATCATGAGACCTGTGAACGGTTAATACATATTTTTTACCTCTGTGAATATATATGGAAAATCTTTGACTTATTGTAATAGATTTGAATTCAATTTTTTAAGCTCCATTTTATAACGCAGCAAAAGGTAAAATGCCTATTTCACCTATCTATGCGATTAGAAGAATAAGCCGCATCTGGTAGGCACTCTGTTCAGGGCTGTACAGTGACCACGTTGCCAGTTGGGAGGAAATGAGCTATTTAGTAACAAGAATTTCATCGGTTTGGTAGGGCACGGTTTACAGGGTATGCTGACATGTGCAGCCAGACAATGGTCATCCGACCCCATGAGGGATAAAATCGTGCGTCAAATAATTCCTTCAATTAGATGTCCAACTATCTCGTCACTACATGTGTGGAAACCTTTTTAAACACAATCTACGGCATTGAAGAGATGCAGAATTATGATTGGCTTACGTAGCACCTAATAAGCCGCATCTGGTAGGCACTCTGTTCAGGGCTGTACAGTGACCACGTTGCCAGTTGGGAGGAAATAAGCTATTTAGTAACAAGAATTTCATCTGTTTGGTAGGGCACGGTTTCATGATTGGCTTACGTAGCACCTAATGTTGAGTACCATACTGTTTGTAGGGGAATATTGAATTTCATATCAGCGACCTTTAATCAGTCACCTTAGTTTCAAAGCCTGAAATCCTCATAAAATCATGTATCTATCAAGATAAAATCAGCACTACAGGACAGCGAAGCAAAAGAATCAATCGGTCTATAAATGATGTCGGAGTTATACGGTTATTAGACTGAGGCGAATGCACCTGGAATCTCTTAAATTCAGTTTGGACAGTAAATATCTGCGAAAAATTGTTTTTTATGTACCAGCAATTTATAAGCTTGTTTCTGTTTGCGGCTTTCATTATCTGGAAAAGTGAAATGCTCATTCTGCAGGTAATTAGGTGTCAATCCTGCAAAAAAATTATTGCTGAAAAATTAAACTATGAGAAAGCTTGCGTTAAAGCGCAGACAGTTGTCAATTGCTATGTTTTACTTTTGACGATTGACACTTAACGAAATGAAAAGTTTTTCAAAAGAATAAGGAAATAATATCCTTCTAATAATTGCTTGGAAAATATTGTTGATGAAAAGCTGAGGAATGTATTTCTATTTTGCAGACGGTGCGAATATAAAGGTCACGAGGTGAGCCGACAACCAAAGATAGGCTAAGCACGGATACAATTTCATCTGCAAAACATTTTCTTACATGGATTTTGCAATTCATGTGAAAGGCATTTTATCATTGCGATTGTTTGAATGAATCAGGTAGATTGGCGAGAAATAAAATGTACTAAATCCAATGTAGGTACATGCTTTCATTCGTGAAAATGGTTTTGATAACACATAAAAGATAAGTCTGATTGAGCGATTCGATTGGACAAAATGTTCAATCACTGAAGCCGGCTATCCATGCCGATCAAGGGAAGACAATTTAGTCCGACAGCCAGAACGAGTTTCTGCAGGGAAAGAGGCCGAAAATGAGACTTTCACAGAATGATGTACACCCTATGACTATTACGAATCGGCACGTCTACCGAGTTCTAGTGAGTTCCTCTTCTTGTCAGACAGGATCAAAGAAAGACACCTTTTAATACAATGGACGGAGATTGAAGTTTTTGGTTAAAATGAAATTTTCTTTGTTTTCTCTGATTAAACAAAAAGTACTAAGCCCAGAGTCATAATTTTTATCATGGAATGTCTTCAGGTCATTTCCTATGATTTGCCTTTACGTGTGCTATTATCATGCTTCTTTCTGATCGACAATGTGTGTGAGAATGTGGTTGAATGTAGATAAAGTTGCTCAAAATGTTTGTGTTTGCCGACATAAAGAGGCTCGCCAAATCTAAATGTGTTTAGCTTTATAGTCAGATACTTTACAATCAATTATGATTCTGGGCTCAGTAGTTTTCGTTTAATCAGGGAAAACATAGAAAATTTCATTTTAACCAAAAAGTGCAATCTGCGTCCCATTGGATTTACAAGTATTTTTCTTTGATCTTGTCTGACAAGAAGAGGAACGTACTAGAACTTGGGAGACGGGCAGATTCGAGGTAGGTATAGGGTGTACATCATTCTGTGAAAGTCTCACTTTCGGCCTCGTTCCCTGCAGAAACTCGCTCTGGCTGTCGGACTAATTTTTCGAGAGGCATCTCAGATTTAAATGACTGGATTGAGTCCCACCAGGTTTGCTAAAAAGGAGGCCGACACACGTATTATGAAGTGCACTCGAACTCCTGATTGTAGATCCCTGACTTGAAGACAAGCCATCAAGTGTTGCAGAACAACTGTTCTTTACCGGACAGTTCTTCAAATTTCCTCACCTCCTGCAAAAACGGTGAATGTTGTTTTATTCACAAGTGGACAAAAGACTGACCTCTTCTGAAGGGTTAGGCACTAGGGAAATCCATTTCCGATACAGTCAGCGCTATTTTTCGCTATTAACCGTTGCTATGACTACTGTCTAAGCTTTTCTCTTCCTCATCCTTGTTCTCGTGCGACATAGTGAACAAAGAACTGTTTTCTGATACATTGCTTCTCTTTTCTTATTATTTACAAAATGTTGAAAGGATAGAACTTTTCCGTATATGGTCAGATAAACTCTTGACATCAGTAATCTCAGCATGGATTTAAATAAAACTAATGATACAAATTAATATTGTACTAATGAAACAATTCGGAAAGGTGGCTGCAACACTTTTATCTAGACACTTCCTACAATTGGCAGTAAAAATTTAAACCGATGACGGTTTAAAACGGAAATTTTGGGTGCACAGAAAGAGTTTCTTTTCCATTTGAAACTTTTGTGACTTTCTCTTATTAATTTGCTATATTGGGTCCAATTCATGATTTTATATCTGTTTTTGCTTTTCTTGATCCCCCAATTTGTTTTGCTTCATTTTGATTGCTACAGTGTTTCTTTGGTGATGTCAACTGCTGTTGTCAATATCTATGTGTCTAAGTGAGTCAACAAAGTCATGTTCACTTTATGTCGAAATGTCATTCCTCATTTAAATTCAACAAGAGAAGCGGCTTAGACATGAAGAGTGAAATTCGCTTTTATTTCATAATGATTTTGCGGATAAAATAGCACTATTGAATATCTAAAGAGAATGACAACTATGTGTTAAGTCAATACAACACACCAACACCCTTGATTCTCCGACCGCACTCGCCCGACACAGGAATCGAACCGAAGTCCACGGTGGAGAGGAGCTCGCACCTTCTTCACTAGGCCACGCTGACGGCAATCGACTGACTCAGGAATCGAACCGAACTCCGCGGTGGAGACGAGCTCGCACCTTCTTCACGAGGCCACGCTGACGGTACAAAAAGAATGCGAGTGTCGTCAATCTACTGTGTGACGTAGTCACAATGTATGACATGCTGATAATGCTGTCTCACTACAACATGAATGCTGGTAGTATTCTGTCAATAAGAATAGGACAATAAGCTGTCGATATCACTTTTTGAACAGTCGTACTCCTTTTGAACTGTTAGTTTATTTTTTGATATATTTTATTGATATACTTCCAAGTGAACACTTGGAAGGTAGACCTAAAGATTCTGAAATTACCAAACACGTTCATAGAAATAGCTATGACAATTTCCAAATAGTTTTTCGCACAAAGTACACTCGCACTGCTGAAAGTCTGGTCATGAAAGAAATCAATAGTTCAACCTTGATGAACGAACACGAATCTTCAGTCCCAATTTTATTGTTTTAGCATTGTGACCTTGACAGTTTTAGACGTAATTGTAAATGTAAATCAGCTCTTATTGTATTGTTTTTAGCTTGTATTCAATTTTCGAAGAGTTAGACGCAATTGCCAATTGTTCTTTTAGCTTGACAAATTCTCATCCTGTTGTATTTAAAGGTTTTATCTAGATTTATCTGTTTGTCCTGAAGATATGTCATGAAAATGGACATGAAATCGATCGACCAATACTTGTCGTTTTTATTTTAAATTTTTATTGCTTCATTCATCAATTAGTGTGAACAGAATAGAATATTGCCGCAAAACAATTCCTCCATTTTCTAGCTATCCTCAATCATAATTCACTGCATATTATTCAAGAATAGCTTTGATATCCTTCGGAATTGAATATTATTTGAGCGATATTTATGATTGCATTTTTGAACACTTCTTGTTCGAAGTTCTATAAGATTTTCTGAAAGTTCGGTGCACAGTTGAATTATCTCGCTGATAATACCAAAGACACGTCAGCTTTCCTTGCATGCAGTTAATTTATTTTCAATCTCAGCAGTTTCAAACCCGTCCGTCCCATTTTGAAGTTCAATGCCTTCCGCCACACTACAATGCAATACAAGTGGCTCTTATCAATGGGTATCGGTTTCCGTCTTCCAAAGCTTTCATCTACAGTACAATTTTAATTTCAAATCAAGCCCGATTCCCGTTAGATTGTGTGATCATTTTAATCAAGCATTCGTCGACAGACTGTAATTGATAACAGGCAAACTATTCAAAATGACTCAGTCTTTGATGTTGATATCCTCATCCGGCATCAACGAATGTCCGAATAACTTTCGGAACGAAAGCATTAGCGCAATCAACATTTAATACCGGTAGATTTCCATCGTTTTAGCTTGTAATTGTTTTCATCCGAGAAATAATTGCTTGTAAATCAATTGAATAGGAATCTAAAATCAAAGGAATTGAGCAAAAATCAAAGCCATTAGATGAAACAAAGGTAAGGTTTGAAAGTATGAGCTACTCATATCAAAGTATACAACATCAAAGGTAATTGCGCCATTTTGGCATTGGTTTTCGTAAACTATTTGTGTCCTAATGATGTTTTAGTTCATCTCAAAGTTAGTGAAAATTCGCTCTTTAAGTTAGAAATTTCAGTAAGTATGACATACCACACAATGGTCTTGCTTACAAAGTTTTTAGATTTAAATCAGTGTTGTGAGAGTCCGTGCGATTTTAATTGCGAATTTCAGAACCATTAACTATTACTTTTTGCCCCGCTCCTCGATTCAGACAATCAGAGAATTCACCGCAAACGGCACAGACCATGTCCAGAACCACACAATGTATTGGTTTATAATTATTCCCAAAGTTAACAGGGGTTCATTAAATAACCTTCATTTATGTCAAGGTCTTTGCGATCCCGAGTTGCCAATAAAAACAGATTTGCAGTGCACAATGAAATAGCTACTGAAATATATTCAATTAAACAAATTATATTAAAACCCAAGTAGTAGTGGTAGTACATATATATGTTTAAAAAAATGAAAACTATACAATCGCAAATGTTTCGGAGTCAAAAAAGCAAATTAATGCAGATGGAAGAAATGAGTTGTGCCTCCTGCTTGTGCGTGACAATGGAAGCTCAAAATGTCTGGAGCGTTGATATTGTTTTGGACAAATATGATGAAGTGTGCTGTCATTTCTTTCGAGCTGGTGTAGAACTTTAAGGCCAAGCTCATGACGTCGTAGCCACAAAGGAGCGAAGTTGGAGCATTTGGCAGTCATCTCCGCCAGCGATCCGGTGACACCGTCGACGAACTTTCTCTAGTTCATCCTGATTTGCGGCACTCATACCAATAAATATTGGTCAACAATACTCAAGCAAGTTCAAGATAGGACCACTATGTAGCCTACAGAGATATTAGACATTCCACAGGCAAGTTGTTCTTCAGTTTCTTCAAAATGTGGATTCTGCTGCTAGCTCTTTGAACAATCATATCTGTATGGAGAGTCCACTTGAGGTCATTACTGTAAATGAAGAATCTTTAACTCTTTCACTACATCAATGTCATAAGGATGACCTAAGGTCAGATTTCCTTTTTTGATAATCATAAGTTTGCATTTTCTTTTATTTATTTGCAGTCCATGTTCACAGCTCCAAGTCTCTTGGATTACATGCTCAAGTAAAACGATGTGTTTCTTGATAGCTATAATATTGAGGACCTTTCGTCCCTGCAGGCACAGGTCATGATAACAATTGAAACAATTTGCGAGACCAGACTTTTGTGATAGTTTTTCACGCAAACTCACATCACAAATGCACAATGCCATAGAAATCCGACAACAGGCAGCAAGCAATGATATAGGCAACCACAACAGTCAATCGACAGACATATGCCCCAGAATTAAGAAGTACACTGTAAACTGTGAGATATAGAACCGATATAGAAAGGGAGAATAGCAGAATGTAGGAAAACGCTATTGTTTGTGACCATACACTGCGAAAGCGATTGGCTTTCCTATAGTATTGTCTTAATCATCCAATAGGAAAGCTAATCATTTTCGTTGTCTTTCGTACATTTTGTATTCTCCTTTTGTACATCAGTTTCGTAGTGAAAAATCAGCCAGCTTTCGTAATCTACAGTTTACAGTGTGCTAATAGAGGAATGAATATTTACATTGGATAAAATAGAATAATTATTGACAATAAATCAGAGGAAAAAAGAAGAAAAAAATGACGTCAATAAACAAAATGAGGCAAATGATGTCACACGCCTAGAGATTATTTTCATTAAATAGATTGAAGTTAGAAACAGATATTTGCTTTTCCTGCACATTTTCAATATGTTTGTTAGTCTTTCCAGTTCTCAGCCCAATTCTCAACTCAGAGTCTCTGAAACAAGTTTACTAAGGTCACATTATTTTGAATACCACTCCATTATTCGTTGGCATTACAAAAGATGACGAAAAATGCTTGAGAATATTCAGCAAAGAGCTAATTAAATTATTTGCGGTGATCACTGTGATTGTACGAGTAGAGCGCTCCAGAATCTCCTACAATATTGAATGGCAACGTCGATAAGATTGCACAACACACTCTTAGACAATTCTGAGCACATCCTTCATTTTCTGTCACCTGATTTCAAATGTCAGGTGCTCGCAGAGCCGAGGCACATTCTTCCCTATGTCTCACGTCTTCTTCAAAATGATCTGTTTTGTTCAGTGCAGTGACATTCAAGTATACACATGTACACGTATGTATTCGCATGACAAAAAACACAAATTTGAAGTTCAATTTTTAACTCTTAAAGCCAATTTCTCAAGTCAGTATCAGGATCACGAATGAGGTGCATGTCACCAGGAGACCTGTGGCCTCCGCATTGCGAGATTATGTGTCCACTGTTTGAGCTGGATGACAACAAGCACAGGAGGCGGACTGTCGAAAGCCCAATCGCTGGAGGGTTGCAGCCACGCGATCGGTGTTGGAACGGAGTAGGTTCAGTCGGACCCATTGCATTCGAGGAGGTCGGCTCCGGGTGGCAGCGATTGATTTGCAGGCACACTTTAGAAAAAGAGGACCGTCGTTGACTTGCATATTCCACATCTTCAAAATGTCAAAACCGTCGCGGAGGAGGCGTGATGCGTGACGTGAGAAAGGCGGCTGATTTAAGCCGCTGAGATGGTGCGGCGATGTATATCACCTACACTCTAATCCACTCACTACCAAGGACATAGGAAGGATCGATACCAGACATTTTGTGTTGTTTTCAATCAGCCAATCAGAGAAGAGGCATGTAAAACCAAAATCCTGTGGTACAAAACAAGAATCTCGAACCCATTGTTAGTTTCTATTTGTATGTGAATTTGGCATCAATTTACATGCAATTTTCGCATCCTGCGAGTTACAGTGTACAAGGATTAAAGGCAAGCTGTAGGTCACCACAAGTCCTAGCGCGATAGCTTCTTTTTGAACTTGTACAATAGGCGAAGTCCAATTCGAAAGATCTATCGGCTTCAAAACATCGTCTATTACCAATCGTTGGATTTCTTGCTCCATGAGACCTTTAAGATCAAAAGGCATTGTTCTTTGGAGTCGCGTTCTCTTTCTGGTGAAAATGAACCTTGCCACCGTTGATACGCCTGAGTGAATTGTCAAATAGCTAAAACGATTCAGAAATGGTTTCGACAATTGATTGTCATTTGCCATTAAATTTCCTTAAATGTTCACTGTCTAATTGAAAAGCATTAAATGAGATGCAATTGGATGGTAAACGAGATGGATACAAACAAGTATTGTATTCTACGAGTACATTATCTTGAAATGAAGTGCTGACACTTGTAGTTGTAAGTGGTGTTGATTCAGTTGAAAGATCATTGGAGAAAATTTCTTGGGTTTTCAAAAGAGGCCAGAAGGAGCCTAAGGATGAAACCCTTCTCTATATTTTGATAAGATAACAAAAAAGCACTGTGTGGACACAAGAGTTCTCCTTGTAGAAAATGTAAATCAATGACATCTAGGTGCAACATGAATTACATAAACTACTATCGGACGAAAAAGGATATTTAATTGAAAAATCAATCTTTTCACAAAATATAGTAATGAAGTTTTAAACCTATTTTACTAATATTTGTCCATGCACTGAATGATAATTCTTCATGAGCTGAAGAGGTGTCCAGACGCTGAGAAGTATACATTTGCACAGTCTATTTTACAAATAAATATCAAATTTTCAACGGATGCAAAAAAATAAAATTTTATTGATAATAATGTTATATCTTAATAATCCAACCCGCACAGTTAAATGTGATCATTATTGTGTTGATTATTTAGTGAAAAGTTTGGGAAGAGCCAAAAAAATGATGGCTACATTTACTTTTTATTATCAATTTATGCAATTAATTTCTGTCACCATCCAGTGTCCATCATCGGGAAGTAAAAGACGAAATCTGAGTGCTAATATAGATGCTCAAAAACATATCAGAACTAAGCAGGTGTCAACATCGATGATTCCATTAAAAGGGCTATGTGCACAGGCCCAAGTCTATTTGAATTTCAATTAGCATCATGGTTGAAATAATCGAACAAACATTTTTTGACGGTTAATACGGTAATGGTTAATAATAATCATATACAATGCACAACGGCCGTCGGTTTTTTGATTTATGTTTCAAAATGAAACTGAAAAGAGATAGCCAATTCACATGTAGACAAGCGTACAACTGCACCATCAGGTCTGAAAAACATTAATATGTGACTTAAAGAAACCTTTTCGAAAACTAAAATGGGATTTCAGGAAACCATTTGACTTGAAAACCTTTATTATTCCTATAACCTTCATTCATGGCTGTTTTGAAAAAAACCCGTGATTTTTTGTGTCGAAAATATCAAGTTATTGAACGATTTCTTGACTAACACAAATCTTCAGTTTAGATGTTTGATGCTGATAACTAAGATATGAGATGGATTCACCAAATTGTGCCCGAGGGTGACATTTTTCTCACCATGAAAATAAGTTTCGCTGGCACGATTTTGATTAATGCTAGGAACTTCATTGTGCCTTTGTTTATGCAAAATAATGAAAATAGACTAATACCTATCTATAAAGAACGATTTGGAGTTCATGATACGCTACTTATGTGCAAAATATGGGTCGAAAATTAATCTAATTTTAAATTGTATATTTCCTTACAATCACATCTTTTAATACATATCTTTTTATCGTTTCAGTACCAATGATGGCGTGACTTGGGTACCCGACCCTTTTTAAAAATCAGTCTTTCGGCATTTGAACATTGATGACACCGGTATTACCAGTTACAAAATACTGTAGAAACACGAAAGCTGTCTAAAACATATATTTTCATCGAACGAAGCTTGTTAAAACTTGTTGTACGGTATGTTACAAGTAGTCACAGTCGACAATTACGTACAAAGATTGTCTTTCTGATAAAAGTTTCTGATAAAAAATGAACCACAAACCATCTAGTGTTTTGCATGACAGCCAATTGGGAAGCCAGGGCAATAGTGGAAAACTATAAAGTTGTAGGCCCACAGATCTCCTAACACACATTGCCGACACATAGCACACACAGTTTCCAATGCCGTGCCTTGGAGGATCTTTCAACAGTCCCCAAATGTGGGAGAACCCGAAATCAATTTCCCTCGAGACCTTATTCTTTTTGCTTGCAACGAGACAAGCGGTGCGATCTCAAGCCAAGTCCTCAGTAAGTACAAACGTCAGACGCTGCTGTTCTTTGTGGATGAAGTGGTGCTTGTCACGCTTTGCAAGAAAGCATGGCAGTTATTGCTCTTCGCATCTGGATGTCAATGGGGCTTGTCGTGTTTTGCATCCAAACTGGATCTTCATGAATTACCAAGGACTGTTTCTGAGGATTACTGCTAAGTTTAGCGCTTTTGTCGTTTTGCATTCAAACTCTTCATATACATGTACATGTGGATCTACAATTTGTATAAAGACCAGCAGAATTTAAGCTGATGCTTTGACAATTTAAGATTCACACTTTATTGTTCGGTGCTTTATAAAAAATTATGTCAATTTGCTAAGCAACGACATCTACCCTATCCGCAATACAAAACAGCTGTTACATCAACATTCACATGTAGTGCAATATCAGTGGAACAATACAAATCAGATTTTCGTTACTAGGACTAGATTGGACGATCGCTGTGTGTTAATTTACGCTACTCGTTTAGCTATCGATCTGCGTCAATGCTGCAACGTGTAATGAATCAAATTATTGCTACATGCGGTCACAGAATTAGACCGACCTGGTTGATCCTTGGTTTTTTGGAATGTTGCAGTAAAAAGAAAGGGCCTTTTCTGTGGCCACCATAGCCGAGAGTCACATGTTGTCGCTGTTTGAGCGTCTACAAAATTTGGGTAGATAATCTATGCACACGCTCAATGCCCCGTGTGACGTGTCACGCTCAAGGTACGTACGGTGAAAAGTTTCATAATCCAAAAGAGAATAATGTTGAGGAATACTAATTCCATTTTGCGAACAAAGACAACAAAGGCATTCAATTAGATAAAGTTATGACAGGTTGACACATTTTGTAGCGGTCAAATGACCCTCAGATGTAACACATTGCTCTGACATAAGCGATTGAGCTCATGCGCGCACACAGTGATAACTAAATCAGAGATATTACCAGGCATCCCCTGTTAAGATGACAGTCAGCAGGTAATTCTGCATCTCGGTCACCAATAGACCTTTTGTGAAGAAATAGTAACCTGACACAACCTGCGCCATTATTTGAGGTTTAAAAAACACTTTTTTAATCAAATAAAATATCATGTGAGAATGTAACTTATCTTCCATCCAGGTCTGAAATAGTGGAAAAAATTAATCAATCACCTTTCTCCTCATGTAAAAAAAACGGCGACTAGCAAAACAAAAGCGTTTCGCTAGATAATAGGTACATAAGACAGGAAGCTTAGCTCATTACTTGAGGTAATTACTGACATTCTTTCTCCACACAAGCATGGAAATATTTGTGAATGGAAAATATATCCTCTATATATCCTCTAAAATCTGATGGCATTTGCTTTTCATAATTATGAAGATTTAAGATAAGCTGACAACATTTCATGCCAGTCAATTGTGCATATAATTGACGAAGAATCTTCCTCACTGAGAACGGTGGCATGGTTTATGGATAAATATCACTCATCAGTTCAATGTAAATAAAATGCTTTTTCTGAAGTACCACTGCTATATTTCAGATTATTCTCTCAGTGTGTAATTATGCAAATCCAAATGCAGCCTTCAGGTATTCATGAATTTCTTACATGCAAATAGTCAATGTTTCATTTTAAAGTATTTCTAAAGTTAGAGTCTTTATCTAGGTCCCAATATCACGTGGTTTACAGCAGTGAGTCGGAGTCGGAGTCCTATCAAATGACAGGACTCCGGACTTCGGCCTATAACAAGAGCCGAAATATAATACAAACAAATTATTTATCCTCGTGCATAGCTGTCACTGTCTTGATGTCAACTTTCTCCGTCAAACAAAAGTACAGAGACAGCAGTGCATGCAAAGCTTGTAATAGTTTAGGGAATGAACCGTGATAGTGAAAAAAGGATTGTCTTTTCACTCGGCGATTTAGTGGAGACGACAAGTCTTCCTAGCGTCGATCACACCCACACACCAAAGGTCACATCAGAGACAAAAATGAAATACTAGTTTGTTTGAGAACATTACCTCTTGCCCTCACGTTAACCGCGTGTGATGGCTCCTCCGAAGCGCATATTAAAATCGAAAGTGTGTTCATATTTTTTGGAGAAGGATGGGGATTTTCCTGCCTGGTAGAGACTGGAGAAAAACCGTGTGAAGCACACATCAACAGGATGGGAGGAGCAGAGTCGCATGCATCCAACCTAAAGCGACATTTGATAAACTTTCATCGAAAATGATTGATAATTGATACAGCAATGATCACTAAAGATAGGTTCAGGTAAACCTGTAATAATCTATGATGTAGGTTATCAGTTTCTTTCAAAAAATTAGTCTACATATACTTGCCACCCGGAGTCGGAGTCCTATCAAAAGCCGGAGTCGAAGTCGGAGTCCTATCAAAAGCCGGAGTCCTATCGACCCCCGGAGTCGGAGTCGGAGTCCTATTGACCCCCGGAGTCGAAGTCGGAGTCCTATCAAAAGCCGGAGTCCTATCGACCCCCGGAGTCGGAGTCGGAGTCCTATCGATCCCCGGAGTCGGAGTCCTATCAAAAGCCGGAGTCCTATCGACCCCCGGAGTCGGAGTCCTATCAAAATGATAGGACTCCGCATCCCTGGTTTACAGTTCAACATCAAAAATGGGCGGTTGAATGTCTATGATAATTCTGACTTTCTAATGATTAGGAATTAATCCAACATCTTTATTGAGGACAGATGTGCTTTTTCAAAAATTAGGCATATAGAGACATGGAAGTATTCCGATTTGAATATTTCTAATTCTGAATATTCACTGTAGTAATTGATAAATCTGAGATAACCACACCTGTTTTAAGAGACTAAAGCTGATGTCTGCTTTGTTTGGTCTAGAGATCACATTTTTTTAATACTCATGGTCGCGCTTAGAAGTAGCCCCTCGGGACAAGAATATCCATTTTCCATTGAATGTAATGCAAATTCAAGCCTGAATTCTGACGAACTAAATCATTGACACCGTTTATTTCCATTAAACGAATTTATCACGGAGAAGCGTTGAGTCAAATATAGGTACTGCTCACTTGGCAGAAGTTCAGATTTCAATGTGAAAGCAGTAGATCGTGTGTTCCCTAATACAACTTTCCTTACGCATTGGCCAATCACGCAAGCCATATCTCTCCACTCTCTCTCTCTACCATTGCATACAATGGCTGGGATAGAAACGCGTCACCTCTACAGTAACTGCAACAGCCGAATCCATATCTGTCGACTGAGGTTTAGCTGCGGCTGTAAACATCGTGAATGACAGTAGAACCTCCAAATACAACTGCTATGTGCAAAATGTTGTTGACCTAAAAAACGCGATATTTTCGCATACTTTTACTAAGAACACTGAACGACATTCAAGAGATAAAACACTATTGCTTTACTTATATGAAACTTCCCCAATGTTTTGGTGTCAATTCAACCAATTAAGACAAAAACGATGGAATAATAGGGATCCATTGGACCCCCTTCAGATCTCCTAGGATTGTCCTCAAGATTTGTCTCAGGCTCACACAGTCACAAGGTATAATGCTCTGAATGCTCTTATTCATCCAAAGCACCTCTTTGGAGCAGATAAGCCTTCAGTGAGCGACGAAAGCAGTAAAGAGTAAGGACGCGCTGCCTCAGATGTAAAGAGAGAGTCTTTACTATCTCTTTACTTACTCTTTTTTTTATGCAGCAACGGTGAAAGCTGAAAACCTCTTGACGAGAGCAGGACATGAGAGCCCGGAAAGTCTGCCGGATGACACACCTCTATCAGGCGCTGCGGCGATATCCCATGATCAACCTTCCGAATGCAATTCTCTGACTGAAGATCGCCAGTGCAGCTGATGTGAAGTCGGGATGACATGCTCACGTCTACGTGTTCCTGTCATACTAAGCTCGGCGATGGAGGCGTGACGGACTGTGCAGCATTCCAATGGGAAGAGACAAAAGCCCGGGTTAAGCTCTATCCGCACTGGAACCGATTAATCTCACTTGTCGAATTTCTACTGTGGTCAAGTGTTTTCAAATGTCTGACAAGAAGTCAGCCCACTCAAAGGTAAAAGTTACTCAGTTCAATTCTTTAATTTGCTTTTAGAAGAAATGGTACTTATCTGAAAGTCTGAAATTTGAAAGATTATTGTGGCAACTTTCCGCGCAGCGCCTCGATTTTCAAGATGAGTACAGCGATTTGCATTTAAAAATCAAATCATGATCATCTGCACCATTGACATGGAGCAGTTAAATTGAAATTTAAATGTCGTGCGTGCACTACTTATTTACAATTTTTTTAGTAGTGATGGCAAAACATAAGAAATTAATTTTGTGAATCTTCCTAACAATTTGAATTATTTGGGTGCACGCCCTTTCTCCTCTTTTTCATTCATTATTTTCACAGCTGTAAGAACATCATTTCACAGACATTGAAACAACTCTTTTTGGAGGAAAGTCTTCCGCATTTCATGCATACGCATATTCGATTTGTATTCCATAAACTAATCAATTCCATCAATACATTTTTGCACTCGTATATAATTCTCAAAGCTGTCTGCCGATCCTTGATAGTGCGAACCGGCTCGTGAAGACTCGGATGTAAAAGCGCTTCTTAGCAATGAATGTTCCATGGAAGCAGTAAAATCTAACTAGTAAGTTCAGAACGAGTAGATTTATAAATTGTGCATTTTTAATGATCAACATCCAGACAAAATCGCATTTAAAAACCTTAAAAATCGTTGTGCTTCACCATGTGATAATATCATCTCACTTGCTTCATAGGTTTAGCTAATCGAAACTTGTGATCATTCAAACACGGTTGGGAAATCTTGCCTATGCTTTTGGACACACGATGTTTTACGAATCCATCATTTCACAGCAGACCTATTTTCATCAGTTTCGATATCTCGGTTCTAAGCTGTTTCATCGTTATTGAAGCTCGGCTGCGTTCAAATTAATTGTGCATCAGCGGTTTAGATGATTAATTTTAAGCTGTTGCTTTTCAAGCAATTAATGAAGATCAGTTTATATTATTAGTTGGCTTCAAAAGAACAAAAAATCCCCAGTCATCGAATGATTTGTAATATGAACAGCATGTTAAAACTTATAACTCAGCATATTAACAGCATCCTGTTAAAACTTTTCCATTTCATGTACCGTATATACTCGCATATAAGCCGAGTTTAGAAGTATAAAATACAATGCTGAAATCAGGGGGTCGGCTTATATGCGTATAAAACAAAATGAACACAAGGACAGATACTAATGCCAATTTTCCAGCTACACGTTTTCATCGCTATCTGCCTTTTTATTTGGTTGTGTGTCACCAGTGGCGAGCCGTAACCAAGCTAGAGGTAATGATGAAGCCGACGTCATTGGTACACGGTTTGGTTTCTTAGAAATAAAAAAATTTCTTCTATTTCTTTTAGTATGTAACATAAAAGTAAGCATTTATCATCTTTACAGTAACAAATTTCTATGAACCAAAAATATAGTGTAAAATTAGATAAGTTGAGTACCGGCTTATATGCGGGTTTTTGCAAAAACTGGTAATTCTAAAGCAATTTTAGATGGTCGGCTTATATGCGAGATCGGCTTATATGCGAGTATATACGGTACATTAAAATTGGGGGTTTGTTGATAAACTCAACACTTGTGTGTCTGCGTTTCCCACCATTGTCACCACTGTCTGCGACAGCTGACTCACGTCTGAAGTAGAAACTTCTCTTATTCACATTCCGAAACAATTCTTGCTTTCAACAAGACCGCGCTCACGGCCGTCGAGGTGGAGGACTCTGTGTATATGTAGCTAACAATTTTGCAACAGCTTATTTGACTGCTCGCGAATGCCCATATTGTTGTGAATCTCCATAGCTCCAAATTACTCGGTGTAATGCATATTGTGGACCGTACACTACCAAACCGATGAAATGCGTGCTACCAAATGCTCTATTGCTTTTCAGTTTTTACTGTTCGGCAGTAAAGCTACCAGACCTGCATGGTGCCTAAAAGATGCTGCTCCTCTCTCTTTTATAGTCCCAGACATGTTAATGATGCATACTTAACTGCAGATCAAATAATTTTCATAATATTGTGTCATAAATTATATCAAACTTCTACCAGTAGAAGAGATGAAATCAATGCCATCGATAATTGTGTATCCGATTTGTCAATACGTGGTTGATACTGCGGTTGTGTCAGGCTCTGTGGTGGATTCCTCTCTACCCGAGAAAAAAGTATTCTTTGATTTTGAAATTGTCTTAAAATACATTCATTAACTTTGGCAATATTCAATGGTTTATCATGATTTACATGGTGATTTTCAAAGCTTGCATTTTTACACCATATTTTTTAGCAACGCTTTCAAGTTCTTTTTATGACAATTCAACAGCGATGCAGCCAACGACTTTTGAGGTTCAAAGTTTTTCATTCTATAAATTCGAGCACATTTTTGAAGCACGGCTCTCTGTCACTTCTTGAATGACGGAGCATACATGGCGAATTATTTGAGGTACTTTCTGCAGGATATGGACACCTTCATTCCATGAATTGTTCGTCATTCCATAAATGTGACAGTCTCAAAAATGATGTTTCCTAGCCGCATAGGCCCTATTTCATAGACAGATAAGCACATCAAAATGAAAAGGTCACAAAAGGAATTGCGGTTTAGCTTTATCAATATATGAGTGGTCACTCAATAAGACTTTTAAGATGTACCGTGAATGAGGAAAAGCATTATTGTTTTAAAAATATCGCTCAAATTATATTGTAGGCCAACAGAATTGTAGGTATATTTTTCTGCGGTAAATCAAATCTGTCACTCTATCTGACAGATTAACTCCCATGAATGGCAAGCTTTTAAGGAAAAATTTGTAATTTCATCGAAAAAATTTTTTACTTGTTTAAATGTGGTGTTTTTTTATTCACAAGTGTAATATAACTGGGACAGCAAATTGAAATTACAACTTTTGATTCGTTAAGATCAACTGATATTAAAATATTGATAATTAACTGAATTTTCAGAGATGATAGCAATAATTTGAAACAGACTGTTTATTTTCGTCCATTCAAAGAATCATGTACTCTTTGCATTATGAAAAAGATGTCCACCCTACAGCCAATATTGATCATGTTCAATTGCATTCGTGAGGACTACTGGCCAAAGCTAGCGACACTAAGGAAAGTGACATACATGCCAATTTAATCTCTATGTATGAAAAATTAGGTTTCTCATGACATAGTGTACATGAAAATTGAATTACAACATCAAAACGAGTTTTGAAATTCAGAATATGATGATTTGAGGCATTTTGTTGATATGGTTGTATGGTATTCATTACTGCGTGATAAGTAGGAGGATACTGACATTTAATTGTGAAACTTACAATATTGATTTCGATTATATTACACGGAAGTCCAGAGCATTTTACAGATAATCAATAAGTTTACAACTATAAACAATGTGCTTCTCGTAAAAATTCAAATTAAGCTAGCAATCAATTCGAAATGATAATACATTTTAATTCACAAAATGAATAATGCAATCATGCTCGAGATACATAAATGAGTATCGTTTCAGTATAGTTATCGTTCAATTCAATTGAACTTAGTCATTTCAGTAAATGAAATTAGCATTTGCAAGAGTTGGGTAGAAGAAAGATGTTAGATCAGATCTGAATTCTAGTCCACACGACTTCAGGAAGGTCATTCACCTTTCATGTTTAATAGAATAAAAATACGGCTGCCGCTTAAAAGTATGCAGTTAATCTACTACTGTTGATGTATTAGTAGTATAAATAGTGAATGTGAGCCACATGGCTTCCAGATCATTTGATACCGAATCATCCTTGCTGACGAAATGAAGCAAAGGAAATTGAATAGCAACCAATAAAATTCAAGGTGATTTGGCAGCCGCATTAATGGTTGGTAACAAATTACCTACCAGACCTTCGGATTTCACCCGGGAGGCCGCTACCAGATGAACACGGTCTGCTAGCCAAATAAGACAAACCATCTTCATTTGGAAATAAATGTTAGTTTTTTTGATGAGTTGGTTTTGCAGCCAAATATGTGTATTTCATTTGGTCTACAGTTGACGGTTTACAGTGTAGTCCTATTTGTCTTGCATGTACCTCCACACGACAACAGTCATCTTCAATAATAATAATAATAATAAAATCTTTATTTTAAGAGGATAACACTGGTAGCACCAGTAGTGGGGTGGCACAGTGGTTACTGTCTCTGGCTATGGTCCAGACGTGCCTGGGTTCGAACCCGCTCCCAGTCACTTATTAATTTCGGCCGGGTGTGTGGCTAGCACCTGTAATCCAGCTACCTGGAGGCCCTTGATGATGGATCCAGTCACCTATTAACTATATAAACACCTATTAATTCCAATATATAATATAACCATAATACTATGTATCAGCCCGACCGGGTGCTTTGGCAAGCACCTGTAATCCAGCTACTTGGAGGTCTAATAAAGTGGTAACGTGAAGGCTGCATTAATAACTATATATAGGGACCTAAGTAGGGACTACTAACACCAAATAACCCATAAGTGCCATTCCGGGAGTTCGAAGTGGTGAACTCCTTAATCTCGCTATGCCCGCCCAATACCCAATGAAGAATGGAGAATCAATCAATTGTCATACCGGAACAGGCGTCGCCCGGGTTACCAAGGCCTGCGTTGAATGTTGGGAATCCAGGACGTTCAAGCGGAAGGGCTACTGGAGAGAATGAACATCGTAAACGCCAGAGAAGAAAATGGTCACATGCCGACAACGCCCATGTAATTGAGTGCTACTACAAGAGTCGTCCGGACGAAAGGGGATATCGCAAGCGTATGCACGATATATGGAAACAAATGCACCCAGAAACGACTATGACAGAGCAAGGCCTCCTGAATCAAAAGCGATCGATTGTGAAGAATAACCTGCTGACAGACATGGAAATACAAGAGATAACAAACCAAGTATCACAACCAACTGTGGGAAACAATGAAGTTGAAGATGACAATGATAGCATGCCTTACAGTCAAGACGATGATGAAGTGACGACACAAGAGCCGAACCACGAAATCTCAGAGAGACCGTTAACTGATGAAGAACAGCAATTAAAGCAAAGAATTGTGGAATACATGAAGAAGTACGCAACCTTCGAGAATCGAGTGAACATCCGGAAGATTCGTGTCAACAAGGAAACTATAAAGCTGATAGAACAAGCCGAGGTGGTGACGAGAAGCATTCCGACACATGACATCACGGAGTCAACACCCTGATATACTCAGCTGCCAAAGCTATAGAGGAGAGAGTATACTCGGAGAACGATACTCGAAATGGACGCATTCCACCATGGAAACGTCGTTTGCAGAAACAAATTGAAGCTCTAAGAAGAGAAGTCAGTCAACTTAAGTCGCATATGGACAGCAATGGAAGACTGCCTCATTACATGATTCGAAAATATGACATGAACATAAGAGATATTGATGAAGTGTATGAGGATGCGAAGCAGCGCCTGATAGCAATCAGTCATAGACTAAAGAGATACGAAGATCGAAATGAACAATTCAAAATCAACAAGTTATTCCAACAAAATCCGAAGATAGTATATCGAAAATTGAGAGGGCAAGAAGCGAATGAAGGAAAAATAGAAGACAAGAGTGAAGTAATACAATACTGGAAAAACATCTGGGAATCCGAAGTTCAGCACAATGAAACCGCAGACTGGTTAGATGCTGTTGAAGAAAAATGTGAGAGCATACCAAGTCAGGATTCTGTAACGATATCGGAAGCCGATACACACTACAAATTGACAAGCATGGCAAATTGGAAAGCACCAGGCCCCGACAAAAATACAAGCATTCTGGTTGAAGAAGCTGAAGAGTATGCATACAAGGTTAACAGCACACTACAATGAATTCCTAGGGATCCCAAGTTCCATACCAGAATGGATGGTCACTGGAAGAACTGTGCTGATACGAAAAGACGAAAGCAAACCACCTCGCCCCGACAACTTCAGGCCAATTACTTGCCTCCCAACTATGTGGAAGTTATTCAGCGGGATCATCGCGAGCAAGATTAACCGGCATATCGAATCAAACAGTGTAATGCATCACGAACAGAAGGGATGTAAACCCAAGTGCAGAGGGACCAAAGAACAGCTGGCCATAGATCGAACGATCACAAGTGAAAGCAAGAAGAGAAAGAAGAACCTATCCATGGCCTGGATCGACTATCGCAAAGCATTCGACTCCATCCCGCACTCCTGGATAGTCAAATGCTTGGACATGTACAAGGTCGATAAAGCTGTACAAGAAGTAATTGCCGTATCAATGACCATCTGGAAGACAAGGTTGACACAAGCCAATGACGACATCGGAGTAGTGAAGATCAAGAGAGGCATCTTTCAAGGTGATTCATTGTCCCCGCTGCTATTCTGCCTAGCGATGAACCCCCTCAGCGATATCCTAGGTCAGATGCAACAAGCCTACAAGCTAACTACGGGGCATCGAGTGAACCACCTCCTCTACATGGACGATCTGAAGTTATACGGAAGAACAGAGAATGACATCAACGCGCTAATCAATAAAGTAAAGACCTTCAGTGATGATATCAACATGCAGTTTGGAATCGACAAATGCGCACGCCTTATCATCCACAGAGGCCAAACAATACACACGGATGGATTCGAAACAGACGGGAGTATCATACAGGACGTGAATGAAGAAGACGGATACAAGTATCTTGGAATCCCACAGCACCACACCAACCTCGATGACGCAGCAAAGGCGCAAGCAATCGCCGAATACAAGAAAAGGCTGAAGAATGTCATGAAATCAAAGCTATACGCAATGCACAAGATTGAAGCAATCAACACGTTCGCAGTACCCGTCATCAGCTACACAGGGGGAGTGGTAAAATGGATAGTCCAAGAACTTGATGAACTGAACCGCAAGACTCGCAAGATCATGAATATGTACGGTGGACTACACCCAAGAGCAGACGTGGATCGCCTCTACTTGCCGCGGGATCGGGGAGGAAGAGGCTTGAAGAACTTGACCGACATAGTGGAACAAGAAAACCGAAGTCTAACAGAACACCTCCACAACGTTGCTGATGACCCACTGCTGGCGGTGGCTCAAGCAAGTGATCTGTACAGACAATGTGAGGAAACAACAGCAGAATGGAAAGAAAAGAGAATGGAAGAGCGGTATCAGAAATGGAAAGACAAACCAATGCACGGCCAATATGTTCGACAAATGAAAGAAATAACATCAGGGAAGGCATGCTATAGTTGGTTGAAAACAGTCAAGTTGAAGATAGAAACGGAAGCACTACTTGTCGCAGCCCAGGACCAAGCCTTGAACACGAAAGCGCATTCAACGTACATAACAAAAGCAGGCACAGATCCGAAATGCAGAATGTGCAAGGCTACAGATGAGACAGTCGCTCACATCCTAACTGGCTGCTCAAAGCTAGCCGGAAACGAGTACGTCAACCGGCACAATGAAGTTGCAAGGATAGTCCATCGAAGCATATGCATGGACTACGACTTGCCCGTATCACGTGAACCCTGGCAGCACGTGCCTGTGCCAGTGATAGAAGACAGCGCAGTGAAGATCTTGTGGGACTTCGAGATACGGACTGATAGAAGAATCACAGCAAGAAGACCAGACATAGTGATAGTGGACAAAGCGAAGAAGACTGGCATCATAATCGACATATCAGTACCCGAAGACCGGAACATCAACAACAAAGAAAAAGAGAAAATCACAAAGTATCAAGACCTGAAAATGGAAATACAGAAGCTGTGGAACATCAAAGTAACGTGCATCCCTGTTGTGATCGGATCACTTGGAGCACACACAGGAAAGTTGACGAAGTACCTGAAGGAAATCCCCGGACACCACCATGTACCTCAATTGCAGAAGGCCGCCTTGCTTGGCAGTGCCTATATACTCAGGCGAACTCTTGACCTCCCTGAGTCCTGGTAGGACTCCGAGATCTTGAGCATTGTTCCGACTTGTGAGGGTCGTGTACCAAAAAAAAAAAATAATAAGAATATTACCTGCCAATGCGCCTCACTGTCCAGGAAATGGGGTTTTCTGGTCGACCAATCATGACTGCAAGACTCTGTCGGGTAATTATGGGTGCTTTAGTGGTGTTTCTGAGTATTCTGAATCGATATAGGTACATCACATGTGATATTTCGTCGATTATAGGCCATACTTCTCAGGCCTTATAAGTAGCCATATAGATTTCTTTTAATTAAGCCAAATACACGTATAATGTAATATCGACATGCTCAGTTGATTGGAGAGCAATTCAGCTTAATCTGAGAGCTAGAAGTAGCTAAATTAGCATATATGAATAATAATTATTATTTATATAATTCCGATTTGTGGTCAAACACTACGGCGAATATGTGGTTGCGATGCATAGTGTATGTTAGACATACGTGACGACACAATGTAAACGGATTTTAGCTGAGGATAATTTTTTTAAAAATTTATCGTTATGGGGTAATTTTATGGTCTAGTTTTCGAATATTTCACTAGTTTTTGTCAGTAAGATGAAGAAAGTACATCAATCTGCTTTTTTTGACAATAATTATATGCCAATGCGCCTCATATTGCAAATTGAACATTTCTGCCACATAAAATGACCCGATGGATCAAAAGTCAGCAAAAGAGTAAAATCTAGATTATTTTTTACACTTACCCAACGTTTGTACAGTTTACTAACCACTATTTACTTCTTGAAAATAATAGCGAAGTACTTCTTAGTGGTTGTTTGCCGGGAAATCCCTTATGAAAGACAGCCATTGCACATGACCTCATTTATTGACTGAGAGGGCAATGTTTTATTAGCATTTTAAATATGCTTGACTATATGAACTGAATTATTAAAAAAATCGTTAGAAATGAGCTTGTAAGCTTAATTATCAATTACCTAAATGAACTCGGTGCAAATGTTTAAATACGTACAAATTTTATTAATGTACCACATTTTGTCTTCAAATTATCGAAAAATTTGTAACATTTTCATATTTTTTTATCTAAGATATTTATCTTCTACTTAAACTCTTATTCATGGTTGTGTTAATGACTGTAGATTGTAAGTCATTAATGTTGGCTCGAATGTAGAGCGGTTCCAAAAAGCTTTGATCTACAATAAATGAATTATAGAAAAATTGCCTCATGGTTAATGTGTACATGTTTTCTAAGCAATCACGAATCTAAACACGATAAGAAAGGAGTGCTCAACCTTTTATAGGACGTTTATTTGCAGCATTGAATAAGTATTGGATTTAGCAGCTAAACTCTCATAGTATATATATATAAGTGAACGATATAGTCTCAGAAAACTTACGCCGACGTTGTTTTTTGTTTTTTCTTTTGTTTGCATTTAGTTCAAACTTCACTGGCAGATGTTTTTTCTGTTAAGTAAGTTATCTAGTAGATGGCACAAATCGCACTATACATGTAGGATAGTAAACAGAGGCTCACATTGTAACAGGTACAACATTTTATGGTCGACTTTTTGAGACTACATTTCATCCGACTGTATGCTTAATATGTGAGTAAACTCTCAAGTATATTTGACTTTCATTACTGTAAGCACGTGCATAGTAATGATTGATGTCTACGTTGGATGCTCATGGTGTTTCGAAAACTATGATGCTCGTGCCACATATTCTCTTGTCACATATTGTCATGTTATAAGCTTGTTATCTGCTTGAAACTGGTGTTTGTATCGATATTTTACGGTAATGCGCTGCTGCACCATAGTCAACACTGACCAGCATGCGCCCCGGAGAAATTTTATATTTTTAGAATTTTTGTTCACTCCGCCAGTACCGGTACCATGCTCAGTCGCGCCAAATTCGAGGACGGCGGATGGTTTGAAGCCAATTTACCCAGGGCACCTAACAGGAGACGAAAAAAGGCGGAAATTTTTTGACGTACTTCAATGTCATTTTACTGAAATTGGTGAGAAATAGGCATCTCCTGAACAAGCAACATACCTAGCTTAAAAATGCAATAAAATAACTTATCTTTTATCTAAAATGCAAATTACTAACAAATGCTGTATCAGAAATCACTATTGGGTTCTTTGGTGGAAGCAGTGTACTTTTCTCTCGAGTACAGAAACAAAACAAAGGAGATAGAATCTACTAAAAAAGACTAAACTCTGTCGGAAGATGGTTACTGCAAACTGAAGAAAACCACGAGAAGAAGCGGCATCACCTAAACGTCACTAGAAGAAGCTTAGAGATGTCTGCTTCAGAGATATCTGCGTATCAACATTCATTTTCTGATTATGTCCTACTTCTTCAACTCAGATCATCCTATCATCATTCTGCACCATTTCTTCACCACGCATCTTCCTCATATCATTCTGCCCCTCTTCAATTCGCATTTCTTCCTCTGATCCTGCCCTGCTTCTTCAACTCGCATCTTCTTCTGATCATTCCTTACTTCTCCAACTCGCATCTTCCTCTCATCATTCTGCCTTTCTTCCTCAAGTAACAAGAAACATAATGAACAGATTTCTGAAAAGATTTCAGATTGGGAGAGGTAGCCTACACCTTACTTCTATCTTTTAGCGTATATTTGCATCAATCTCGAGAATGATCCAAATCTTGAAAAAGACGGAAATCCCTAAAAAGACGGAAAATTAGGAGCCTTTTTACTTTTGTACCATATTGGAAAAGAAAAATATGTTTAAAGATTGTATCAAAATGATTTTTAGTTGAAAACTCGGCTATTTTATTGACGATAAATTTCATCGATGGAAGCTACCGCAGATAGTAAAGGTAAGAGTATGTTTCAGCTAAAACTGTTTATTTTCATGGTTTTTTGCTGTGATGCCTGTACTTATCCACCAGATTAAATGCCAGTATGCAATTCCCATTGTTTTCGTTGAAGAACAACCCAATGTGAGGATAATCAACTATTCCAACCTATCAACGGCATTAATGCACTCTGAAAAGACAGCCGATGATTTTTATGACGTGAAACCCACGTCAAACAGCGCCTCTCTCGGTAAGTTGAATAGATTGTACATAGATTTTGTCCATCTCATTCTTAGAGATATCTTTATTCTTACATTTGTTTTTCAAAATATAATAGGAAAGAGAAATACAAATTACATATCATCGAACTCTCTTCCTATTTCCACTATGTTAAACTATGCGTTCTACATGTAGTAGATGACTCATGACGCTGGAGGGATTTAAGTTTGATATCTCACTCCATGGTCATGAGTTATCTATGTTAAACCATATGATTCATATGATTCTTCAGGGATCTATTTAGATATATCCCGGACAAAAAATAAATCCCGGACGCTATTTCATTCAATACTACATTCAAATTTCAAAGAATATTATGAGATTGCGCATAGTCATTTAATCATAAGCCATGGCTTGGAATGGTATGCTGAATTTTGATATGCATCCTGTGATCAGCGGACTCTCCGAAGAGCAAATTCAACGAATGATAAATGAAACATCATACGACCAAAATTGCAATTTTAGTGAAATTCAATTTCCTGATATGAACAACCAAATGCCAATAACAAGCAAAAATCAGCAACAGCACAGATTTGTTGAAATTGACAGCATTAATGACGCGAACAATCAGGTAATCCCGAAGAACACAGTCAAACGTGATAGGTGGGCGATCAATATGTTTACGTATTGGTATAAGCAAAGGTTCAATGCAGATGTGCAAGTACAAAATTTGACCGATGAACAACTTATTGACAATGTATCTCGCTTCATTCATGAAACAAGAAAAGATGGCGGAGGATGCTATTCTCCAACTAGTCTCGTCAGATTTATTTCCGGGATTCAGCATCACATCAATCTGGATGGTAATCGAAGTGTGGACTTTTTCAAAGAACATAAGTTTCATCTCATAACACGAAGTTTGGATGCTGCGATAAAGATCGCTACGAGAAATGGTGTAGGGCTGCAGCGCAAACACGCAGAAATCATTTCAGAAGAGGAAGAAAAGAAGATGTGGACTTCTGTTTTCGGAGATGAAAGTCCTTCGCAGCTAATCAAGACGCTGTTCTACCTAAATGGAATACATTTCGCTTTAAGAGGTGGAAGTGAGCACACTGAGTTGACAATTGACCAATTCGAAGCGACAGAAAGAAACGGTAAACGCTGCCTCATTTACAGTGAGAAATTTTCCAAGACATTTAGTGGAGGTTTAAAGGATATGCGAAAATCTCCAAAGAAAGTTGTTCATTTTGAAAATGTTTCAAGCGACGGGAGGAAAAGTCACATCGATCTTTTCACGAAGTTTATCTCAGTTCGACCGAAAAGAACAACGCGATTTTATCTGCAGCCGCTCAAAGAACCGAAAGATGGATGCTGGTTTTTAACCAGACCGATTGGCAAAACTTCATTGAGTAAATTTATGAAAGACATCTGTTCTCTGTCTGGAATTGATGGCAGAAAAACTAACCATAGTCTCAGAACTACCTGTGCGAGTCGCCTATATCAATCGAATGTCGATGAACAACTCATCATGGAGCACACCGGGCATCAAAGTGCTGTTGGAGTTCGCAACTACAAACGAACTGACGACTATCTGTTGTCGAACTGCTCAGCTATTTTAGATAGTAAGAAAATTTGTGAAATGGCAAGCGTATCAACAACGAATGCATCAACTGCAATGAGACCAAACATAACTTTCAATTTTAACAATGGTTGTAATGTCATTATAAATAATAACAATTGACTTGCCGTATACATTTTACTGGAGTTGAGTTTCGATGTTACGCATCTACATTTTTCTGATGTATTTTGATATTTTTACGTTCTATGGCATAACTCGTATACCATAGACATTTTAGTGCTATGGTGTTAAAGTGCTTAAAATATATCCCGGAAGCGCGAGATAACCGTAGTTTTATATCCCGTATTACAGATAACTCCCTCTTCACTATGGTTTAATTTGTAATGTAGAACGAAATTTCTATGAATCAAAATACATATTATCCAATGGGCTACCGTGCTACATTTTTTACCCTACAATGCACTCAAATTGCATGTAAGCCTAGATGATATCTTTGGCATAAGTAAATTGAGAATGGATAAAACTGTATCTATGTACAAAATCGGGTGAATTATGTGAAATAATTACCCGGTGTATTTCATAAACTAGCAAATTCTAGAAATAACAGTTGGTTATCAATCAACGCTGAGCAATGTATAAAAAGATATAGCCTACACCAGGAAGGAAATAGATAATGTTATTTAACGTTTCATGTTAATAGTCAGTCACATTGCATTGATGGAAATAGCATATTCCCGGAATTTTTTCATTCAATGTGTTCTGTATGTTTGTAGATGTATCAAGTTTGATCGCTTCGTTAAGAAGCTATTGGTCATTTTCATCATTCATCAGTTCATCTGTTTCACAAATGATAAACATTTATCTGTTTTTTTTCTTTATGATTATTCATGGCTTTGGCTAAATCCATTGCCATCTCAATTTTATTTCTTCTGCTGAACTCGTTTGTACAGTATACATGTATACCAACCCAGAATTGCTAACATGTCCACTTACGCTTTTTATATCATTTTCAGCATGTTTAGTACATAATACTGTATAGAGCAACATGAAACTCTGAGACAATGATTAGTGTAAGTCTTACTTAAATTGCAAAATTTACTTCTGTTTGACATGTAACCCTTGATAGTATTTACATCAATCTTTCTCTTTTCAAATCAAGTTTCGTCGTCAATACAAAATGAACCCTCGGACGTTGCCAAAAATACTTGTTTAGAGGATTTAATTTTTTGATGTAATGCAATACTATAGAATACCGACAATTAAATAAATTGGTTTCAACGATAAATCCCCCATTAGATTTCTCTGGATCATTTTGACGATGGCTTTTGGTTAGCTCATCTTTTTTCAAATATATGTATATCTTTCCATTTTCTGCTAATTTGAACCCAAAATCATCTTTTGTCATTCCATCCAGATTTTCATTCCCTCTTCTTACAAAAAAAATTAAACCAATAACGACAAATACAAGCCACTGAAGTTGTTGTGGTACATTTATGTCAAGCCTGCTTGAAATCAATGAAAAGTCTTTTTCATCTACATGTATTTGGTCATAGTGCTCTGTATCCCCACGTCCATCTGCCTTCACCTTTTTCAAAAGACTCGGCTTCGCCTCGTGCTACATTTTCTGTGGTAGTACAGATGTCGCAGTTATATCACTATAATGTAGATTCTGTATGTTTTTTCAGAATACTTCGCTTTTATAACGGGAGAGCAAGATGAGGTCGATTTGGACGGTGATGATAAAGGAGCCGCTGAAGTGTTAGATGACGACGAGGAAATGGATGACGAAGAAGAAAATGATGACGAAACAGGAAAGGATGACGAAGCAGAAAAGGATGATGAAGAAGTTTGTGACGACCAAGAAGGAGACGATGCTGGCGGTGTACAGGGTAAAGAAAAAATACAAGTAGCTGAAAAGAAAAGTAAAGAAAACTTCGACAGGAAAAGGAAAGTACATGATGATGAAATCATCATCTTTTGCCCTTGCGTGACAGACTTGCTAAGAGGAAAGTGAAGCTGACGGATATCAACTCCTACATCTTTTAAACTGCAAGTATATTGATACTGAGGAATGTATATATTTTGTTATTTACAGTCACGTACATTATTTCATATTATAAAAAATAATCTAGAGAATAATATTGAAATAGAATCTTCAATGTAGCCTTTCTGATGTTAATACTTGATTAAAGAGAGAATTGTAGTAGTGAATGTCATCCACTTGCTTGAAACTCATGAACATCATATATATCCAAAGAGATTTAAGTGCGTATCTACACTGAGAGCCTTTCATGAAAAGGTGATGAGTTAGTTTTAATAGTTAGAGTACTTCCGTACTTCTGTAATCATGATTCCAGCACTGAATTATTTTCTTGTATCATTATGTCTATGCCTCAGAATGTTTTGGTTTTAGCAGCATTGAGTCATCCTGCTGTTAATCCTGGGATCATTTCGAGGCATGATGACATTGATCAGCACAGTAAACGTTATCATCTTTACATAACCATTCTCTGATAGATTTTCATATACACCTAATCTATCATTGTTATGGCATAGTCAAAGTCAAATAACGTTAATCTACATGTCACCTTTTATTGAATTTCCATGGGATATGGATCGCTCATTGCAAAGTAAGTGATAAATGTTTTCCATTTCAGGAATGGTTGATATTGATTCACATACCGTACACTTCGGTTATTCAGTTTTTCTGCAGACAATATTATTGTAGAAGCTTTGAGTATATATGTAAGGATAATGCCGAAATTGGTGCTCTTTCACATGATTCAGAGCGTTCAGTTGGTGAGGAAGATTATTGCTTCTTCAAAGGTTTGGAAAGCTGAGTTGGCGAGAAAAAAACCGCAACTTCATTCATCTGTACAGATAATTTTGCCTGTTCCGTTAGTTTTTTAATCTATGATCATCTTGGCTACTCTGCGAAGAATAATTTTCCCAAATTTAAGTCATTTTTAACATTACAACGTATGTTTTGACAATATCAGACGACCGAGGCGCAAAAGCAGTTAGTTATCATAACTATTGATTGAGGCGCATTGGCAACTGCGAGGCGCATTGGCAACTGTGAGGCGCATTGGCAGCTAATATTACCAGTCTGAGGCGCATTGGCATTTATGAGGCGCATCTGTCGGCTACGGTGAGGCGCATTGGCGGCTAATATTATAATAATAATAATAATAATAATAATAATAATAAGTACAGACGTGGATCGCCTCTACTTGCCGCGGGATCGGGGAGGAAGAGGCTTGAAGAACTTGACCGACATAGTGGAACAAGAAAACCGAAGTCTAACAGAACACCTCCACAACGTTGCTGATGACCCACTGCTGGCGGTGGCTCAAGCAAGTGATCTGTACAGACAATGTGAGGAAACAACAGCAGAATGGAAAGAAAAGAGAATGGAAGAGCGGTATCAGAAATGGAAAGACAAACCAATGCACGGCCAATATGTACGACAAATGAAAGAAATAACATCAGGGAAGGCATGCTATAGTTGGTTGAAAACAGTCAAGTTGAAGATAGAAACGGAAGCACTACTTGTCGCAGCCCAGGACCAAGCCTTGAACACGAAAGCGCATTCAACGTACATAACAAAAGCAGGCACAGATCCGAAATGCAGAATGTGCAAGGCTACAGATGAGACAGTCGCTCACATCCTAACTGGCTGCTCAAAGCTAGCCGGAAACGAGTACGTCAACCGGCACAATGAAGTTGCAAGGATAGTCCATCGAAGCATATGCATGGACTACGACTTGCCCGTATCACGTGAACCCTGGCAGCACGTGCCTGTGCCAGTGATAGAAGACAGCGCAGTGAAGATCTTGTGGGACTTCGAGATACGGACTGATAGAAGAATCACAGCAAGAAGACCAGACATAGTGATAGTGGACAAAGCGAAGAAGACTGGCATCATAATCGACATATCAGTACCCGAAGACCGGAACATCAACAACAAAGAAAAAGAGAAAATCACAAAGTATCAAGACCTGAAAATGGAAATACAGAAGTTGTGGAACATCAAAGTAACGTGCATCCCTGTTGTGATCGGATCACTTGGAGCACACACAGGAAAGTTGACGAAGTACCTGAAGGAAATCCCCGGACACCACCATGTACCTCAATTGCAGAAGGCCGCCTTGCTTGGCAGTGCCTATATACTCAGGCGAACTCTTGACCTCCCTGAGTCCTGGTAGGACTCTGAGATCTTGAGCATTGTTCCGACTTGTGAGAGTCGTGTACCAAAAAAAAAAAAAAAATAATAATAAAGACGTATATTTTGAAGAAAACGCCCCAATAATGAAAATCGTGGAGCGGACAACACAAAGATAAATATTCCAAATGAAATGAAAAATAAAATAATTCTTAACAAGATACATTCTGGAAGTTACATTTAAATTAAAGTGAAACCACTGTTGGATAACTGAGACATCGATATGATGAAGCTTTTACTGCGGAGCGCGGAAGTGATAGATGGAAGTCGGAACTGTCTTGAATATGGCAACAAAGGTAAGCACAGATGATGCAGAGGATGATCACTTTCTGAGACGATCTGCTGAAAAAGTTTGTAGCCAATTATTTTCCGTCGATAAGCGAGAGGTAAAAAGTTATTGCAGTCACAGTTAACACCGCACACAATAACATGAGCCCTCCTTTGAATTCTATCAATCTCAATTTCAGACAGTTTTGATAAGTTGGTGAACAATGGAGCTGCATACTCAAGAATGCTCCGGATGCAGTTCTGATAAATCGTGATCAGCTGAACTTTCGGGATAATGTCTCGTAATTGGCGTAGAACAAATAACCTTGAAGACGCCCTCTTGCAGATTTGCTCGACATGTTTTTTCCATCGCCATAATGGCAATGTCCATCAATCACCGAAGCTCGCGTGAAGATCCACCAATCATCGTCCGACAAATTATCGAATTGTTTTGTCAAATGGTGCAATGACTATTTTTCAAAGAGATTAGAACGCGTGCGTCTGTCTGAAGGCACTCTGATCATGAAAAAATCAGTTACATCAGGAGTCTCTAAGGCCGGAGGCACACACGATAAACCATAAGCCGCAAATTGAGTTCCAAGACATAAGCTTCAATGAGAGCTGGCATACAGAACAAGCCATAAGTCATAAGCCATCAGTCTTAAGTCATAAGCCACCATCCTTAAGTCACAAGCCATCAGCCATCATCCACAAGTCATAAGCTATCACCCGGTTGAGAATCCTTGGATGATGATTATCTATAGAGCCAAGGTTGTGATATAGCACGTTATTCTTTACGCTAATCTTTTGTTCTCTTACAAAAATTACAAAAGTATGATAAATTTTCATTTCTGCCTGCTTGTATTATCTGTCAAGAGAAAATATTGTCAAAATGACTAATGATGGCTGATGACTTTTGGCTGATTCTGTGTGCCTCCGGCCTAAGTGGTCGGTTCTATCTCCTCGCCTCTTCTGTGTAAGCTTGCCCAATAAGTTATTACCTTCCTCCGAAAGAGACAAATATGCCGATAGTCTCCATGTTTTCAGACTATGATGACGTCGACATAAATGTTAATGCCGAAGTACGCAATGTTCGTGAGTGGTATGACAAAAATGACAACAAAACCAATATTGTGCTTATCGAATCTGACGACAAGTACAGCCGCTTACTATTCCCACTTCTGATTCTGATAACATTCTTGGAGTATTTTCGTTAATGATACAAATTGGAAGTCAATTACATGATAGCAAAGAGAGCATCAAAGTGAATGAATCTGCTGAAGACTTTTCGTAAGGTTCCTACGAGACTTAAGCCGGATCTCATTCAGATTTACAGTTAAATGATTCTTGGCATGATTGAACATAATTGTCCGCTGATGGTCGGAATGACATCCGGAAAAGATGCCATGGAATAATATGTACTGCTATCTGTAAATGCGAATGCGTGTCCAGTTTAAAAGAATGAAGATAGCAAAAGGCTTTAAAAGTGCTTCACGCTCCGCTAGTACATGGACATATACCTAGCACATTTGCTGTTCGCCGATTGACACCTTCAGTGCCACTCTCCCGACCTAAACGTCGGTCCATAGAGTAAGTATATTAGGTAGAGAGTGGTAACTCCACATTTATTAGATCCCCAATGTGAATACACTTTCGATTTTATTAAATGAACTCGAGGTGAATACAATTGGGTATTGTTACCGAATGTGAGATATGCAAATTTCTGCAGTTTTGAGGACATTTCCACGGAATTGAGTGATCATGATTGTAATGCAGAAGGAATGATGGTATTTTACAGATTCTCAGTGTCATGACAGCCTTGAGGATTTAATGCTTGTTAAATTAGCAAATCGATAGGTTCTATATAAAGTAGAATATTCATTTATTCTTCCTTCTTAAAATTCAACTAGCATTTAGTTTACCATAAAAGGCTAGCCTGCAGTATTTAGGTTGTAAATTTAATTGGAATGAGAAATTTGAAGATCAAGCAACGGAAATTAAATTCGACGATACATTGCCGTTCATAATACATTTCTTTGATCTCTCTGTGTGAGTGAAAGTGACAAATTCGAGGGTTAACACTGAAGAATTCAAGAATTTTTATGTGAGATGCTTTATCGCTTCAATCAGTTGAGGCTTCACACAGTTGAGGCACAGAAATAAACTTTTCCAAAGTTGTGGTGCAAGATGCCGGGTAACCTGTAGTATGAGTGAAACAATTTCATTTAAATGATGATGAAATAGATGCCAGATTAAATTCATAATCAATGGAAAATCCCATCTATCAAGTGGCGCAGCCCTTAAACTGGTGATATTTTGAAATGAATTTGTATTATATTTATCATCGTTCAAACAATCAAAATCGTCAAAACGTGACCACTCATAGCCACCACAAATGTAGCCATTATTTTTTGCAAACTGCTGCTTGGTTTCAGGATCGAAGGAATAAAGTCTTATTTCATCCCCTGTGATAAATTTCTTGGTCTCATTCAACTGGCTACCGTTGAAACGACGCAGCATCTAACGACACCATTGCACCCGAGCATGCTTTTGTTCTTGGGTCAGTAGGTGCGGTATCCATCTTGCAGAAATCTTCCGGAGGCCTAGCCGGTCATGAAGAATCGAATGAATGCTGCCAGTCGATAAATTTGTCTCGTGAACCAAATGAGCCATGATAACACGTGCATCGCTTTTGTATTTATTCAATAAATGACAACAGCTGACGCCAATTACAGTCATTATGACTAAAATATGACAAACATTAGGATAAAGGCGATAAAAGATAGATAAAACGTATGATCAAAATACTTTCAGTCAGTTTTCTGGCGCCTGGCTTCTAGGGTTGTCAAATGAAAAGTTTGACACAACTGCAAATAGTCATCATTATCATACTTCAACTTGCGAATAAATATAATTGTTTGACAAATTTCTTTCGCACGTGCTCTATCTTCTGGATTAAGTATTTGGTTTGAGGAGACCAAACACTCAAACAATAGTCAAGATGAGACCTAACATGCGCATTATAAACGGCTTTCATGGTATCAACATCGCAAAAAGGTCTCAAAATCCTACGAATGAGCCTAACATGCGAAAAGCCTTCTTAACAACTGTATTCACATGTAAAGAAAAATTCAATTTAGAGGCAAAATATACACCGAGATCTTTTACTTGCGACACTTGCTATAGAGTAACACCGTCGAGAGTGTAATCATATATAATACTGCGAGTGCGTCGTAGCGAAAAATTCATAAAAAAACACTTTTTGATATTCAATTTCATGAGCCATTTCTTGCACCATACAGCCAGGGATTGAATATCAAGCTGAAACTCGAGACAATCGGCGACACATGAAATTTTTCTAAAAATTTTGACATCTTCTGCGAACAATAAACAATTACTCGAAGTCATGCACTGAGGAATGTCATTTACATACATGACAAAAGGGGATGGTCCAAGGATAGAACCCTGCGGGACGCAAGACTTGATCTGTGACCAATCCGATTCAATACCTTGCAAAACAACTCGCTGATTCCAGTCAGATAGGTAGCTACGGAACCATTCGAGGTCCCGACCTGTAATGCCAAAGTTGTTTTGCATTTTGAGTAGCAAATGATTATGAGACACGGTATCGAAGGCTTTCTGAAAATCGGTATAGACCGCATGAACCTGACAACTTTCGTCCAAAGCCGATGTTATAAAATCTTTGTAGCATAGCAGGTTGGATGAAGAAGATCGCTAGCAAAGAAGCCATGCTGCTGATCACAAATTAGTTGCTGGAGATGTAACGGTACATGTAGATGTTTATTAACAATACGTTCAAAAATCTTGCTAATTATAGGCTGAATACAAATAGGCCTATAAGATTCAACACAATGCTTTTTACCTTGGCGCTTGTAGATAGGAATGATGTTGTTACATTTAAGCAATGAAGGGAACTCAGATTTCGAAATGGAAAGATTAAAGATAGTAGCTAGAGGATAACACAGTTGATCCGCACAGTTTTTCAAGAAGACCGGCGGGACATTATCAAAACCACTCGATGTATTCACATCTAGCTTTAACAGTTCGTCCCTAATTTTACGATATGTTACGGTTGGAAGTTTGAACTGAGAAACATTGCGATATTCACACAACGGTAGTTAAGAACGGGCTCTAATCAAAAACACAGATTCAAAGTAATCGCAAAAGCTTTCGGTATCTCACGAATGGAAGTGTGTTCAGTGTTCTTGTATGTTATAGTGTTCGGAATGGAAAACTGCTCTTTCTGAGACTTGACATAAGTCCAAAATCTTTTCGGATTCAATTTGATGTCCTCACTGATCTCTTTTATGTATGAACAATGACGAGATTTCTGCATACGTTTAACTTCACATCTTTATCGGCAAAATGAAGCATATTCATCAGAGTTTTTATTGTAAGGGCTGTGAGATGACCATCATACCATGTAGGAAACTTCGACGCGCGGCATTTAACAGTGAGAACACATTCAGCTATCACCGAAAAAATGAGATCATAAAAATATGATAAATACTCATTTACGCTGCCGAAATCAGCCAGGCTGCTCCAGCACAGAAGAGACAGAAGTGTATTGATTACACTGAAATCGGTTTTTTTGAAATAAAATGTAGTTCTGACGACTGTGGGACATATGGTTTTATTGCGGAAGGAGACTTGACATTCAAGAGCACTGTGAGTTGATGAGCAAGGATTTTCACAAGTATTGACAATGACTTTCAAATCATTAGTCAACACTAGATTCAAAGGCTTCTCATTGCATGTAGGCAATGTATTGTGTTGACGCAACTCATTATTATTGATTACGTCCAGAATATACGACGTCTTTTGGGAGACCGAATCATGGTTGTTGCAATGAGCGTACGTATTATCCGAACAAGTACACCAGGAAGCATCAGACATGTTGAAGTCACCTAGCACTAAAATTAAATCTTGATTCTTCATGATACCATGCACCCTCTCAATGGATGTTTCAAACTGCTGAAGAGCCGGTAATTTGGAATGTGGGGGCACATATACAGTAGCGATAAATAACTTCTTTCCATTGTCAATTCTCCGGTCATTGTCAGTTGTCCGGCGTGGGTCTTGGTAGATGACAGCCTTGATAACAGCTGATTCAATAGAGCTGACAATACCAGCTCTTCAACAAACAGTGACCAAACACACTGGCAATGTGATGATGACGAAGGCGCAAAGCTATCGGAGAAAGACACAAGTGCTAAAATTAGCACAGAGGGACACTGCGGGAATCCGTTGTTCTTGCAGAGATTATCAATGTGACCGTGAACGCAATTCGCACAACGACGCGCAGCCGACGAAAAACGAAAAAAACACCCCCACTACTACGCCAACAAAGAAAAGCAAGTCCACAGGGACTCTGAGAGCTCCTCGACGAATCGGTAGAACCAAAAACGAAGCACAGGGCCACCAAAGTGAGAAGATCCACGCACAAATAACAAAGACCTCAGAGCAAAGAGAACGCACGACTGTCACACAACCTGCTATCGATAGGCTTTATGAAGGCTTACGACGCAAGAGCGCACCAACTCCGCTTGTTCCTCAGTACTTGCATCTGATGGACGTTCGCTTCGAGCATCGTCTTCAAGAGACGCTCGGCAGCGTTTGTATTCGTTGAACCTACGAAAGACAGTCACCCTTGAAGGGGCTTCGTCTCCAAAATCCTATCCACGCTCATTTGCTGTTGAAGTTTACTTTTGAAATCATAGAGAATCGTGGCCCGAAAGTGTTCTCTCTTCAGTTCCATGGTCATTTGTGTCTGAAGTAGAACATTGTCAAAACAGTTAAAATGCCGAAATCGAGTTCAACTCAGTTGAGGAAGACTAGGTTGAACTGCATTTAGATCTAAATGAACCAATCTCATTTAGATAGTCATAGACATCCATTAAGTCACACCGGACTGATTAGAATCACTCGGTCACTCTCTTCAAATCTTTGTTGCAAAAAGTTTTGAACAGGCCTAATTATTCAAAATATGTTACACTATCAAAGTTCTCTTATATAGGAGTATAGCCTACTAAATGGCCTAAAGGCTGTTTGCATTTCATAAAAAGGTTATTTATTTATGAAAAACATATATTGAATCAGCACAACACTAACACTAACTATACACAACATGTGCACTGCTGAAAATACACTATGTAGCATTAAAAAATCTATTCCGGTAGCCTCCAAAGACAATTTGTGGATTTATTCATTAGTTGCGGATAGCGTCTTGCTTTAGGAGATAATTGAGTTCGTTTTAGGAGGTGCTGGCTTACAATGTGATGAAAGCAGACACTGTAAATCAAAAATTCCTATTTAACTTTGAATCTAAGTAACAAACAGAAGAATACTAGAGTTACCGAGCTTAAATTCACAGAAGTGCTAATATGATGAAATATCATTATCAATCAATGACTCGACACGAGGCCGCATTCAGTGAGTCAGTTTGCAGCTGGTGCGGCGCGCGCTATCTGAATAGCGACTGAGGGAAGGACGTCGTCAATCAGCCAGTCAGCACAGTTACTCATAGTTCCTCTATCGCAATCGTCACTTCAGTCGCTTCTATTTCAGGTAGCGAGTGCTCACAACCGGAAATGACGTTTTACTGCCGAAGTGGTTGTAGCGAAATGGATTTCCTCTTTATGACCCTAAGACTAAAAAAGCATCTTTACTGACTGTGCTTTAAGTCCCACCAACGTTTTCCATAATCTCCGAGTGCTTTTAGTCTTTCCAATGCTTGCCCACTTCACCGACTGCACCTAGATTCTTTTGCATATTTTATTGATCCAAATGCATTTGTTGGCAATTGCCAAAGCAGTTCTTCGATGGATGTGCGTAAATAAGCGGTAAATAGCGGGTTAGATATGCCGTATGACATTTTTCGACATAGTGAAGGTGATAGTCCCATGCAACTCATTAAATAAGTTCAAAAATGAATAGAAAATTAAGCACTATGCTTTCGTACCCAAAATGTTCTAAAATGAGTACTAATATATTCGAGCTCAAGTAGTACTAGATTCTGGTACTTATTTCCTAGTCGCAGTTAGTACTCAGGTTCAGGATTACACTGTTTCTAGCACACATTTGGACCTTTATGAATAACAGTGTGCGAATAATATGTTCCCGACATTCTCGTAATTTCATCCCTCAAAGCAGCTTTTGAAGTTGTCGGTTTATGCAACAAGTTATTAAAAATGCTAATTAGTGGATTATGAAGGAATTTAAATTCATGCAGAAAGTATCATATGCCAAAAATAGCCCTCATCTGCATGCACTTATTTGTTATCCTATTCTGCATCAGCGTAGCATTTTGTCACAAAGTAAATCATTCCCTTTTTTCTTAGTTTTCAAGAGTGGCTGAATTTACACCCAGCCTGATGTATCTCTCTCGACGTCGTCCCAAGAATGGCTCAGATCTGTAGGAAATTCCACCAGCACATTCCATAATTTCAGAATCAGATTCGTCCGAAGATTCGTAATCGTCGTCACTCGTTTCAGCATAAAAATCTATATCTCCAATATCATGTTGATCAAAGTCACCATGTTCGATACACGAATAATCGTTTTCAATTTCATAATCGTTATACTGATCTGTTTCATTATCATGTTCATTGATCCCCGTGTCTTCTTCATTACTAACACTTTCATTGAATATAAGACGAAGAGCTTCTTCTAGCTGATAATCGTTTTAGTCGTGGCATTTCAAGCAGCATCAATGACCATAGAAGTAGATAATAGCACACTAGAATGGAAGTTTGATATCTTGCCTATGTACAATGATGGCACATGGAAAAATCTATGGTTTGTAGATCAGATTCGATCTAAGACATTGTATAATAGTCAAACTATTTGTCAAGTTGATTGTCGAAATTGTTGACAGCAAATTGCAGGATTGTCATGAAGAGAATTTTAAGTGAGATGGCAGCATTGTTTCATGTGAAATAGCCTACTATTCCATGGATTAATGTACTGTGTCTATTTGTGACTGTCATTGACAACTACTATACAAATTTTCAACACTGGATTACGAATTAAAATTTGGTCCAAGGAGTCATATTGAGAGTGGTTGGAAGAACATCTCAAGAATTCACAGATAAAATTTCTAATTATTGGATAATTTCCCCTTAAGCGGTTAAGAAGCCCAGTTCTTTTGTAGAATAAACACACTAAAAGTTTCTTTGTCTACAATCATTTCTCAGATAAATAGAATGTTGCTGGAACTTTTTAATTAATCATTGGATGACTTATATGATATAATTTAATGATATTTTGGCAGCTAATATTCGAATGCATGCAGAGATTTTGAAAATTGTTCAAATACAATGAACAGGATCCCTTTAAAGTAAAATGAATACCCGAAGATTTATTGGCCTTTGATTTCAAGCTGGAGCGATGCATGTTCTGTAAATCGACATCACAAGTTGCATATGTGTCTGATTAATACTCTTGGTAGAATATAGGAGCGATATTTCAAAATAATGAACTTACAGAACGTTTTAAAGGATTTCCTTCTTTGTCATCCTATCGCCGCAGTATTTCATAAATTCATTATTGCTTCTGTGCATATGATCTTTGGACAAAGGGCAACAATCCAGATCACAAATTAGCTTGATAAATATAAATGACAATCAAAAAACATGGAAGCCAGATAGCACAAGTTGCTTTTTGCCCCAACTAAGTTCCCCCGGCGTGTGCCATAATTTTCATGCAATTTCCATTCTAGGACTTTCTATGGTATTGCTAATTTCTATGGCAATGATAGATTCTCAGCTATTGCCATTTGATGTTCTATGTATCACACTGAGATAGACAACTACAAATATCTCTTATCATTTAATCGATGTCATATCACGTGAGTCAATGATACTCGATGATTTGACATAGGAGCGGGAGCCCTTTAACGTGCTATGACTAATTATTTGCTTCACTATTGTACAGCAGACAGAAAACAGTAGCGTATGTTTTGATTGCTGTTTAAACCTTTCTCCAAACAATGCAGAACTAAAGATTAATTTTTAACAAGACATATTGAAAGATGTGGGTGTAGAATTTCGTAAAAAAACTGTTTCCAGCACTACATGAAAACGATATTCAGTAGAACCTTGATAATTAAAATAAATGTAAATGTCACAGAATCATCATTTTAAGATCAACACTGAACTCTTTCTATACAAAATATCACAAGTATCTAAAGTTGGAATTGTAACAAAATGCTACACGTATGCAGATGAGGGTTAAACATTTAAAACACACTCCTTTAGAGTTCTTGGTATATTTCTCGATATCTTTGAAATAAATTCCTTAGATTTTAAATTTGAAAGTGAAATTCCTTTCATAACGGATAATCACTTGAATAGAGGCTCATGCACGCTTTGCTAATAGTCGGATGTTTTAGATCTCAAAGCGTCTTTGTCGGAATAATTTCTTGTTTTCACCGTCGATCCAAATAGCTGTCTGCTGGAAGGCGCACAACATTAACTGCACTGAAATCACTGCACAGTATCTGTGACTACAACGTTTAATTTATATTCCTGAAAGCAAACCTGAAAGAAGGAAATGATGTTTGCTCTCCGAGATTTAATGAGAAAATACTTTACTTTGTCACCATGCAAACATCACCGTTCAAGGCAGAGATATTTTGAGGATATAAAATGGAAAATTGAAAGCATTCTCCGATTCTACAATGCTTCACCGAGTGATATTCGTGTGGTTCCTAAATTGTGCCGCAGGACAACATACTTGGAAAAAGGCATGGCAATATTGCGAATCTCGAGGAATGATGCTGCCGGAGATCCATAGTACAACTGATGCGGTAAGCACTATTTGATTGTTTTCCTCATAGTTCCTGTGAGTAATAATTTATAAAAAGAAGCTGCAAAACAGGTCATCAAATAACTCGTTGCAGCCTACATGCACGTGCGTCTTCGCACCAACAACGTCCTTAATGGTTGTGAACTTGATTGTTCCGGAGGAGCTTTCGAATTAATAATTGATAAGTTTCGACAATTAAGTCCTGTCCCCTTGTCAAAAGCGTTTGAATGCTGTTGCAATATAAAAGCATAAGTGACACAGCGCTTGTTTAAAGAAGTTTTGGAGTAGAGATGTCTTGTTGCAAGCAAAAGTGTATACTCAAATATGGACAACCTGACTTAGAGGTCCTACGATGTTGCAACAACGAGTTTAGGCCACGTACTGTAGAGTTCACGCTCAGAGTCGTCGTCTGACGAATGTGTAAAAAACAATTAAGGCTGTGATATGTTAATTGCCAACAATTAGCCTTATGTGCCTGGTAGCCTCGTGTAGGGGTATTTTCCTACCGTGCTCAGGTGCAGTATAAAAATGTGACCTCCATCTAATACTTGTAATTTTTTCAAAATTAAGATCATTTCAAATGACTAATAGACTTGACAAATACATGTGAAGCTATGATTAGCTACATAACAAATTAAGTTGAACAGTAAAAACAAATGTGTACTGTATGCATTACTCTCAAGAGTCACAATGTCATAATATATGGGCTCTTCAGGAGACGGTTATAATCACAGAATTAGATTCATCTGCGCGCGCTTCGGTTTCCTAGAAAGGAAGAATTGTATGTAACCTTAATATTGAAATGGCACATTACCGAATTAGGAAACTTGCTCCTTCTCGAATGGATAATTCGTGTATCGCTTGCTATTGGAAATGGCAAACAATAAGCTGTCAGCAGAGGACAGTAGAGCCAGTGAGAGATGCGTGCGTGCTGTGATATCACGTCGCACACACCAAAACACACATCGATGCGTGGCTTCGATTCAATGTATGCACTATACAGTGAGCAATGCCGAGGAGAGGATCATCAAGTTTCGTACGCCTGCTACTTTTTTAAATAATGATCGGAAGGGCCAACATTATGGAGAAACCAACATTATGCCCACCTAATAGGCTCCTCAATGTGCCGTCCATTTCGTATTAATCACACTTCTAGCAAGCCGAAGCAGATAAACAAAATATTTAATTCTGTGGTCAGAACTGTTTAAAACATGTCAAAAACCACCTGAAATTCCTGCTTAGTTATTCGCGAAAGTTTTTTGTTTTCTATTTTGCTGCAACTTTTTTATGCAATTAAACAGCAAAGTGTTTATTTTCTCTTTATAGTCCATAACTTGCTTTAAAAAGCATTTGAAAGTTTACCATTTACTGCATCAAAACAATGACCGTAGAAAATGGAATCAGGACATACCATCCTCAGCATCTGAATAATGGAATAAGTTGTATTTGTAATGTTCAGTGAGTAAACTTGGCTGTGTTTGTCAATCAGTTACTTTATCTGACCTTTCAATTCAAATTGTATTAAGTTTGGGACAAGCTATCACGTCAATCATCACCTCGTAAAAGCTCTGTCAATAACTTGCATTCCTTAGGGAAGAAGAGCATATTAAATGGAATTGCAGCATATTTTCATTGTCGTTCGTCCATAAGGTTCGAAATAGTAGCTCGTGTCAACCGGACATTGGAGTTCATATAGAAAAGGTGTCATAATCATTAGGAATGATGCTCTGATGGCAAATGTCACTTACATGTAGCAATCCTCTGGCCTTTGAAATCAGTGTCTAAGCAGAGCTACAGTGCGCGACAGCAAGTTGGAAACTTGGCATAAATCTACGGACACGTACATTTTTCAACACCTTCTAATTTTTTTTGCTATTAAGAAATATCAACAAATTTATAATCATCTGAAAGAGAATTTTCGGATCTATCATTTGAATGTTGTTGAATTAATTGCTTTTGAAATTGGCGGTTCCTAGAGGCCCATAAACCCGAAAGCCCAAAATTTTCTTTGACTTGTTTTGACAAGCGCATAATTCAATTTGAAACATTCTTCTTGTGATATTCAAAACCGTCACAAAATAGGCTTTCAGAAAATATATAGTTTGACAGTGTTTTCTCGAAGTTTAACGGCAATATTTTGAAAGTAGTATACTGTAGATAGATAATGTGGGGATTTTTTCATTTTCAGAATATTTCTTCGAAGGGCCTTAAATTTACAAAACAAAAGCAGAAAACGCTAGTTTTGAGGTAAATAAATGCCACCAGTTAGTTAACAGCGTTATTTCTGTTATTATCGCAACACATTCTGAAAATGAAAAAATCGCCACATTTTCTATCTATACTACTTTCAAAATATTGCCTATAAACTTCGAGAAAACACTGTCAAACTGTATATTTTCCAAAAGTCTATTTTGTGACGGTTTTGAATATCACAAGAAGAATGTTTCAAATTGAATTATGCGCTTGTCAAAACAAGTCAAAGAAAATTTTGGGCTTTCGGGTTTATGGGCCTCTAGGAACCACCAATTTAAAAATAATTAATTCAACAATATTCAAATGATAGATCCGAAAATTCTCTTTTAGATGATAATGAATTTGTCGATATTTCTTAATATCAAAAATTAGAAAGTGTTGAAAAATGTACGTGTCCGTAGATTTATGCCAAGTTTCCAACTTGCTGTCGCGCACTGCAATTTCCGTTTTTTCATAATATCGTTATACCTTTGAAGCAGCAATAAAATCTAATAATATTCTTACCACAGATTAGCACTTGTCGGAAATTTGACCTCAATATGACGCGAAAATTTTGAGCCTTTAACACAACAGACCACGAACACGAAATCTAAACTGCCTACGGCTGACATAAAAATAAAACGAAACTTATTTTGTGAGCAATTGATTTAAATGCAAAAGAATAGTTCACTGGAGGGGACGGCACCACTAAAGGGAATTGTAGAGTAATTTGAATTCGATCAAAAGTTTAGTGATTTCTGTCATAATGTCTGTAGAAATGTCTAAAAGTAGTGAAAGTGGCAGCATAATTTGCTAAACTTAGAGTACACTGTCTGTTCAAGATAAACCCTGATGTTGGTCGCTTCATGCGTCGTGAACGAGGCGCACGCTGCTCCGCTCAAATTCGGGTAGTAGTGGGCTGTGCGCTCGGTCTACCCATGAATTTGTCAATTATACACATACTTACATGCATTGGTCTTGCAATGTAGCTGTGCAAGTATGTTGAAGTAATGCTGTTTATTTATTCCACATCGTGTACAAATCCATGTATACATGAGAATAACATGTATACGTGAAATACATGTACAATGTATTCTAGACAGCTTGTCTTTGGTAGTTAGAACAGTCTAGCTCATCAAATTATCTCGATTAAAAATTTGCAAATGAATTCTTGTCAACATGAGAAACATGCACGACTCTAATTTCCTGAACATGAGCGCGAACACGAATGCGAATGAAATGACTCAAAATGACACGAAACATGATCGTGTTCCTGTCACGAACGCAGACTTCCATTGCCTATTAGCCGACGAGACCGGTTTCGGGGATCTTAGAACAAGCAGGGTCATAAGTTTCGAGACCAGAGTAGACTGATATTGCAACCAGCAGTCGGCTGCATTCCCAGTATCGTTAATTCGGAAATTCTGTTATATTTTGCAGGAAAAGCTGTGCACCTACCTATCAAAAAATTCAGTCTCAACCCTGTGGTTGAATGCGGAGAAACTTGGCCTCCAAACGTTTCGTTGGAAACAAAGTTCAGCAACATTCAAGCTGTATACTGTCAATAACAAGAATTTCATCGCGAACAATTACCAATACAAGTAAGAGTAATGGGCAAAAGACCGTTCCAGGACACCATAAAATCAGAAAAAATAGTATCTTTAAAAACGACATAAATTCATGAATTTGAACCCTTTTTCAGGTTTTTAAGACCTAAATACATGAATTTAGTCCATTCAAAAAGTACCATTTTTCAAAAATGGTACTTTTTAAAAACGACATAAATTCATGAATTTGAACCCTTTTTCAGGTTATGAAGACCTAAATTCATAAATCGGCTAAAGCCAGAGGAGCTTCGCTCCGATTTGGGCGTTTTTAAAAATACCCAATTTTTCAAAATCTCAAAATTTGAGAATTACAATCGGGCGAAGCCCTAGAACCTTCGGTTCGATTTTCACCCTCGCTTAAATCATGACCGTTCAAGGACACCGAAAATCATAAAAGTTGAGAATTTCAAATTCATGAATTTTATCCATTTTTCAGGTTTTTAAAATATATCATGTGACTAAAAATATTTGAAGGAATTGACATATTCTTAACAATAAGTTTAGGTACTTTTACAATTGTCATTCAATTGTAGAGAACATCTGCTTCCCGCATTTAAGAATAAAATGCATTTCAGTGTAAGGAGCTGTGTCCTCCAACTCAAACATTTGAAAGGAAACAATGTATGAAAGAACAAACAGCTGCTACTACTCTGTGAAACAATGACATTTTAATTGTACGTTAGGCGAGTTGTTTTAAATTCTTGTTAGTGCGTCAGCACATCCGTATGACGTTAAGATATCTGCCAGCTGTACTGTTTTCATTTATCTCTCTCGTCTGTCATTGTATCGTGTGCTCAGATTGTTGTGTTATTATTTCAATCAACACTTATCATCTGCTTGCTCTCATCGTTCCGCTATCTTTAATTACGTTATTCTTATATTTTGAACATAGTGATTTGTACTAATTTATCCGTCAATCATGAGTCAAGCAGTCGTTGAACAACAAGCCAACATAGCAACGGTACTTCCAGAGTTCTTCAAAAATATTGCGGATTTGTTCATTCCATCGGAGAAACATTCTGAATACTTTTCGTATATAGACCAGCAAGTGAAGAAAGCGCCTCTACTCTTCAATCCTGACGCTATACGTTCTGCTCGAAAAGCATACAAAGAGCAACATAAAATCGCAGCCAGAGCAAAGAAGGAAGCAGCACTTCCCTTCAGAATCGAAACATTTACAAAACAGTTGAAGGAAAGTGTTGTTGAACGTCATACATTCATCGAATCAGTGGAATATTTTACAGAACCGGCGGGGACATTTCAACGACAGTGAATTCTTTGAAACAACACTTGAAATACGAAAAACAAAGCCATCTTTTGAGTGTCACATGTAAAATTTTTATTGGAAAACACGCAAATCATATATTATCCTTGTGTGAGAATAATAAAGCAGATTTCACATATCTCTTAAAACATCACAATATTAACTTTTCACGAACTGAATTGAGTTTCGCAATGAAGTTGGCAAAACTGGCAGATAAATATCAGACTCTTTGTAGAGTCTCGCTTCCTATACGACTGTTAAAAACTAATCTTTCAATCTTGGAGCAGTGTCTTTCACAAGATGAGGGTTTTTGGAATAATTGATTATTCAACCCTTCTGTTTTAAATGCAATGTTATTTCCTCTTGCACATGTAAATACAATAGAGTGTTTCATCCAATGAAACCTTGTCCTCGCGTGGACAGAAAACCCATTGTTTAGAAAATTTGTATCTGTCGGTTTTAAATGCAATGTTATTTCCTGTTTTAAAGCAATGTTAATTCCTGTTTTCAATCATTTTGATTATGTTGTTATATGACGTCATTTTTCTCTCATCCAATGAAACCTTGTCCTCGCGTGGACAAATTTACATGTAGTTCAATGTATCCAAATTGAATGTATGCAAAGTGGTTGTAACCAAATTGAAATATCCATGTGTTGTTTTTAATTTCTCATTTACGGGAATATAATAGAAACATTGTATCTTCTATAAAAATGAGAAACATTAGAGACATTCTAAAAATATACAGCAAAACAAAACCACATTAAATTTCGATTTAAATGAGATTGCTAAGCAATTGGGAATAAAGAATTTTCACATATTGATGAGTAATGAATTACTATTGATAAAAGATGAGCGAAACACCAACTCTACTGCTACAATGCAACAATGTAACGTTTAAATTTAGATTAAATTAAATCATTTCAAAATTGAATAAGTAGTAAGGACATTTCAAAATTGAATAAGTAGTAAGGAAAGACATCATTAGAGACCAGTTTTAAATCAATACCCCCCCCCCAAGTAGTAAGAAAAGTCATCATTATAAAAATGTTTTAAATCAATACCCCCTTCTGACTAAGTAGTAAGGAAAGACATCATTAGAGAACAGTTTTAAATCAATACCCCCCCTGTCTTCTAGGGGTCCCTTAAGAAATTTTTTTATTATAAAATGAGCAACATAAATGAGTTTTTTAAATTATATGGAACACAGACAACAACGAATTTCGATTTAAATAAGATTGCTAATCGATTAGGAATAAAGAATTTTCACATATTGATGAGGGATGAATTACAATTCCTAAAAAATAGGCCAACAGGAACCTTCAGTTCCCGGAACAAAGTTCCATCAATAACTGTAAATTTCATAACAAATCTTCATACGTCAAATGAAAAAGGTGTACATTGGTCAGCAGGCGTTAAAAATCATCAGCAGAACTATTATTTTGACCGCCCGGAGGCTGAGAACTATTATTTTGATTCATACGGTTTGCCCCCTACAAATGAAGTAAAATAATTACTTGGAACGGGAACATACAATACGTTTCAAATTCAAACACCAGGCACTACCTATTGTGGACAATTATGTTTATACGTTTTGTACAAATTACAAGAAGGAGTACCATTTCTAGATATTATGTTAGAGTTAAACAATCTATAACTCAAGCGAAGCTAGCTAAAGCGCCACCTAGAGGTTAAAGCTCTGTTTTCTGTAATTCATTTTGATAAAAACGGCCTCTGATATCCTCATTATCTAAATCTTTAATTTCATAAGTAATCGGATAACTTTGATTTATTTTAGAAACTTCAAATATTTCTTTAGTCCAATAGCCAACAAAGCCTTTTTCAAATTTATTCTTATATTTAAATATTCTAACTCTATCTCCAATTTTAAATTTCGGCTTAAGTTTCTGCAAATTCGGATTACTCTCATTCAAATTATTATTTTCATTCGAATAATTATTCTCGAATATTTTTTTTCGTATCAAATCAGGGTCGTAAGAAGCATTCTTTGGGGTTTCTTCAATACCTGAATGAACTTTATTATTGTACTGCTCTACAATTCCTGGTAATATTTTTAACCATTTCTGATTTCCTTGCTGAGTAAATTTCTTGAAAATTTTATTTTTTAACGTCCGATTGAATCTTTCTATCACTATAGCTTTTCCTGCGTTTTCAGTTGAATAAACTGAGCCTTGGCGATGACTTTCGTCTGTTTCAAATAGTGGCTGAACGTTTCTGTTATAAAATTCCGACCCTTTATCAACAAACAATTTCCTTGGCTTTCTATTACTTTCTTTAAAGATTTCTTCAAACGCATATTTAACTGATAGACCACTTTTATTTTTTAAAGGTTTTACCCAAGCGTATCGTGTATATAAATCTATAACTGTCAATGCGTATTTGTAGTCCCTTTCATTCGGCATATGAATAATATCAGCACTCCAAATATCATCTTTATTAAATACTTTTACTTTTAATAAATATTTAGGCTTTCTATATTCTTTATGAATTTCAGATGCATAAACGTCTGAATTATGATTTTCATTTAAACCCTGACCGAATAATATTTTAGCTTGTAAAGCTTTCTTAACAAACATTCTTTCAATTCTTTCTCTAAAGGAAGGATTTTGAATACTATCTAATTCTTGAATCATTTTCTTATCAGCTGCATGTCGAGAACTTAGATCATGATTTCGATAAGCTAAATCATGCTTGTAAGCGGCGGCATCTACTCTATTTATCGGTTCTTCACCTGGTTTCGGATTATTATTCTCATATAGTCTTATATCTAATCGAGTTCCTGGACCAGTATATGAATGACCAGGAAGATGTTTTTCTTTCGAATATTTACTCCAAAAATTTCCAGGAAAGTTTTCTAATGTTTTTTGTATATCACCACCGAAGTGGTATGGAACTTTGTTCTTGTCACCTCCAATATGCTGACAGTTTGAGTTTTTATTTTTGTTTAATAGATAATTCAATAAATCTAAATTAGAAATTTTTAATTTAGTTAAATTTTCGGAATTTGTAGAATTCATTTTAAAAGATAAAATAAATGTTTTACCTTATGGACCAAAGGTCCTGAGGTTATTACCGAATCATACTAGGACTTAGATATATTCCAGAACCATCCTTAGTTTCTTTAATTTCAATTAAATCATCAACATTGTGGAGAATATTTTTAAGAACTCGTTTTCCTTCATCAACTAATTTTAATTTACTAATAAAATTATCTACTACATCCTTTTCCTTCGGGCGAAGCCCTGGAAGACATCTCCGATGTCCCTTCGCCCCTAGCAACTTTCTCTAACTCTCTGTTATGACGTTTTTGTTCTTCTAATGCTGCCTTCTCTGATTTATTTTTATTTACTGCTTGGACAATACCAGCTGTCCCACCTGCAACACTTCCTGCAGCTGCTATGCCTCCTATTATTAGTGGAATTAATGGGAGAATCCCGCCATTCTTTTCTTCTTGTAATTGAATATTCTCTATCATTGGTTTACTTATGTAATACTTTTTTTTATTAATAGTAATAGTTTTAGGGGTATTTTTGTCAACAATATTACGTAATTTTAATTCAACAGTTTTATCATTAATATTACTTTTCGCTTGCGACATTTTTAATAAAAAAAATTTAAGTTATCAAAAATTTAAATCTATTCTAGTTATGAAAAAATTTTAAGTTAAGAATTTTTTTAATCTATTCTAGTTATGAAAAAATTTTTAAGTTAAGAATTTTTAAGTTAACAAAAATTTTAATCTATTCTTGTTATGAAAAAAATTAATTAATCGACTAAGTCTTGGGCTTTAGCCGATCCTAACCATCTTCCCATTAAGAACTTCAATAGAATATTTTACATCTTCTAGCAATAAACCATAAGCCATCAATGAAGTTGTGGAATCTTTCTTTTCAATATTAATTGTTACATCACAACCATTTTTAATAATATCTTCAGATTGTGCACTTAAATCGAAACAGAAAATTGGATATAAATGTCTCCAATCTCCAGGAGTTTAATTGTGGTTCAACTCCAAATTCTGTACAAAGATTTCGATAACAATCATATCCTTCCATAAATTGATTATTGGTATCATCGAATCTTAATGGATCAATTGGATATCGAGTTTGATTTAATGAAACTTGTAAACTTCGAATTGTATTAATATGAAAAATATTATTGTTCTTATCAAAACTTGGAGAATTATTTCTTTGAAATGTTAGTAATAAATATCTTGGGGTATTCGCAGTTCTAGTAAAATGCCAGTTAAATCTTTGTTCGGAAAAAGTTTACTGAACTAGCAGTACGCTTTAGAAAATTTACTGGAATTGGTTTGTTAGTATTTAATCTTTTTGCAATAGCTGTTTCAACCTCTAAACTAGGAGTAATATGCGTAATCCACCATTCAAGTCTATCAATTTTTAAATATGCTTTTTTTCCAGTTTTGCCAAAAAAGATTAATTCATTATTTGCCGTACGTTGAATTATTAATTTAAATTTAAATTGATATGATATTTTGTCATAATCTAAATATCCGAATAATGGAGACAATGACCAATTTACTGTCTGTTTACTTTTCTTGTTATATTCACGTCTTTCTTTATATGCATCATTATTTGTTTTATTTAAATGTTTTGCAATATTTTCTACATCTTTCGCAATTCCTGCTGCATCTGTTCCAGCGTGAGTTAAATCATCAACAATTATACCATCATTAGTATCAGGAAACCAACCTTCGATTTCATACTTTTTATTATTTTCACCAATTGTTACAAATCTAAGCATTGTATCAATTACACCTGGGGAATCACTTATTGTTTCTATATTTTGAGTTGCAACATCTAAACGCATTTGTGTAAATAATCTTGGAAAAAAATTATTTTCTAGTGTAATATTATCCGTAGCAGGTAATGGTGTTGTAAAATCAGCATCAGAATATAGAGAATATTCACAGTGTAAAAATGAATCAGGTAAATATAAATAACTCTGCTGATTATCAACTTCAAAAATTAAATCACCTCCAGTATTTACTCTACTGGAAGATCCGGGATTCATAGCAATTCTTATATAGTCATTCTTTTTTTGATTATAACTGACGAACGGAGGATCGTCTAATCTAAATTTATTTTCGATAAGCGAAGACATTTTTATAAAAAATAATTTGACTTTTTGTTTTTTCTCACTGACAGAAAAAATTCTGCTAAAATAATTTTACTTAAATAATTTTACTAAAAAATTTTACTAAAAAAAATTTTACTAAAAAATTTTACTAAAAAAATTTTACTAAAAAAAATTTTACTAAAAAATATATATTTTAGAATTTTGCTAGACCAGCTCCGCTACAGCTTTGCTGGTTAAACCGAAGGTTGCTACTCACGCCATTTCCTCTTATTTCTTCAATTGTTTTTTCATTATGTTTACTATTAGACGGAGCTCCGCTCCTCAAGGTTTCACCTCTACAGCTATGTTAGCAATTTTATTTTTTGTTTCATCTGAAAGTTTTTTTAATTTTTTTAGTTCTTCAGAATCATTCCTAAGTTTACGAATAGCTTCTAGTTGTTTTAATTCGTTTTGAGACTTAACAGCATTTGATATTGCACTAGCTGTACTACCTATAGCAGCTGCTCCTTTTGCAGCAGATGTAATCAAATCTTTATTATTTTTAATTAAGTTAACGATACTACCAATACCAGAAAAGATGCCATCCCCTTCTTTTTGGAACGTCTTTTCTAGGAACTTTTGTGTTCCGACAGTTTCTACACTATCATAATGGTACACAGGTTTCATAGATGGTTCATGAGCAATTTTTTGATTTGATGCAAAATGTTTAAGATTGTGTTTATAAATTATAGGCATTTTTAGGATTAAATTTGACTTTTGGGAAAAATATCTACGTGTTAAGATTTACGTTTGTGAATGGACAACAACTTCGAGATAACTTTATTAATTGCCTGTTGCACTTTATCTATTGCGTCAAGCAGCGTGTGATGTACTTTAATTTCTCTTCTATTAACTTGCATTTTCTGCTGATTAATCTTCAACGCCGTTTTAAGAGCATTTAACTTAACTTTAAGAACATCTAATTGTCTTTTAAC